>VBSM01003176.1:70816157-70828283 GCA_008086735.1 Cheirogaleus medius | reverse complement strand
AAAAAAAAAGAAAGGAAATTTTAACAAATTTTAAAAAGTTATACCTTTCATAATTTAACTTCAAAGACATATCAATTAGAATAATTTTCAAAAGCATGTTCAGGAAGGATAACCATATTAGAGATAATTTCTAATATTCTAGCAAAATATATCATAAAAGAGGAAAATTTGGGATCAAAATCTGCTTTTACTGCCAAGTCATCTTTGATCCAAAGGACAGTTTAACGAGTAAAAAAAACTACTTTTAAAAAACAGAACATCCTGCCTGGCAAAGGTATTTTGTGACAGCTGTACTTTGGAGGGTCTTACCTGATCCATTTTTTCCCCTGAGCATCAGAGAATATCCCTCATTTCCTGGGTATAGATTGACCACTAAACATGACAAATTCTCTTGCATAACAAGCTTCTCTAACAAGTTCACATTTCTTCTTAATTTCTGCTTTAAAAAGAGTCAGAGCTCATGAAAATAATCCAGTATAACCTTAACAAATAATGCTATGATTTAACAAAATCAGATCTGAATTAATGTTTTGGTGCTCCTTCTACATTATATTCCTCAATATATGGGAAGGTTCACAAAACTATAGCCACTATGGATGAGACAGCTATATAAACTTAATTTTAATCTACTATATTTTATGCAAATTAATTCATATAAAAAATTGGTGATCTATAAAATACTACTTAAAGTATGTACTTCTGAATACATTAAGTAAAATATTAAAATACATAAATAAGCTAAATATAAAACCACTTAATGTAAATATATAAAACAGATGTATATAATTAATTCTATTAAGTATAAGTCTAATATAAATGAAAAATTTAGAGCATCCTTTGGTTGTATGGTAACAATTACACATTTATTTCTTAAATATTTTATAGCATAAGACACAAATAAGTTCAACAGCTCTAAGCCGAAATGTTGAACTTAATGTATCTAATTGGAAGGAAGTAAGCAATTAAGACAATTTTCTGCAAATTCAATTTTAACAGCTCATTAGAAACCACTTTGTTTAAAAAAATCAATCAGCAAATGGACATACAGCAAAATCCATGATTTTAAAAATGTCTGATTTAAAATAAAATCCACTTATAGATATAACAAATTCTTTTATCACATCTGATTTACAAAAGATATCTGAGTCAACAGAGTGTTTATTCTTGCAGGATCTCAAAAAAATCTGTTTTGAATACTTCTAAATACATATTAATATATAGTAAACATATCATATATACAGCCATATGCAGACGAGAATTATAAATTCTTTCTCTATCATCACCATGGAATTATAATAAGCAGTTTGACAATGAAAAAAAAGGGCAAACAACACTTAAGCATGTTGATGTTAAATTTAAAAAAAAATAGTAAAGAGAGACTAAGAGAGAAAACTCTCATAATTTGACTTAAGACAGAATTAGATAAATTCTGACAGTATGTGTACCTCTTCAAGTAAACAAGCTGGCCACCACCGAGTTGATCCATTTAGACGAGAGGTAGGAAAATTTCTTTTTTAAAGGGCCAGACAGTATTTTAGGCTTATGGGCCATACAGTCTGTGCTGCAACTATTCAACTCTGCCTTTGTACTTCATAAGCAGCCATAGATAATATATAAACCAACATGTGTGGTGCATTCCAATAAGAATTCATTTACAAAAACATGCAGTGGGCCAGATTTGGCTGCTGGACAGTGGCCTACCAACCCCAATAGAGAATCTTTATGTATCCATGTATCTATCCTATCTTAATTCTGTTCCTGAGGTGATAGTACATTATATTGATTGTGGAGACAGTTTCACAGGGTGTATACTATTATTCATGTCCAAACTTTAAAAAGTGCAACTTTTGTATGTCAAATATACTTCAGTAAAACTTATGGAAAACATATTGTAAGATTTATTTAAGTGTAACAATTTTTTTTCCTAATGTAAAGATTTTAAAGGTTAGACACTACCAGAATCCCACCATTTTTCGCTTAAATGCTAAGATGGTACTTATTTCTAAATTGAAGACAGACAACAGAAGCTTATGGAAACCTCTAAGGTCCTTTAATATGAGGGTTCAAATGATATCAGGCAATCAATTTCTACTACATTGCTACTGCCCATACCTTTATGCTAAATAAAAATGAATTAAGTTAAACTAGCTATGAATTCATTTTATTACCACATTTGAATTTCCTACATGTCCTATAATCGCTTTGACTTTCCAGTGCAAATCACCATGAAGAAATAGCTTACTTTTCTTCTGTCTTAAGTTTACAAATCACTTCTAAAGGAGAAGTAGAAGCAAAAGATAATATATATCTGTGACTTTGCTTGTAACTTCCCAGTGAGATGTTGTCATTCAGTAAACACTGTTCCTTCACTCCTACCTCAGCAGATGATCGGTCGGTCTGGTGCCAGTTTAGCCAGGGCTCTGGGTTAACTGCAGAACTGACTAGAGTCTGGTTACAAAAGATGTTGGCGGACTCACAAAAATATAAATCATCACATGCTTAATATATAACTCCTCAAATTTCCCTCTTCTCCATTTCAAAAGCTACGATACCATAAAAAATTTATATTTACCTTAACCTCAGGCTCTTTTTCACATTCTTCAATATATAAGTCATAAAGTTTTTGAAATACAGATTTTCTAAAAAAAAAAAATTTAATAAAACAAAGATTATACAAAATAACGTTAATATAGTAATCACATAAGTGTTATTTTAGTTTTTTTCCTAAGTTTTTACATATTTTCCCTAATTTCCCAAAAGTTGCATATGATAGCTAATATCAACTTAGAAATTCCTAATATATGCAAAGAACCTATAACATTTCTAGCTCAGTGCCTAGTAGGAATGCAATAAATGATGATTATCATATTTCAATGAATCTATGATGTCATCAATTAATTAAATATTCATACCTTCCACTTGATAGGTATTTCCTTTTAGGAGGTCTCTGTCGGGCACTTTCAATGACATACTAAAAAAGAAAAGTTTATGAAAACAGCTTGCCTTTTGCTTTCTGCATAAGCAACTTTATTGAGTATATCTAAAACATATGTAAGGCTAAAAAGGCTATTCACTAAAGTCCCTGACTCATGTTAAATTATACCTTGTAGGTATAATTTCTGAGGTGATAGTACATTATATTGATTGTGGAGACAGTTTCACAGGGTGTATACCTTGTATACACCTTGTAGGTATAATTTAACAACTTCGAAGTATATGTTACAAACAAGTGAAATTTAAACTGCACTAAAATTTAGCACAGTATTTCACTGCTCTAAACAAAATCGTAAGTTTTACAACTGTGATTTCACAGGTCAGAAATATTCTCAATATGCTTTATGATTGTTCAGAATATGCTTAATGTATGAAAAATTGTATATCTAACTGCAAGGACTCTAATTTTGTTTAGGTATTTTCCCCTTTAATTGAGTAATTAGAAAACTTGTCAAAACAGGAAAACGTAATTTTAGAAATTCTATGTCCTTGTTCAAGTAATTTTGATTCCGTAGTATTATCCATGGATTCCAAGTAACACATGATCCAAACATCACCTGGAATTTTTACATATTTACAGCAAAATTATTTGCATACTTGTCCTAAAAGAATATTAATATACTCCTTTGAAACATACAAAAATCTCTTAAAACTGAGTTTTTGCCAATTAAAGACAATACTATTTCAATATGTAACTTAGTCACGCCTCACCTCTGCACGATCCAAAGCTAGTTCTAAAGCTTGTTGCTGTAAAAAGTAAATAGTGTATTTGGTAATATTAGTTATTTTCATAAAAATAATTTAATATACATTTAACATTTGTAATTAAGTGTTTAAATGTGTTTCATTTTCTAAAACAGGTCTAATGTATTTTCTTTTCTCTCCTCCACCCCCATTATATGATCAACATATGTAACCCAGAAAAAATACTGCAGTCTTGGGCACCTGAACAACAAACTAGATAAGAAATGCTCACATGGTATCTCTGTTCAGTGCTTGTGAGAATGATATAGGGGAGAGCTAGATATAGGAGCTATCACCACTTTATAAACTTTAATTTCTTCAATATTCTAAGAGCACCGTTTAAGAAAATATACTGCCATAAATATGCAATCAAAGTGAAGCAAAGACTAAACTCTCCTAATCTGCTAGAAATCCTGAAAATCCTGAAAATTCTCAACAGAGAAATTCATAATACATTAATGCAAAGAACCTTTAATATAAAGTCTCCATAGGAATGCAATAAATGATGGCTACATCATTACCATGCTTCAATGAATTTAAGATGCCATCAATTATAAGCGTGCATCATTATTTTAGGTAACTTTAAGAAAAAATATGATATCAATTATAATTGTAAGATATTGATTATAGACTCATCACCAATTTGGTAATATTAAATTAAAAGAAAATCCATCTTAGAATTGTTTAAATATAATATTACTACATGTAAGATTTGAGATCTACTAGTAGATCTCTATCCTTCATCTATTTCTTAGAGACCCTTATTTTAAGGCAAGAGGGAGAAATATGAAGCAGGTAAGCTATGTCTTCCTCATTTATAAAGCTTTCTTTTCTAAAGACACACACGAATAAAAAGTATTAGGTTCTAAACAAAGTTAAACAAATATACAAGTGATTTCTCTTTCTAGTTTTTTGTTTTGTGTACCATGCAGAGTTACAGTGTTTTTCATTCACAATGATACTCATTTTAAAATTTCATTCAGGGGCACAGAAATTTAATTTTTTTTTTACAAGGACCTAAATTCTTCTGTTTTATTTTCCAAATTCTAATAATTCGACCTACCAAGTTGCATGTGGTAAACACTCCTAGCACCCACCAAAACCCAGGAGGGTAGGGGGAAGAACAAATATTGTCACCTTTTGTAACTCATGGGAAGTTTTATGTGATCCTGCCACCCCAGTCCTAAGGATTAAAAATTTATATGATTACAAAAATAATTGGCCTTTTTATTATTTTTAATTTAATTTTCTTTCATTTTGCCTGCATTCAAGGAAAGCTGGCCTTGTTAGATTGCAATCAAAAGCAACCCACATTATCAAACATCTAAATGTAGTAAGTGAAGTCTGAAATTTGCCATCATTTCAAAAGGTTCAGTTAAAATAAACCTATATCAGTTTACTTTATTAAAAAATCTTAAAGGAACAAATTCCTAATGAAACTGATTCCCAGAATGCAAGAGATGATTCCTGAATATAACCCTTTTCAGTATGAAAACATAACTCTGGATATACACTCTTGACAAACATGTAAGGTTCTTTTAAATTTTGGCCATGAAACTTTTTATGTTTATATGAAAAAATTATAATAAACACAGTCAAATATATACTCTTGCACAATTTTAAATAGTCATCTCAAGTAAATTATTTCATCTTCTGAAATCAAAACTTTAAAAGGTCTACTGAGATATACCTGCATATGTAAACACAAGCATCGTTCATTCACTGTCTCTTTCAAATACTTATGATGGAAATGATTAAGTAATATAGATGTAAAATATAAGGTGAGATCAGAACCCCGCTGTGTCAGTTCTACTTTTCTCTAGTAGGGCACAAGGTAGATAGGCAAGATCCCAAGAGGAGAAGGAAGATATTTAAATGTTTTCTGAGTTTTGTGTCGCAGAGCTGGGGTTTATCTGAATGAATGAATAACATGGTGGTCAGTGTTCATTTATCCTCTGTCAAATGCATCTTCTTTAAAACATCTGAAAGTGTTTCTGCATCCTCCCACCATGGCCTTTAATTTTTTAATTGCAAAAGTCAAATGCCTACTCCTACGTATGTTTAGCGACCATAAGTCAGTGAACAGAAATGTGTCATTAGAAGGCTAGCATTGATGCCGCTTAAAACACGTTACACGTAGTAAGCAGGTTACAATTTTTAAAACCTTTTTTAAAAATCTAAATAAAAAGGAGCTTTAAAATATGAGAAACCTATGACTATGCCCTCCAAAAAAACTATTTGTATTTATTATATTCATCCTCTTTGCCAATGACTTGGAATATGGTAGACAAATATTTTTAATACTTCATAAATATAAGCACATGGATTATCTGTGTAACTTGGATGTAATAATTATAAGATTGAATTGAGATAGGAGCTATACATTTTACGGAGAAGATTCTGTACAGGACTGCTAAGTGAATTTCCAATTAGGATAATTTACACAGCTTTCAAGAAAATGTTTGTATATATAATACAAATATTTTTATGATGATGAAGGAAGAGAACACTATAAAACACAAATTTGAACTACTGAAGGGTAGCTTACCATTATGGCATAAAATAGGGAGTCCAAAAAGAAGAAAAAAATTATGTGTGCTGATGAAGCGAGATGAAAACCATGTCCTTAGTATCGATCTTATAATACTGTAAAAGCAAAAACAACAAAAACCCAATATTAATATAAGGCTATTAAGAGAAAGAAATGAAATAATGTATTTAGTAATTAACAAGGAAAATTACTTCAGGCACATATATTTTTAACAGTTTTTAATAATGTGCAACAATAAAATTCATGTAACACTACCTATCCACTCATTGCTGAAAAAAGGTTTTAACTAGGTAGGGCAAAATACAATTTGCAAGCTAAAATCATTACTCACTTTCTTCAAAAATATTTAACATCCCTTAAGAAAAAGAATAAATGCTTTTTAACCTCTTCTCTATCACCACTATTGCTGTTCTCAGTTTTCCTCTGTATCATTCAAATTAGCCTGCCCACTGGCCTTGATCACTATACAGTTCACTTTGCTTAGGTTTCATTCATGCCTGATAAAAAATCCTCTACTGATATTCCCCCAAATTCCCCAAGCTCCATTTTTCAGATGCAGCTACAATCCCTCCAGCCCTTTCTCTCCTCAAGCAAAGTAGACATTCATGAAGACCCTCATTCCTCTAACACAGGGGTTCTCATCCTGGCTGTGTGACAGGGTAACCTGAGAATCTTTAACTAGAGGAATGCCCATACCCAACCCCCAGAGATTCTGATTAACTAGTTTGCAGTGGGGCACAGTGATCATCATTTTGGGGGTTCCCCCAGATGGGTCAAACGTACTGCCAGTGTTGAAGTCCAATGCTGTATCCTCTCTGCCTAGCACAGTGAGGGTACATTAACATTCGCTCTGAGAGTGATTGTAAATAAAGTTTCTTTTTAATCTATTTCTTTTACCTAACTCCATGTAACCACCGCTGTGTGTCTATACATCTGAGCTAAAGCATACTTCTGATGACAGAAAATAAGATTTTCCATGTAAAACTGTTTTGTTTTGTTTTTAGTGAAACCCAAAGCTTAGGTTTTTGCCAGTTCAGGTTAAAAAAAGAAAAAAAAAAGAAAGAAAACTAAAACAAATGGGGCTAAGCTCCTAATACATCACAAATACAAGTTCTATTAATAGTAATAATCGTTTAAAAAAATGAATAAGACATTAATCCTGCCCTTGAGAGTTCATAGGAGGTTTAAGTTGAATTTAAGATGAAAAATTTGACCACTGAATCTAAAGATCCACTACATAATTACAGACAAAATGTGATGACTTTAAGATTTCTTGTTACTAAATCCGGGAGGGGGTTTATTAACTTTAAATTATTTAAGTCCCGCACACAAAAACTTAACTCTGTATACCTCTTACAAAACAAACACTCTGTACACAGAATTTACTAGAACCTGCGAGGAAATCACTATAATCATTATGATCAACTCCATTTTACAGAATAAGGCACTCAGAATGAGTGACTTTCCCAAGATCACAGACCTACACCTGAATTCAGAACTCCCTCAATATCTAATTTTACGTTCTAATATTACATCTTTCAGACCAAACCAGAACCCGTTTTTGATTTTTAAAAAAACATGTAAAATAAGGACTTGATTCTGTTCAGACACTAATATAAATTTTTCTTAATTTTGATCTAACTATATAGCACACTGTACTCAATCTAACTCTGAAAACCTTACTAATCACTTTACATTTCGAGTCCCAGTGGGATTCCGATGGGCTGTACTCCGGAAGACGCAGCCCCCCACTTTGTCTGTGGTGACGGGAGATGGCTTCCAGTGGCAGCGATTCTCCAACCTCATTTCTGAACGCCCGGTAACCACACTGAAGATCAGTAATTAATACAATTCTAAATGTCACTATCCATTCCATTGATTTCTCTGATCGATCTGAGTCTTTCAACTACACAAGCTTTTGTAACAACTTAGGCTTTACCTGTAAAACGCCG
Source organism: Cheirogaleus medius (assembly GCA_008086735.1). NCBI lineage: Eukaryota > Metazoa > Chordata > Mammalia > Primates > Cheirogaleidae > Cheirogaleus > Cheirogaleus medius. The sequence goes on along the minus strand of VBSM01003176.1, from coordinate 70,820,042 downwards.
CTAACTCCACAGTGCAGCGACCAGCCTTTATTCAATATGGACACCAAAACACCGCCTGCGCAGAAGCGCTACGCAAAATTCTTGCGAGTTTCCGAGAACACCTGTATCTGGAACCCAAAAATCAAACTAAAATTAAAAGCGCGGCTTAGCAGCACTGCGACAGGCAATGACAGCAACCGTCAGGAGGGTGGCTGGCTCAATCCCCGCCCGGGCCCAACGTCTCTGGGGACATCGTTCCTCCTGCGGGCTAAGGGAAGCGGCCCGCTCACCTCTGACCCCGGCCGGATCTCGCGCGCCTCACCCGTCCGCCTGCCCGCCGCGGGCTCGTCCCACCCATCAGTCACCGCCCACCTGTGCCGGCCGCAGCCGCGCTAGGCCTCAAGACTGCACGGCCGACTCGGCCGCAACGCCAACCCGCCCCTGCGGCGGCTGGGTACCGAAGCCCGGCCAACCGCCTGTTCCGGCGGCCGCACTTCCGAATAGGGTTAGGCCGCGAGGCGGGGCCAGTGGGCGGAAGGGGTGGAGCTAGGAGGGCGGGGCCGCGGCCGGAATGCTCGAGCGCTGAGGGTGGTACCGTCTCGGGGTGATTCTCGCGAGACCCACTCAGCTACTGGCGTGAGGCGGGTTCTGCGAGCTTATGCTCAGTCTCGGGACCCGCTTCTGCAAAGTGGGCGGAGGGGTCAGGTGTAATTTGGAGGGAAGACGGACCGGTTGAATTTCTAAAGTTAAAGAAACTTGGAACTAGCTTTCCTTTTTGCCCAGCTCATCCAAATGATGCCCAGGCTCATCCAAATCTACATTTACCGTTCCAGTCTGTACAACCTTCTTCGAATATCAAGTGCCAATGAGTTGAATGTTTTTAAAAAAATCACCCCAGAGAAAGGTTCTAAAAAGTCAGAAACTACATTACCAACACACTTTGTAAGGTCTATTTGTAATTCTGCACCTTGGAACAAATTTGATTGTTGAGGAATAATTTTTTTAATTGAGGTGAAATTCACAGAACATCAAATGAACCGTTTTAGAGTGTACAGTTGGATGGCATTTAATACATTCACAATGTTGTGCAGCCATCACCTCTAGCTAGTTCCAAAACAAGAAGTTTTCATCACTCCAAAATAAAACCTGAACCCATTAAGCATTTATTCCCATTCCTCCCTCTCTCAGCCTTTGGCAAATATCAATCAGTTTCCAGACTCTATGGATTTACTTCTTCTGGATATTTTATGTAGATGGAATATGTGACCTTTTGTGTCTGTCTTCTTTCACTTAGCATGATGTTTTTCAGGTTCACCTTGTATTCCTTGTAACATGTATCAGTACTTTATTCCTGTTTATGGCTATTACTACACTGTATATAAATGCCATAATTTTACCCACCCATCCATTTTTGGACATCTGGGTTGTTTTCATCTTCAGGCTATTGTGAATAGTGCTCCTATAAACATTTGTGTACAAGTATTTGTTTGACTCCCTGTTTTCAATTCTTCTGGGTATTATACATAGGCGTGGAATTTCTGTGTCTTATGGTAATTCTGTATTTAAATATTTGAGGAGCCCATAAACTGTTTTCTACAGCAGCTTAACCGTTTTACATACCAACAGCATTGTAGAGTGATTCTAATTTCTCCACATCCTCACCAACACTTATTTTCTATTCTTTTGATAATAGCCATCCCAAAGGGTACAAAAGAAGATTTCTTTGTGATTTGATTTACTTTCCCTAATGGCTAGTGATGTTGAGCATCTTTTCAATCTTTTTTGACCAATAGTGGTGATCTGGAGACAAACCCAAGTCTAACTGTGTTGGGCACTTGTGATGTAAATTACTCCCTGTAGTTTTGTGGTTGCTGTCTGGGTTGTTGCCTTGGGCTCCTCCCACATCAGTGTATCTTCAAATTTAGAGGTGAAGGTTTGGTTGTCCAATTCTGCTATGAGTAAAAATTATTTTCTTGTGACTGTCATTTTCTCCCTGTTCTCTAATGTTTGCCTCTTTGGTGCCATAGCTACTGCTGTTACAGCTTCTTTTCTGGCTCAAGCTGCTCCTCCCATGATGAGGCAGGCATGAGTGCACCGAGAGGGTGGTTGCACCAGTATTTGAAGAGGCCCTACCTGCTGGTTTACAGACTGCTGTTTTGCCAGGTGTGCAGCCACAGCAGTGGCAATGGGAAGGCAAAGCCTTCTCTACTGTCTGACACCACCCCCCTTGCTGGCTGCTTTCCACAACTCCAGTACCCACATCAAGTTGCATCCCCTCTGTTAATTTTTTTTTTAAGCCACCAGTGTCCACAAAATAAAGTTTGCATCCCTAACGTAACATTAAGGCCCTCCATGGGCTGATTCCATCCATGTTTCCAGACTCGAGTCTTCCATGATAACTCCTTTTACGTTCTGGTGACTTATTAGCTGTATGTCTGGAGAGTGAAAAGGCAACCAACGTAATGGGGAGAAAATGTTTGCAAATCATATATCTGATATATATGTATATAAAGATGTATAAAGAAATTCAACTCAACAACAAAAAATCCAAACAGCCCAATTTAAAAATGGGCAAAGAGCTTGAATAAACATTTCCCCAAACAAGATGTACAAATGGCCAATAAACACATGAAAATGTGTTCAACATCACTAATCAATAGGGAAGTGCAAATCAAAGCTACAATGAAATACCACTTGACACTCGTTGGGATGACTATGATCAGAAGAACAGAAAATAACAAGTGTTATCCAGGATGTGGAGAAATCTAGGTATTTGTACATTGCTAGTGAGAATATAAAACAGTGTAGCTGCCGTGGAAAACAATATGGTGGTTCTTCAGAAAGTTCAACTATGGGAGGATTGCTTGAAGTCAGGAGTTCAAGACTACCCTGAGCAAGAGTGAGACCATTTCTCTCCAAAAAATAGAAACATTAGCTGGGCATAATTGCACACATCTGTAGTCTCAGCTACTTAGGAGGCTAAGGCAGGAGGATCACTGGAACCCAGGAGTTTGAGGTTGCAGTACGCTATAATGTTGCCAGTGCACTTTACCACCAAACAAAACTCTGTCTCAAAAAAAAAAAAGGTTATAATGGTAAATTTTATTTTATGTATATTTTACTGTAATATCACAAAATATTAAAAAATCTCAAAAAACCCAACTCCACCCCCAATTTGTTTCAGTGGAGTTGAATTTGCACTATATTCTTGTTTCTCTCACCTGTTGCAATAGACTTAAATGAAGTCTTTCTTGCTTAACTTTGTCCAGAGCAATTTTTGCTTTGACAGTGTGTATTTCTGGCATTGCATTGAATGCACTGTGCATTGTATTTAGCTACTTGTGCACCCATCTGCTTCTCTGTGAGATTTTAAGACTTTTGAGGTCAGGAACCATGTTGTGTTCTTATTTTTATCATCCAGAATGCATAACCAGGTGTCCTCACAAATTAAGGGCTCAAAAAATGCTGAAACAAATGAAATTTTTTTCTATTATGTATTGAGTGTTTGCTTGTATATAAGTAACATCTCGTGGCACCAAATGGAATATAGTCAGTACTGTATTAAAAATTTTCTTTGAACAAGTAATGTTCTTTTAGAAATTCAGAACCTGTATATCATCTTTAAATTATCCTGAAACAAGCATTGCTGCAGTCTGAGGGTAATGAGTTAACAAAATTGCTTAATGATGTTTTTGCCCACTTGGGTACAGCCTACCAGGGACAATTTGTGAATGAATCACCACAGTCCCTATCAGGTCTGTAAACTCACCAAACTTAAATGAAATTCCCTAAACCAAAATTATTAATGTATTAATAATTGGAAGAAAGATAATAGTTAAAATCAAGGAAAAGGATAAGGTGGGTTCTTGGTAAAGGCAAGAGAACCTTTGTTTTTTTTTTTTTGTT
>VBSM01003176.1:70778015-70816057 GCA_008086735.1 Cheirogaleus medius | reverse complement strand
CCATCTTGCTCCGCCCTCAAGAGAACCTTTGTAAAGGCAAAAGAACTTGCAAAGAATCCTGAGAAATGTCAACTGCATTGCTAATTGTTTTGACGAGGGAAAATTTGGGGCTTGAAAAAATATTTGGAATTGCTGACTCAGTGAATATTCAATTTATTAAGACTATGAATTTATAAACTTAGATCTCTTAAGCCTTTCAGGTCTATGTACTGATTTTATCATAAATTTAGTAAATTTTGTTTCAATTAAAAGGAGTCTCTTTTTCTAACACCTCAAGGGAGTCTTAAGCGCCCTGGAGTTTGAAAACCAATGTGCTGTAATATATGATAATTTTTTCAGCTTTTTTTTTAAAATAAGAAGGGGGTCTAAATTTCAATTAAGGAATAGCTAATTCTTGAATTATTGTCTCAGTGAGGCTGTCAAAAGGAAGCTTGGTAGCGTGTGCGGTTCTCATTGGCATAGGCTAAACCCGTTTCCTTCAACCGACACTGACTTCAGGAGAGTGTGTCTGACTTTTTCCAAGGATGATTCTGATAAAGAAAAAAGCAAAAGAAAAGAATGATGAAGCAGTAACTCAATGCAGAGTAATGCAGAATTCGATTCAGTCCTTGCCCCTTCCTTCCGTGTTTCAGGCAAGCTTATTGAACCATCATTGATAAAGCTGGGCCACTGCTCTCTTAGCACCACCGGGACTTGCTCTGATTCATGTTGCTCTAATTCATGATTCATTTATTAAAAGATAAATTTTGGCACATTAAAGTTTCAGAGTTTATTTGACAGTGATTCTGGATTGGCAGCTCCAACCCAGAAATGGTTAGGGGCTCCCTGGACGTGATTAAAGGGAGGAAAACTTTTATAGGGTGAATGTGGGAGCAGAGTCAAGAAATCACTTGACTGATTAAAGTTTGAGCAATTACCTTATTTTGACTATTCCAGTGGGAAGTTCAAGACCTTGTGATTGGCTGAGTGTTTTTCATTTTCTTTGAAATTTTGAGTTAGGTTTCAGTTTGCTTATGTAGAAACCCAGAGTGTTAGAGCCACCTCAATCTAATGGCCACCCATCTAGCTATCCTTTTTAAAGGATGTATTAAAATATTAACACATTTCTAATGTTTACTGCAATCTGGGTGCTCAAAGTTCATTCATTCAATAACTATTTATTGAGAGCCTATAATATACCAAGTATACTTCTAACTGCTAGAACATTCCAAACAGGTAAATGTTCATGTTCTCATAGAGATATGTCTTAGTGGGAGAGGTAAATAAACAAGTGCACATAGTATATTAGATGTGTCTGTGTCCTTCAGGCAAAGACCACCAGGAACACATCTGTCCTTAAACAAGTGGAGTTTATTACTTGTCGCAGTGAGGGACAATTGTCACCATGGGGACCCATGGGACAGCTCAGTAAGAGGATGTTAGAAAGAACCTGTTGCAGGATTTCGGTTTTGGCTAAATAATTTTGGTGAGGATCTAATGAAGTGCAGCTTTGCTCTGGATTGGAAGTTGTTAGGAAGTAGGGACAATTCTGACTGTGTATCTCAAGAATCTCAATAACTCTTACCTACAGAGGGCAGACTAGGTAGAGGATAAAGCTCTACCTTGGTAAAGAAACAGCACTACTGATCCAGGATTGGAGTAGTCTAGTCTGGGTTATTTTTACAAGCAGGTTTTAAAAGACTTTATCTTCCCAGCATTGCCTAAAAGCAGTTGCCCAAACAGGTGATGAGATCTTTGCTGGCACATAGTGAACACTCGAAACATTTGCTGAATGCGTGTACCTGGTCACAGGACCTCCCTAAAACAGATTTCATACAGATAACCTGAAATCATCTTCAGTTATGTGGTTTGCATTAGAATGAATTCTGAGTTACAAAAATGTCTCTTCCCATCTCTCACTACATGAGCTCTTTTATAACAGTGCTTTAAACATTTACTGTGTAAATTCTCACATATGTCACTCTCATGTGAGCATTTCAACTATCTTGTGAAATGGGGTAGGAATTGTTCCAGTTTTATATTCGGTTGAACCATATGAAGCTGCTGATATTCAACCATTTTAGACCTACAAAAATGGCGATTACGTGTAATCCAACCTAAAATGTGAGGAAATTTGAGAGGTCAAGGTACACAAAGAAAAGTTAGTAGTAGAGTCTAACAACTCCTGTATTTACATGTTCAGCCTTGACTACTTCCCCAGATTCCAGACTCATCCAACATCTCTTGAACATCTAATAAGCGTTTCAGATTTAACATGGTAGAAATTGCACTTCCATTAAACTTTCTCCTGCCGCTTTCCTGTCTCAGAAAATGGCAACTCCATCTTTCCTATAGCTCAGGGCAGAAAACCATGGCCATCTTTGACTCCTGTTTTTTTCTCACGCCTCACATTTAGCTGTCTGAGAATCCTGTCAGCTCTACTTTTGAAATATAACCAGAATTTGACCACTTTTTACCTTGCTGGTTTAAGGTACCATCTTCCCTACCCTAGATTACTGTAATAGATTTTTGTCCTGTTTTCAGCATTGTCTGTCTACAGCCAGTTTTCTATTCAGAAGCTGGAATGACCTTTTAAACATCATTCCTCTGCTCAAAATACTCTGATGTGGTCCTATCTCATTAAAAGTCCTACAAACTCCTGATTATCCCATACCCTGACTGCCCTTCTGAGTTCATTTCTACTCTGTAGAAATTATTCACTCCACACTTGCCTCTTTCTTGTTCTTGAAAATGCCAAACATATTTCTGCCTCAGGGCCTTAGCATCTGCAGTTATCTCTACTTGTGATTATCTTCTCTAATATTTTAAAAATTTCAATTATAAATACTTCACTATATATCTCTAAGAGATAATATATAAAAAGTAATCCTATCAATATCATACCTTAAACACGAATTATAATTCCATAATATTATATAATATCCAGTCAGAGTTTACATTTCCCTAGTTTTCACAATTAAAATTTTTTTCTTTTCTTTTTTTTTTTTTTGAGATCGAGTCTTGCTCTGTTGCCTGGGCTAGGCTCTGTTGCCTGGGCTAGGGTGCCATGGCATTAGCCTAGCTTACAGTAACCCCAAACTCCTGGGCTCAAGCAATCCTGCCTCAGTCTCCCGAGTAGCTGGGACTACAGGTATGCGCCACCGTGCCTGGCTAAATTTTTCTATGTATTTTTAGTTGTGAGCTAATTTCTTTCTATTTTTAGTAGAGACAGGGTCTCACTCTTGCTCAGGTTGGTCTTGAACTCCTGACCTTGAGCGATCCTCCCACCTCAGCTTCCCAGAGTGCTAGGATTACAGGCGTGAGCCACCACGCCCAGCCTAAAAACTTTTTTGTTTGTTCAAGTCAGTATCCAAACAAGATACACACGTTGCATTAGCTTAATATGACACTTTTAATCTATACATACCTTAAGACACTTTAAATTTATAACAATAACACTTTTAATCTATAACAGTTCTCTTTCCCACCACTTTTTCATGTCCTTTGTTTAAAAAAAGGAAACAAAACCAATTGGGTCTTTTGTGCAGTAGAATGTCCCACATTCTAGATTAGTGCTAACGCATTTACCTACCTTTTTTATTTCCCCTAAACTGCTTGTTAGACCTGGAGACAAGATAACATACAGGCTTGACTTTTCCTGCACAAATGTTCCATAGGTGGAACTGTATTTTGCCCATTGCATGACATTAGGGAAGTTTAATGTTGGGCTACCTCTCTTTGTGCCATGAAGATTGTTCAATAGATTCAGGTAGTGAATTGATTCAATTTAGCCACTAGAGGTCAGCACTTTATTTAAAAATAAATACTGTAGCGGACTTCATGAAGGCTTTCAAATTTTTGACTTGTGAAGGAGTGGAAAAATCTTTTTGAATGAGATGTCATTAGTAGGAATTGCTGGATAAAATCTTTTTTGGTTCTTTAATATGTATATGTTGGTTGTTTTAAAGGTCAAATATAGTTTTTCCAGTAATATTTTTCCATTGTTAGCCATTATCGCTGTGCTAAAATTGTGTTTCCTAAATTTAAACACTCCTGTATCCCAGACATTAAAGTCAGTTCATATGCTGTACCTGTGTACACTACTCTGGTTAAAATGGTAAAATGGGAAAGGTAGGACAGTGGGAAAAATACTGGTGGAATCAAACGTGGAAAAAAGGACTGACTGGACAGCAAAGGAGAGGAGGAAGTCAGGAAATTCACGTGAGTGTGGCTGTAGCAAGACCAAGCAATGCTTTCTTCCTGGGACTGTCCTCAGCCCTATGTTCCACAGCTGTCTCCATGACTCTGTGAAACACACCTTGCTCTTGGGTGGGCAGCCCTGCGAGTCTGAAGAAGATGTTCTTCAATTTAACCATATTAAGAATTTTGAGTAGGGATGCTGGTAGAGGTAAATGTGTGTTGTTTGCATTCTTCAAAAGTGGGAGAAATTTAACTCAGTAATGTAGCTGTTGTGGGAAATTACTGGCCAAAAACCTTATGCCAAAACAGTAGGTAATTATGATAGTAGCAACAATATATATATTTTTAGCAGCTCATCTTTTCTTCAATTATAAGCCTACAGTAGTGAAAAGACTTGGATTAAACCCAGATAATCCAGAATTTAGATCCTGACATTATTACCTTATTGTGGCATTTTGTAGCATGACCACTTTGAGCTTCTCTTTACCTGTATGCAAAGTGGGACCAATAAAACCTAGAGCTTCTGGGACTTGCAAGGATTGGGTTTTCTTATTTCATTGGTTGCTTCTATTTAGTCTCCCTTAGCTGGATCCTATGTATAGTTCCAACCTTACTTTTTAATTGCTGAATAATATTCAATTGTACGGATATATCACATTTTATTTACCTATTCATCAGTTGGTGGACATTTGGTTGTTTCCACTTTTTAGCTATTTTAATTAATGCTGTTATTTCATAACAGGTCATTCATGTACGAGTTTTTGTGTGCCCATATTTTCATTTCTCTTGGATATGTACCTAGAAATGAGATTGCTAGATTATATGGTAACTCTATATTTAACCTTTTGAGGAAGCGCCAGACTATTTTCCAAAGTGGCTGAGCCACTTTTATATTCCTGCTAGCAGTGTATGCAGATTCTAATTTCTTCAAATCCTTGCTAACACTTGTTATTACATGTTTTTTTATTATATAATTTAATTTTTAATAATGGCTATGTTTAACAACTGGATGTGAAAGGATATCTCATTGTGGTTTTGATTTGCGTTTCTCTCATGGCTAATGATGTTAAGCATCTTGTCGTGTGTTTATTGGCCATTTACACATCTTCTTTGGAGAAATGTTTATTCACATTTATTGCCTATTTAAAAAGTGGGTTACTTGTCTTCCTGTTACTGAGTTGTAAGAGTTCTTTATTCTGGTTACCAGTCCCTTATCAGATATGTGATTTGTAAATATTTCTACTTATTCTGAGGGTTGCCTTTTCACTCTCTTAAATAGAGTCATTTGAAACACAAAAGTGTTTAATTTTGATGTTGAATTCATCCATTTTTTATTTTGTTGCTTATACTTCTGGCATCATATTTAAGAAACTTACCTAATTTAAGGTCATGAAGATGTACACCTATTTTTTCTTCAAGAGTTATATAGGTATTGTTGCTAGTTGTTGTCTTGGAAACTATTGATAAGATCTTCAGATTTAGGTGAACTATCACACTTCTTCCACAACCTTTGGTGTGCAGATAAATGTTTAACAGCTGACTTTCTGGAAAAGTGAATCTATGTGAATCTATGTGTACATAAGTTATAAATTTTACTGCTTAAAAGGAGATATAGAATGAAATTTACAAATAATAAAATACATAATACTCTGTATTGCAAAGTTCACATGCCAATTGATTATCACAAATGCTTTCACTGATTTTTGTCAAACTGTTGTATCCATAGCCAACTATAGTTGCAATTCAATCACGACTTAACAAATTGAGTTACCTCCCAATCCATTAACCCTTTCCTACTAAACTTATTGCCATTAAATCCAATATGTGACCTACTATTAAATGATTTCTCACCCTGTACAAATTATATTTATTAAACTGAAATATTTTCAACTTTAGCACAAATCACTTCCTGAGTTGTAGTGTTTGCCACTTTCCAAGGTATAAATACCATCACCATGATTGATTTCAACCAACAACGCACTGAACACAGAGCTGGGAGGAGATGTACAGTAACACATCAGTATACAGTACTTATACCATATAGATACAATAGAAATAAATGACCTCAAAAGCAAAGATAATGGAAAATGTAATGAAGCACAGTCGTCCCTCAGCATATGTTGGGGATTTGTTCCAGGACCTCCACAGAGATGAAAATCAGAGAATACTCAAGTCCTTTATATAAAATGGCATAGTATTTACATATGAACTACACATATCCTCCCATATACTTTAAATCATCTCTAGATTACTTATAATACCTAATACAATGTAAATCATTGTTATACTGTATTTTTGTTTGCATTCTTTTTTATTATTGAATTTATTTATTTATTTATTTATTTATGAGATAGTTTCACTTTGTTGCCCAGGCATGAGGGCAGTGGCATGATCATAGCTTAATGCAGCTTCAAACTCCTAGATTCAATCAATCCTCCTGCCTGGATCAGCCTCCTGAGTAGCTAAGACAGCAGGTGTGTGCCACCATGCCCAGCTAATTTTTCTTATTTTTTGTAGAAACAGGGTCTCATTATGTTGCCTAGCCTTGTATAGAACTCTAGCCACAAGGAATCCTCCCATGGTGGACTCCCAAAGAACTGGGATTACAGGCATGAGCCAGTACACTTAGCCAAGATCAATCTATCTATCTATCTATCTATCTATCTATCTCTCTCTCTCTCATCCATCCATCCATCCATCCATCTATGTTGAATGAATTAAACTATTAATAAAACATGGCCTATGTTTTCAAGAAGCTTCTAGTCTAGTGAGGAAGCAGAAAATAAATCCATGGTCCTAGTTCAGTGTGATTATAGTATGCATGGAAGAGTTGTCAGCAAAGTGGAGGGAATCTAAATCAGACAATGGTGGGAGGATAAGGTGGAGCTCAGAGAGGTAATGCTTGACTTTGGTGCTCAAGGCCACATGGTGTGAACCAAAGGAAAAATGGTTTAAGGCCATTTTAAGGAGAAGGAATTAAATATGTGAAAAGGGGTCAGGCACAGTGGCTCACACCTGTAATCCTAACACTTTGGGAGGCCAAGGTGAAAGGATGGTTTGAGGCTAGGAGTTTGAGACCAGCCTGGCAACATAATGAGACTTTATCTCTACAAAATAAATAAATAAATAAGTGAGAGCCAGGAGGTTTGAAATGGCAGTACAGTTGGCCCTCTGTATCTGTGGGTTCCATGTCTGCAGATTCAACCAATTGTGGATTGAAAATATTCTTAAAAATCCAATAAAAACAATACAAATAAAATAATAATATATATAGTATAACAACTTTTGCATAGCATTTACATTATATTAGGTATTACAAGTACTCTAGAGATGATTTAAAATATGCGGGGGCAGGGCGCGGTGGCTCACGCCTGTAATCCTAGCACTCTGGGAGGCCGAGGTGGGCGGATCGTTTGAGCTCAGGAGTTCGAAACCAGCCTGAGCAAGAGCGAGACCCCATCTCTACTAAAAAATAGAAAGAAATTAATTGGCCAACTAATATATAGAAAAAATTAGCCGGGCATGGTGGCGCATGCCTGTAGTCCCAGCTACTTGGGAGGCTGAGGCAGAAGGATCGCCTGAGCCCAGGAGTTTGAGGTTGCTGTGAGTGAGGCTGACGCCACGGCACTCTAGCCGGGGCAACAGAGTGAGACTCTGTCTCAAAAAAAAATAAAATAAAATAAAATATGCGGGAGGATGTACATAGGGTACATGAAAATACTAGGCTATTTTATATCAGAGACTTAAGCATCCATGGATTTTTGATATCCTCGGGGGTCCTGGAATGAATTCCCTGGGATACCGAGGGATGGTTATACTCTAAAAAGCTTATGAGACATGCCTGAGGGGTAAGACAGTTTTGCTAAATACTTAGACAAATAATAACAAAATCAAACAAACAAATATTTGGTTGTACTTGTATCCAAGGACTTTGGAAGCCATACTGAGTTACATTTTCTTAACTAAATAGGCCATTGAGTGACTCTGGCAGGTAAACTAGGTCCCTCTTCTCCAGCTCCATCTAATTTCTTCCAAGAAAGTAATGGTAGAAATTCTCCTAATTTCAAATTAGCTTTTTAATTTAAAATTTGAATATCCTTAGTAGGTGGTGAATTGTTTAAAGTCACTAATGTATTTTATTCAACTTTATATACTATCAGTCCAGCTCAGTGACTTGCTCTGGTCACATGCTCACAAAGGAGAATGTTAAGGACTCTGAACTGAGGGATTTGGAGCCTTCTTATGGTATGCAAATAAGTAGTTCACAAGAAGAGTGCTTTAGAAGAAAATTATCTCAGCTTTTAAAATTATGAACTGAGTTAGGATATAGTAAGTCAAAAAAGAAATTTGGAGTAGATACTAAGAGAGACTAGCCACACTGACCCCTGATAGTAAGAAATGAAAAGGCAATAAACTGATGTTTTGAGATAAAGTATATTCACTTTTGCTCTATGGTAAATAATATAGAGTAAATTTAAAATTCCTTTAAATTTACTGAAGAAAAGATTAAATACCGTGCTGCATTAGTAGATGCCCAGGTCCCTAGAGCAACAATACATGAACACTGACAACAGGAAATGCAGAGAAAAACATAGAACTTCCTGTTAGAAGATCTGGATTTGAACTTCATCTTCAGCACTTGCCAGCTGAGCAACCTTGCTCGTCATCATTTTGAGTCTGTCTTCTGTTACGTGTGAAAAGGAAATAACTGTTATAATCATCATCATCATCATCAGTTTCCTCACAGGATGATTAAATAATGTTTGGGACAGTGCTTTGCAAATAGTAAATTCGCAGGAAATATGTTGTTGTTGTTGTTGGTTGTCTCTGGAAGGAATCCATTATGTTCAGAGCTCCTCTTCTCTAATCTATAAATTCACATTCTACTCCCATAGGTGAGTTTCAACCAGGGCAAGATCTGAGATGGTGCTCCTGGGTCAGAACCTGGGGAGCAGATGTAACTAATACAAGGTAGTAATCCAGGACACAGAAGCCCAGGACCAAAGTCACCCAGTATACGTGACTCCTATGAAAATAATGAAATGAGCCTGAGGCAGGAGATATGGAGACAGTATGGTACAGGAGTTGCAAAGGCTGGGATGAAAATTACATTTCTGGAGTTGGTTTCTAGAGATATGAAGGACCAGGCAGGGCATAAAGCTGCCCTGAGGACCCTTTATATATTACAGTCTTTGGAACTGGGTGGATACCGGCTGCTGGATGTCGGAACTTAAGAAAGCACCTCTGCCCAAAAGTGTCTTCCTTGACATATTTTGATTATGGGCAGATGGTCCAATAGTAAGAAATTTGTTGAACAAATTTGTTGTTTTAAAATAAAGACAGCTCCTGGAAGATTTAAGATTAGGAGATATTGTATCAGTGACGCCTCCATGCGCACAAATTTGTTAAGCTGTTTCCCCCTATTCTGCTGAGTTCCTACTTCTCCCAAAGCAAAATTCAATGGATATTTTCTCTTTCAAGTAACTTTTTAAAAAAATCTTAAAATTTTAGAGATAGTTTATATTGTTAGTGACTAGATGAAATTTACAAAATAACCAAGTTTTTTATTTTTAATATTTGCATAATTAGTTTAACAGTATTAAATATCACAAGATAAGTCTATTAATTTTATTTCTATAATTTAATGAACCAACAACTATTTAGACAGCACTATTTTGTGCCAGCAATTGTATTATAGCCTTAAGGATGAAAAGTGGGGTTTCTGTCTTGATGGCTCAACTATGTTTATAATTCCATATTTGGTAGAATTGATCTATACATAAATGGTAAGTTGAACAAAGGAGAAGACATTTGCTTCGGGAATTATGGGAAGATCCTTTCTCCGAGCACATGAAAATCAGGAATGTGAGTGCCTTATGAAAGATGAAGACTCATGGGTCATTCATGGGTCATGCATTAAAAACAAATACACCAAGTCTGTTAAGAGGAAGGTTAGAAGAGATTAATTGTTAGGTAACAAGATTACCTTAAAATTGAAGGAAAGTTGAGCATGTTTGTATTCTGCCAGTAGAAAGAGATTCCATATACCAGAAAAGAAAATATTTGTTATCATTGAATAGGGGTTCTGATTATGTTAAAGAGAAGGGATTACAAAGAGTAAACTAAAGTGGGAAATAAAATAGCCTGTGAAGAGTCGTCAGAATAACTGATGGATAAACACTCAGATGTGTTTGCATTTGGATTAGGGAATATTTTAAGCACTTGGAATTTAGTTAATCCTGTTTCCCAAAGCAGTGATGTTCTCCATATTAGCATAGAGACCCCATGAAGCCAAACAAAGATGGACTGCCAACAGTGAGCCTGAACCAGGTCTCCTTTTGCATCAGAGTCAAGATGCAAAAAAGAGTTAAAGTTGTCTGTATTGGGGTTAATATAAACATGGAAACCCTAAATTGGAAGTTATAAAATACTCTATGATGAATTTTGTAAGAAGAGAGGAGTTAACATGGTGAGTAAAAAGAACTTTGTAAGAGTAAAGGCTGTTGAATGCTTCTGGAACGGCTTATCAAGAGGAGTTGTAGGAATTTTCTTGTTTTAAGAGCTTTAAACTTATAGATCCATTGAACATGTCATATTAGATCCATCCATAGCATTTCAGAACAACCTCAGGCTTTGCACACATGTTTATACTAATTTACTTTCTATGATACACCTTAATCATTACTTTCTCTAAGAAGCCTTTCCTTACTCATCCGTGCAGATTTGACCATTTCTTCCTTTGTTGTTACTATTCCCTACATGTCATACTATCATAACACATATAACATTTTAGGATCATTTGTTTATGTACCTGTCTCCAGTTACCAGATTATAGTTCTCTGAGGGGAAAGAGCACTTTTTTACTTGTCCATTGCATTTCAAATTTCCAGTTCACTGCTAGCAAAAGTAGACAATCAGTATTAAATAAATTCCCTACCTTTTCCATTCTAGCTAAATTGGTCATCTCATTCTTCTAGGAACTTGCCATAAGCATTCCCAATTCTTGTGTTTATGCCATTTCTCTTATTTTGGAAGGCACATTCCTCTTCTCTGTTTGTATAAGTTTCATGCATGTTTCTAGGTCCAGAACAAGTTTCATCTCCTTCATGGAGCTCCAGGAGATTCTTCTTTCCTTGGAAACTCTACAGCATTTATTTACAGAGCTGGTATATTTTCAAAAACATGCATGCCGCATGACTACTCAATTAGTTTGTAAACGTCTCAGAGACAGGCACCTGCCTTATCCCTCTTCACTGCCTGATGCCTACCTAGCACAGTGCCCTATTCAGAGTAGCTGATCAATAATAAATAATGGCTGGTGATAAAGGAGTGAGAAATGGCTAATCTGACCACTTTCAAAACTTTCTTTCCAAGGCACTAATGTTAAATCCAGTTTGTAAGATCTGCATACAATGGAGAAACAGGAATCCTCATTTCCAATTTTGTGAAATAATTATATAGTCCCATCTCTTATCCAGAACTGTTGGGGCAAGATTGTTTTGGAATTAAGAATTTTTCCTATTCACTATAGTGTCTGGGGTAGCACTTCCAGTTAAGATTATACACTAAGCGGATAAATAAAGACAATGAAGACTATAAATACCCTCATATCAATTCAAATCAGTCTTTAATTCATAAAGTAAACTTTGATCATTTGAATTGCATAGACTATGAAGTCAAATTATTTGTCTGATGATCAATCTACATGTCATATTGTTGACCTTGTAAATTGGCCACAATCTGAGATTTAGCCTTTGCAGTTCAATTAGTTTCTGTGGGGAGGTGCTGTGTTAAGACAAATGTGACAAGAAGACTATAAATAAGGATCTCAGTATCCTGCTAAATGCCTAACTTCACAGCATTTGGCTGACTCACGCACATTGGGTAGTTTATATATCTTAGCTATTTTTCGGTGAGAATTCTGTTGAGAGTTTTTAAGGCTGCCTGTTCAACATAAACTACCTGTTCAGACAGAGTGCACTTAAAATACAATAAGCTTCTAAATGTGTAAAAGCCTTTTGGTTGATTGGCTCTATCAGAAGCAAACTGCTGCTTTTCTATTTTTTAAGTGTGTTAAAAAGGATTTAGAAATTAACTGCATTTCTGTTTGACTAGAACTGTACACAGAGGTTTTTTTTTTTTTATTGCTAGCCTCTATTCATCTTGGCTAGAGTTTAATTATATTTTTTCATCCAACATTTACAGATTTAGTTGAGCAATCTCTTTGGGCTTATATTGAGGTAAGTTTATTTGTTCACAGCAATGAAGTCACTGTCATATGGAAGCATTTAGTGCATTATTTAACTAAGAAATTGGAAAAATTGAAAAAATAAAACCTAGAAAGCATTTTTACCAAGTTAAAATGTGAAACCACACAGTTTTTTTCTTTTTCATTTTAATCATAAAATTGTTCCCAGGAAATGTACTGTAAAAATCTGTTTTTAGCATGATAATTTTCTTTTTAAATATAAAAAATAAAATTTAACAGGTGGTCCCCACACAGGATAGTGAATTAGATGGACTTGAGAAAAACAGCTCGAAATAAGATCAACTGAGAGAATTGAGGAGAGGGATTGCAGGTGGTAGGTGAGGAGGAGAAGGAGGAGGGAGTACTGAGCAGAAGGGTGTCTTATTCCATTCCTGCTGCTATAACAAAATACCTTAGACTAGGTAATTTTATTTTTACTTTTATTTATTTATGTATTTTTAGAGATGGGGTCTCTACATGTTGCCCAGGCAGGTCTCAAATTCTTTGCCTCAAGCAAAGCCTCCTGAGTCGCTAGGATTACAGGCATGAACCATCACTCCTGGCTAGACTGAGTAAATTTAAACAACAGAAATTTTTTGCTCATGGTTCTGGCAGCTGGGAATTCTGAAGTCAAGGTGCCAGCAGATTTTGTGTCCCGTTCCTCACAGATGGCACCTGCTATATGTCCTCACATGTTGGAAGAGGCAAACAAGCTCCCTCAAGCCTTTTCTATAAGGGCACTAATCCCATTCATGAGGGCAAAGCCCTAATGTTCTAATCACCCCCTAAAGGTCCCACCACTTCATACTATCAGGTTAGATATTAAGTTCCAGCATGTTAGCTTTCAGGGGACACCAAGATTCAGGCCATAGCGTGAGTGAGAAGGTGGAGGAGCCTAGATTAAATACAGTGAGTAATCTCTTTGTGAACACAGTTTAACACATTATCAGGAACCACACAGTGAAGAGCAACTGAGAACTGACTGTGAAAATAGAAAGACAGCATCAGACCCAAAAGGGCCAGTGAAGAAAGAAGCAACACTATTTGTCTTCCTATAAGTTTTAGGCCACTGACAATAATACACTGGTTTTGCATGTATATGGCGGGCTGACCATGAAAGAACAAGATGGGTAATGTTGACAAACACAAGGTGGCCTTAACTTTGTATTGGGACCAGGCCAGTTATTTTGCACTCTTGTGTGACCACACTTCTTCATAAATTACTTGAAAGCAGCATAGTGTTTGAAATAACTCAAAAAATAGGCCTATTAAATGTTGACTAATTGAGAATCTTGGGAAAGGAAGGGGAAAGGAAAGGGAAGAGAAAGGGAAAGGGAAAGAGAAAGGAAAGGAAGGGAAGGCAAAGCGAAAGGGAAAGGAAGGGAAGGAAAGGAAAGGAACTAGTCAGGATTCTTTTCCTTGCAAGTGACAGAAATCTAACTCGAACCAGTTAAGAAAAAAAAAGAGAATTTATTGATTCACAAAAGTGAAAAGTTCAGGATTTACTGCTTCATGCATGGCTGTCTCCAGATGCTTAAAAAATGTTGTCAAGCATCTGTTTCTCTTTTTCTATCTCTTAGCTCTCTTCTCTTTTCTGTTGGCTCCATGTCTCTGTTAAGTTATCTTTTCAAATGATAAGGAAGATGATCTTAAGTATATTCAGGCCTAGATTTTCCTTATAACTCTAAAATATTTGCTACAGTTTCTGCATTCATATGAGTCTCTCAAAAACCAAAAACCAAAAACAAATCTGATCAGTCTTGCATGAGGTACGTGCTTGCACTGGACCAATCAACCATTCATTGAGACCTGGAAAATGGGAGGCTCTGACTCACAAGCCCGAATCTTGAGCCTGTTTTTACAGGGAGAGTGTGGAGGTCCGGTGGTTGGCAGCCCCCACTGGAATTACGTGGAACAGAGGAAATAGGGCTCCTGAAAGGAAAGGATGTGAGGCTCAAAGCAGCCACAGGAGGGCTTAAAGGCATTGGTAGTGTTGAAAGAATAAAAAGAAAAATAACAAAATAATATTTAAAACTGGAAGATGAGGAACCTAATCAATGCTCATTAAGTAGAGAGGGATTTGGGAAAAACACAGAATCATTAAGGATTGAGTCAAAGCTTAAGGAAAACAAAAATCTAGTTAGATAATTTATTTGGACAATGCCCAGGAATGTCTGGATAGATCAGCAGTTCAGAATGATTGTGAAGTTGTTGGTAGTTTTGGTCTGTGGTTGAAAGACCTAGGTCTGACTCTGGGAGACAACTATTTGGCTAATCCAAGAGTAAGACTTTGTCTTTCTTATATGTGGGTAGCGCAGACAAATCTATGTTGAATGGGACAGAACTGGAATTCAAATAAATGATAGTGATAGAGCAGATGATTTAAGTCTAGTAGAGACAAATTCAAATTCTAGAAAGAGAGGAAAGGGCTTGCAGAATCACAGGTACTATGGGTGTGGGAAGTCAGAGAGAGAGTAAGAATAGGGCTAAAGACATCATGGGTGAATCTTGATGCTAAGGCAGAGGCAATTTGTTTCCTACACTTCTGTAGTTTTCTTATTGCCACAGAGTTTCTCAACTCACTCAACAGTTACACAGATTTCAGGTTCCTTCTCAAACCCAGTTACTGGGTCAGGGTATCTGAGAGGGACATGAGAAACTATATTTTTAACAAATGCCCAGGTGTGTCTAAGTTACTCTAAGGCCCATGGCCTCAGGGAAGATGACATTTTGTTCACACTGACTCTTAGGAAATGTATGGGCTTAATGACCCAAGTCTGAGTAAAAAAGGAAAAGTTTCACAAAGATATTATGAACTCTGCTATTACAATATATTCCCTGTCTCCTTCTGTTTTGTCCCTTCTGCCACATGACAACACCCATTCCATTAAATCTCAAGACAGGAGGGAAAATTATGTATCTTATTTTCTGAGTGACAGCCCTAAACTTTCAACACCATTCCAGACTTTCCAATGACAAGTTTAGCAGAGCACTTTTGAAGATATTTTCTCATTTTAGTTCTATAAATCAGAAGGCTGGGTTCTTCCAGAAGGCTATATATAGCTATAGACCCAAAAGTATGTGTGGAATTAATCTACATGCCCATCAGTGGATGAATGGATAAAGAACACGTGGTACATATACACATGGAATATTATTCAGCCATAACAAAGAATGAAATCCTGTCATTTGCGACAACATGAATGGAACTGGAGAACATTATGTTAAGTTAAGTAAGCCAAGCACAGAAAGACAAATCTCACATGTTCTCACTCATGTGTGGAAGCTAAATGTTAAAATAATTGATCTTGGCCAGGCACGGTGGCTCATACCTATAATCCTAGCACTCTGAGAGGCTGAGGCAGGAGGATCGCTTGAGCCCAGGAGTTTGAGGTTGCTGTGAGCTAGGCTGATGCCATGGCACTCTAGCCTGGGCAACAGGGTGAGACTCTGTCTCAAAAATAAATAGATAAAATAAAATAATTGATCTCATGGAGACAGTAGAATGGTGGCTATCAGAGGCTGGGAAGGGATGACAGGATAAAGTGAGAATGGTTAATGGGTGCAAAAATATAGTTAGATAGAATGAATGGTATTTGATAGCCCAACAAAGTGACTATAGTGAATAATAATTTATGGTATACTTTAAAATAACTAAAAGAGTAGAATTGGAATATTCCTAACAGAAAGAAATGATAAATGCTTGAGGTGATGGATACCCCAATTACCCTGATTT
The DNA here is from genome assembly GCA_008086735.1 of Cheirogaleus medius. NCBI lineage: Eukaryota > Metazoa > Chordata > Mammalia > Primates > Cheirogaleidae > Cheirogaleus > Cheirogaleus medius. The sequence continues at coordinate 70,799,894 of VBSM01003176.1, read as the reverse complement.
GAATATTACACATTGCATGTCTGTATCAAACATCACACATACCCTATAAGCATATCTAACTATTATATACTTATAATAATTAAAAATTAAATAAAAACTCCCAAAAATGTGTGGAGTAGGAAATATAAGAGAATAAATACTTTTAAGTCATCTTGAGACTCAAGGCACAAGAGAGAAGCCAAAAGGTAAATTCAGGCCAATTTGAAGTTATTCCTTTTTAAGGAGATAATGGTGGAACTGGGCTTTCAAAACAAAGAAATATTTGAAAGTCTTCTATTGTGATGTTTAATTTTACAGCTCAATTTGTCTTGGCCACAGTGCCTAGATGGTTGGTCAAATTTTATTCTGGATGTTTCTGTGAAGGTGTTTTTTGGATGAGATTAAATTGTTGGACTTTGAGTAAAGCAGATTATCCTCTATAATGTGGGAGGAAACCATCCAAGCAGTTGAAGGCCTGAATAGAACAAAGACTGCTCTCCCCTGAGGAGGCAGAAAATCTGCCAGCAGGATGCCTCTGGACTCAGACTGCCACTGTTCCCTGGGTCTCCAGCCTGCCAGCCTACCACACAGATTTGGACTTGCAAAGCCTCCACAATCATGTGAGCCAATTCCTTAAAATAAATCACTTTCTATGTATATACATCCTGTTGGTTCTGTTTCTCTGGAAACCTTGACTAATACATCTATCCATGTACTACTCTCCAATGATTGAATATTAGGGCATCAAGACTAGTAACCTCATGTCCTTAATTCTCTGTCCTCCCACAGCACTCCTGAAACTCCAAGTAACTGAGGACCAAACCCAGTGACCTGTAGTTGGTGTGCTGAGGCACCCTGGCACCTGTTCTTTTTGACATGCCATGGCACCCTCGTGGACTGTGAATGAGTTACAGGTGTGTTTCCAGATACAGTCCTTGGTGTGGCTGGGTGGGGCCTGCTAGAACCTCTGGTGGTCACCACCAGCAGAGAACATCCTCTAGCCAGAGTTTTTCCAGGACTCACCTAAGCAAAGTGAAGCCTATCTCACTCATGGTCCCTGAAGGTGCCAAGCAGGATGAGCAGCATCTGACATTTGCTGCTTCATCAAGGAAGCATTTTACCTCCTGAACATTATGTCAGCATCCAGTTGCAAATTGCACCCCTTCCATGTCAAGGACAGGAGCCAATGAAGCGCTGAAGGAGTGTTAATGTGTTGGCTCAAGGTGAGGCAGACGGAGGTGGGAAGGGAGTAGGGAGGCAGAGTTGGGGTTCAGAGCAGGCGCAGGGCTAGGCAGTCATCCCAGATGTATGTACTTGTGATTAATTTGCCCAGTAGTAGCAGAACAGAGAAACTGTTTCTCCTGTGGGTGGGAGGAAGAAGAGGGAAGTTATCTTCTCTCTTATGTTCCATTGGTGAGAGTTGGCCTCTGCGAGTTAACTGCTACACACTTCCAAGGAACATCATCCAGCCCTTTTAGAAGCCACGGAGGAAGCCAGATCCTATGCATTGCTTTGTGGTGGTTCTTTGAAGTCTGGAAATGGTAGAAGGAGCCAGAAATTCAAGGTATGCAGAGATAGTCAAGTGAGACAGTTCAGCCATTCTGGTGGGGTAGTTAGCTTCTGAAATGGCTCACAGTGATCTATACTTCCTGTTTTTCATGCCTTTGTGTGATCCCTTTTCCTTGAGTGTGGGTTGGTCCTAGTGATATGCTTCTAATGAATCGAAAACTGCTAAAGTGATGTGCTGTCCCTTCTAAGACTAGGTTATAAAAGACTGTGGCTTCCATCTTGTGGTGCACATACTCCATTGTCCTTTGTAATGTAGCCACCTGCCATGTTGTGAGATGCTCTATGGAGAAGCCCACATGGCAAGGAGCCAAGACAGGCCTCTGGACAACAGGTATAAGGAAGAGAATCCTGTCAACAATGACGTGAGTGAACTTGGTCATTTCCTCACTTGAGCCTTGAGATGACTGCAGTTTCAACTGACACATTAATTGCAGCCTGGTGAGAGACTCAAAGCCGGAGAAAACAGCCCAGATTCCAAACCCACAGATACTGTGAGATAAAAAGCCACTGTGTGTGCAACAGTAGATACTGTTGTAGATATAGAACCCATTTGGGAGCAGGCTTTTACCCTTCTCCACACCTCTAACCTGTCTTCTATCCAGGAATTGGAGTGACTTAACTTTTTGGTGAGATTGGAAAAAAGGGCTTAGTATATAACCCTAGCCTCTGGTTTGCTAGATCTCTCTCTCTCTCTCTCTCTCTCTCTCTCTCTCTCTCTCTCCCCTTCTCTCTCTTTTTCCTGCTCCTTCTTCTCCATCTTGACTTTTCTGTCCACAGGTCTTCTTTGGCCTTCTCTTCTCCAAGGTAGGCATACTGGGCAAGCCCTGCCCCGCAGGGCAAGGCTGGAATGGTTCAGCTATTTTATCTGAATTGAGCAGGTAAGTTCAAACTTGTTTAAAATTAAAGAAATATGAGCCAGAATAAACATTGTTGACACAAGTGCTTTAAGAATTCAGAGTGTAAGACCAGTATTTACAAATTTCATTTCAGATCAGAAGATTAAATACAGAGTTTTATTTTTAATCTCACAAGGTTATAACCTATAATATTGAGACTGTGTTAACCTTAAGGCTTATTCAAATATTTGTTGTAGAAAATTGTGTTGGCTCACTAAAATTATAAATTTCATTTGTCCTAGGAAATTGAATTTGCTCACTAACCTTGTACTAATTAACCCATGACTATGACCTCATCGATCTTACCAAAATTGACCTTACCTGTGTTTAAACTCTGTAAATTCTCTTTAGATAGCTAACTATCTCAGTCTCTTAGTCTAGATTTTTCTTCTTACTTGTTGTATAGTATAAATATTAACTACATTAACTATATATTAATAAAATGTCAAATCTCATACTTTTGCACTTCTAAATGAGGTCCAAGTCTACCTTTTCCAACAATAAAGGCTGTATTTTGATTCTTATTTGACCTTTTTTTCATATTTCTTGTTTGATTCTAAATCTGGAGAGGAGGGATATAATAAACTAGTCCTTTTAAACCCCAGTAAATGTTGGGTATTCACTTGGGGACTTGCTTTTATTGTCACAGGCTACTTGGTAGTGGCAGATGAGGAGGGGATGAATAGCACAGGCAGCCACCAACATTTCAGAAAAGAACCCGTGTTTCTCCAAGGGCTAAATAGGCTTTGTAACTAACTCTTGTAGTTTCACACCTACTACCCTCTCCAATACTTACTATATCGAGACTGTGAACTTGGGCATCATGCTTTCTCTTACACCACCTTGTTGTTACACTTACTTTTCTCTCTACTTAGAATATCCAACTCTTGAAGGCCACATAGCCGCTTGCTCAGTCTTTTCTGCAGAAATGCCACCTCCTTGATGTGTCCTTTCCTGACACTTCATCTTCCCTGCCTTCCAAAGATTCATTTAATGCTTTATCTGAACTTGTTTATTCTGGAATATGTGTCTATAGAACTCACTGCAGTGGTTGTGATTAAAACATACAAAAATTCTTTCTGCTTTTGCTAAATAGATTATGAGTTCCTTGGGTGCAGAGATTATGGTTTTCATTTACGTAACTTTAGTGCTTGTTCTGCTCTCAATGAAACTTTACTAAAACTAAATAACATGGGTAAGTGAACTCTGTAAGTACAGTGGCCAACTATTCTAGCTGTGGACCAGTCCCAAATTATATCTTTATCCTAACATAATTATTAATAGTGTCCCCTTTCACTGTCAAAAGTGAAATAATGGATGATAAATTCAGGTTGCCTTATGTGTAAGGATTTTTTTGGGAGATATAGAGCTGAATTGCTTTTTTTTTTTTTTTTTTCGCATCTCAGAGGATAATTTTGTCCTCAGATTCTCCGGGGAACAGAGATAATGATTATTATAAATTATAATGAGATTATCTCAATGATAATTTCTTTATTTACAGAATGAATCCAGCCAATTGTATCACAGATTTCTATGAAGATATGTGTATTAGGGCTGCTGTGACAAAACGCCACAGACTGCGTGGCTTAAACAACAGGGAGACAGGACGTTCTTCTGGAAACAGGACATCCAAGATTGAGCTGTCAGCAGGTTTGGTTTCTCTGGAAGCTTCTCTCCTTGGCTTGCAGATGGCCACCTTCTTGCTTTGTCCTCACATGGCCTTTTCTCTGTGTGTGCAAATCCCTGATGTCTCATCCTCTTCTTGTAAAGACACCAGTAATATTGGATCAGGATCTCACCCTTATGGCCTCACTTAACCTTAATTGCCTCCTTTAAAGCCCCTGTCTTCAAATATAGTCACATTGGAGGTTGGGGCTTCAACGTATAAATTTTGAGAAGACACAATTCAGTCCATAATATACATGCCATGTTTCCCCCAAAATAAGACAGTGTCTTATATTTAGCTTTCCTCAAGAAGACACCCTAGGGCTTATTTTCAGGGGAAATTGTGTTATTTTTTTTAAGTACGGTACAACAATCTACATTTATTCAAATATAGTTAAGTCTTCTTCTTCTGGAACATCATCATAGTAAAATGGCAGCCACAGCTTTCCTTCTTCCCCCTGGGGACACACAATACCTAAAGCGGAGCGTCCCACTCCTCACTTCACTGAGGAGATTTTCCCCTCAAAGCCTCAGCTTGCAGCACGCACAGGATGGCCGGGACCTGACACGGGGAGCCGACCTTGTTGGTGGGGCTTCCTGCACCTTTCCGGTCACCTCTGGGATAGTAGCTGTCACGATGGGGCAGATGAGAAGGGCTGTTCGTCTTCTTTACCGCCCCGCGAGGAAATGCATGGGTTGTGCAGATACAGTGCGTAGCCACGCCCATCACTAGGTCTTATTTTCGGGGTAGGGCTTATATTGCGCAAATGCTTAGAAATCCTGCTAGGACTTATTTTATGGGTAGATCTTATTTTTGGGAAAACACGGTATATAAATACATGTTGTATGAGTTTTTATATCTATACATACTAATCCATACATATGTAATCATTTAAAAAATAATATTGTGATAACCTTTTTGTTTTGGACAGAATCATCTAAATGGGTGGCAGGAGACTTTTTATTCAATCTCACACGATCAGATTATTTTGTTTGAATTTTTAAAGCAACTTTATTACTCTGTGACAGATAATAATAATTTACACATTCAAAAATAACACCTAACATTTCTAGATGTTGTCGGGGGAGGTCCTTCTCAGGGCACCACACTTTAGAGGGCTGCTAAAACCCTCTTTCCCATGGGGGGAGGAGTCCATAGGAACAAAAGGACATGTGGGTACCTGAGATCCTGGAATTTCCTACTCACACATTCCCAAGCCTGATTTGGGGGATTCTTTGGGCCTCTTCTGAGTTTCCATCCTCCTGAGTGTGGTCTGTATTTACTGGCAGGTAGCTGAGTGTAGTTGCTGCCTAAGGAGAAGAGTGCTAGTTGTCTCCTATCATGTTCTGATGCAACACTGGGGGGTGTCCTAGGTCATTATGAGACCATATAATATATATACATAATAGTTATAATAATAAATATAACATATCTTAACTGTTTATTGGCTTGATTTTATACCTTTCAAATATTTAGGTATGCCCTAGGAGCCTTCATTTGTACCCTTGCTCCAGGCTCCACAAATATTAGGAGTGAGCCTTTTTATTCAGTATTTATTATTTGCCAGTTACAATGCCAAGTGTCATTTATCAGTGAGCCACACAACAACCATTTGGTAGGTCCTTTTGCTGGCCTCAGTTTACAGAAATGAAACTGGGACTGAAGCCTCCCAAATGATAAGAAGGAGAGTTGGGCCTGGAATGGAGCTCTGACTGCAGAGACTGAGCTCTCAGCCACCATAGTCTACCCTAGGGCTATGACCACAGCCATCACGATTCTCATTCATTTTGCAGGGTAAAATCACAGACTTATTAACCACAAATAGTGAGGCTGTCTGAAGATAATAATCGTCTGGGAATCTGGAACAAAGTGTTCAGATTCCAAAATTTGCCTTTTCAGACATAAGACTAATTATAAAAACCTGTGCATTGTTCTGTAATTAGTTCTGCCTTCCGTATAGTGTAACTGCACAATGGAAAGTGTGGGTAATCTTGCTCAGATGGGAGTTTCCTTAAATAAAGTAGCAAAAGAGTTGAAGGAATTTACTTGAAACCTGAAAGGAAGTAGCTCCCTATCATTTTTCAAGGAGTGTTAAAATGGGGCGGTGGGCAGCTAGCTTTTCCTTATCCTGAGATGGGATGATAATGCTTGAGAATTCCTTTAACATGTACGTATTTTTACTCCTTGTATTTAGAATAGGCACTACTGGCAGGTAGGATCCACAGTGTGTCTTTAAGTACTGAACATTAGAACAAATCTTTGCCCGCACATGTACTAGAATTGTCATCTGATTTATAACAGAGTGTTCTTCCTTCACTCCTTGTTGGAGCTTGGCCCTAGCGGAAACTTGACAGGTTTGCAAGCAAGGAAGGTTTCGTGGCTTGCTTTTTTGCTCATCATATTTATGTTTGTTCCTAATAAGATGGGTTTGTAATTTGGCTCTTCCTGTAGCCATGAGTGTCCTGAGCTCCTGATGATTTGTAAACCACAAGATACAGCAGCTGAAATGCATTAGCTTAATAATAAACACAGAGAAGAGTTAGATCCGACAAACTACTTATGCAAATGTCTCACATTACCTAGTGGTCTTAATGGTGGCGATGTTTCAGCCACAGCTGCTTTCTCAATGTTCTTACTTCAAGAACTTCTTTGCATGTTATTTTAAAATTCCAAATTATTTCCAGGATACTTCGTTCCCTTTAAAAATTTTCTGCTTGCCCTTTCTACTTTAGCGCTCACAGTATTGCTGAGTAGCTACCTAAACAAAGTGTGGAGGAAATCTTGAATCAGAGGTGGATCTGAGATGGAAGGGTCTGTGTTATCTCAATCCCCTAAGTGAGGAAAGCAGACATGTTTAGGATGGGCTCAAGGGCAAGGGGGACCGAGAGAGGCACCCTTGGAGGTGGATAAAGCTATGTTGGAGGTCATTCGAATTCCAGCTGTGGCCTATTAGGCTTCTCCCTGCCCCCAATCCCTCTTTAAGGCATCTACATCTCATAAGCATCTGAAACTTAACATGTGTAAAACTGAACTCCTGATCTTGTCTTGCCCAAAACAGCCCCTGCCAAGGTCTTCCCCCATCTCAGTTTATGGTAATGTTCTCCTCTTATTTACTTAGCCCAAACATCGGGAAGTCATCTTAGACGTCTCACTTTCTTTTTGCCACATATAGAAAAATACTCTATTAGCTCTACCTTTCAAATATACCCAGAATTTAACAGCTTCTTATTCCATGAGCATCTGCGTACCTAGACGATTGTGGTAGAGACCAGATAGACTTTCTGCTTCCAACCTTCCCATCTTCCTATGTGTTTTCCATATATCAGTCAGTTATTCTATCAAACCTGGCAAGTTATGCTACTCCTGTCCTGGAAATCCTGTAATAGTTGTGCATCTCATTCACTATAAAATCCAAGCCTCCTCTCCTTCACCTCTGACCCCAACTCCTACTTCTCCGTCCTTTAGCCTTGCTGGTTCTCTTGCCATTTCTCAAATACTCCCCGTGTGTCCCTGCTTTAGAGCCTTTGCCCTTGCTGAAATGCTCCCTCAACTCTGTGATTGTGCTCAAAAGGCATTTTTTAAAGGAGATTTTATTCAAGTCTATTGCAACAGGGAGAAGTTCATTAATGAGCAACATCTCAAAGAAGAGGAAGGGGCCTGGAGCTTTACAAAGGTAGGTGAATGAGGGAATCCTGATGAAGGGTGGTGGTGAGTCTGATCTGCAAGCACAGAGTGCTCTCCCATAAAGGGGTGAGGAATTTCCACACGACTGCTTTCCAGGAGCACAGGGCTCAGACAAAATTCAATATGCTTATACCTCTCAGTTAGCAGTTGTCGTTGAACAACTCAGAGGCAATCATAAACCTCCTGAGTGGGTGACACAGTGTTTAAGAAATAGTTTCTCAGGGATTCCTGGAGTTGTGCCTATACAACCAGTTGAACAATCCATTGGAAGGTAGTGGCAAAGATGGGTTGTTTGTGGATCCTGGGGGTCAGTCATCTTAAAATAGGGATGCTTCTTATTCACAATGATATCTGAGGTGGGTGATGGTACACTCACTGTCACGCACCAGCACTTTGCCCCAGACGAGCAGAGTTCATGACTACACTTAACACACCTAGTGTGCACGCCTCTCAAAGTGACAGAAATGAGCACTCTTATTACAGACCCAAAGACAGAGCCCTGGGAGGAGTAAACAGGGATGTGAAGGCAAGGCCCGGCCCTATATGAGTCACAGCACCAAAACCAGTTCCATGGAGTTGATTCCTCCTTAACAGGGATCAGAAAGCTCTGTGATGTGTCACTTTATCTTTTCCAGCATCTTTAGATGTAGATGGCACCACTGTTTCTACTTAGGTTAAGAAAAACTTTGGGATTTCACAATAACCATTAATTGTATGATAATGGGGTACAGAAATTATAGCAGGTATACCCAAAGAGACACAAACCACTTTTTCATAAATGATATGGATGAAGAGATGCATAGGGCCAGGAAAGGGGTATTTGTCATGAGTGGCCCAAGGTAAAAGATAAACAGATCTGTGCATATTTGTGTCTTTCCACAAGGTCAGACTTTTATTTATGCTGTTTCAATCATAAAAGCCACAAGCTATGTGGAGTTCCCAAAGAGGCAAGTCTCCTTAGTACTGCCCATTCACTCTACAGTGCTGTGGACACACAGGCTCAAGCCACTCCACGAGTCAGCCAATATTACAAATCATACAAAGTAGTACACTTAATCAATGCATAAATGTTATAGATTAAAACATTTCCACATTAAACAAAGTAACATTTAACAAGAACAGAAAAAGGGGATAGGATAAGGGGTTAATGAACCAGTCCAAGGAGAGTGACGTGGACAAGGAGCATGCCCTGGGCTGACCTGGCTGGTTGTTCGCGGAGCTGCCAGTGTCTTGCAAGGAAGAGTTCTTGGTTTGGAAAGAGTAGGCAGGTACTGGTTGTTTATGAGTGACAGCAGGATAATCGCTACAGAAACGGCTGTACCTGTCCAGAAAAGTCCTGTTCTCTTTATGGCCCTTGAGTCCTTGGTGGGGACTGATAGCAAAGGTTTACCCCCCTTATCTGATTGGGTGCAGTTTGCAAACATCTGGTCCCTGTTGGCGTGATGCTTTTTAGAATGGAGTCTTTTTCTCAGATGGAGTCACTCGTGTCAAGGGTGCTCCATACAGGCATGGAGCTTCCATGCCCTCCTTGGGAGTGCCACCCTCTAGGAACCTGCCTATGCTCAGCCCTCTGGAAGCTTCTCAAATGGCATTTTCTAGTGAGGGATTTCCTGACTGCCATGTTCATATTTGTAGCTGTGTGTGACACTCCTTATTACCTCCACTGTGTTATTTTTCTTCATAGCAATTATCTTTTGAGTAATTTAATTTATTTATTTCCATCATTATTTGCCCCCACTAGAATATAAATTCCACGACAATAAGGATTTTCACCTATCTTGTTCACTTATATAGCCCAAGCAACTAGAGCAATATCTGGCACATAGTAGGTGCTTAATCAATGAATAAATGAATGGATAAATGAAGATGTGAATGACCTGTCCTGAAACATGACTGTGTCCTGTTTTGTCTATGATTTAGTTCTGGAACTATTGTCCTGAGCATAGAGAGCAACAGCCATGCCCAGATGGGTGCTTACATATCAGAACATGTCTAAGGCTAAACATTAGTATGAGCAGATGAAAATCATTTTGTATGATTTGACAAATTTTTTTGTGTTGTGTCACTGTTCTCTTTCTGTAACAGGGATAACTGAGACTGACCATAGGGGATTCTAAAGGTAAAGATGAGACTTACAGGTAAAAAAATCATTTCAGCTAGAATTTTAGAGTTGTGAACTAAAATAAAATCTTAAGGACCCTATCCCCAGCTGAATTAATGGATCCCTCTTCGCTAAGGGGACCCTAGAAATACCCTAAAGCTGAGTTGCTGGCCATGAGAAAGGAGGTGTGACATGCCTCCTCCTGCCCCTTTCTTTCCTTGAAGATATCCTTATAACTCATTAACAGGCCTAAGGCTACAGAAGCCAAAGCTTAAACCACACCTGCAGGTCAGAAATTTACTTAAGAGATCACTTGAGTCTGGGTATAAGTCTGGTATATGTCAGGTGGCTTGTCTCTGATTAACAGATGTCCTTAACTTAAAACATCCAAGCCTTTAGGAAAACCTTCATTTCTGTAATCAATTACAAATCAAAGAATCTTTAAACTCACCTATAACCTGTAATTTCCCACTTCAAGATGTTCTGCCTTTTTGGGCCAAACCAATGTAGGCTTTCCATGTATTGATTTATGACCTTACGTGTAATTCTTGTTTCCCTGAAATGTATAAAACCAAACTATAACCCACCCACAGTGAGATAACTTGCTCAATGCTTCTTGGGAGTGGGTCTCTGGGATTGCACATATTTGGCTCAGAATAAACCTCTTTAAATTATTTTACAGAGTTTGGGCTCTTTTTCATTGATAGGGTGAAATTTTAGACCATAGATCAATGAGTGGGTTCAAAGAAATGCAGTAGGAAGCCCTTGGAAGTTTTTGTCAGGGTGTATATGAGCAAGTCTGTATGTGTGCAAGTGTTGTGGGTGGTGGTACTGGTACTGCTGGGTTGGGGTGAAAATGTGTATTTCTCAGCTCTGTGATCATCTCCGACTGGAAAGGTAGCACCATCCTTGGCTATTCCATCCTCCCAGCAGGTCTCAGCATGGCCCTCAAGAATTATGGATGCTAGTCGATGGCTGAAGAATGGAAAGGGTATGAAGGACCCAGGAAGTTTCCACTCGACTTGAACATTAATAGAATAACTATCCGTCCTTCTTTTCCCCTTTTGGTTTAAAAAGCTATAGCTGCCATTTTGTAAATTTCTTATTTTCCTTTTAGTTTCTTTATAATTTATGACTTGCCTGGATTTTCCATTAATATTTTACATGTTGAGGGACACAGTGCTTTAAGTCCTGTGATCCTCCTGTGCCTAAACTAAGTTTCTAAATTATGTCATATGCTAGGAACTGTAGCCAGGAATTAAAACCTGGCAGTTAAAAACTTGGGTTTAGTAGATGTTTTCTACTGTTCCTTGGAATCACTCAATATGACCTCTTGATGGGTGGGGGCCTCTTTCTCTCTCTCTCTCTCTTTGCAATTCCTAGGGATTTCAAAGTTGGAGGCCAGAGAAATACAGAATTGATGATGTGACTTTATTTGGAAAATGTGTGATTTTATTTTTACATATTTCAGATGTGGGCTATTTTTTATGTGTGTGACCAATGAGAAGCCATAAATATGTTAAGGAAAAAAAGTTTCTACATGTAAATGAGTGCTTTTTTTTTTTAAACTGTTAGCTTTGAAACATAAAATGTTTTATTGTCTTTTGTCTTTATGTGGTAGATCATAGTCCCTTCTGTTACTCTATCGAAGGTTCCCAATGGAAGAAGGTTAATCACAAAGAAGGCAAGGAGAATTTTTTAAAAAAAATCCTTTTGCTTGATTTTTTATTGTAATGGAATTCAGCTTTTGATTATTACAGTATGTTCTGCTTGAAACATTCATCAGTATTGCAAGGATTAGTAGAAATAGAAAATATCTTAATAAAAATATTTGTTGATGGAAAATCATAGTAAAAGAAAACCTCCAAATATCTGTTCATAGCCATAAGAGCATAAGCACATTCATCTGGGAGGAGATAATCAGTCCCTCACTTCATATAGATTTTTTAATTTTCTTGTTATACTTTCCTCAAACAGAGACATTTAACAGTAGTCAGAATGGTCATCTCCTAATATTTAAAAAAACTGCACCCCCAATGAGTGAACAAAGTAAAGAGCAGTGGCCTAGAGTTTAGCTGAGTAAGCCACTGATGGAGCCTTAAGTGGGGAGGTCTTTGAATTTCAGAGTGATGTGTCTTTAACTTGTAACATCATTTCAGTGGAAAAACATAATTTAATTTTGGTGAAATGAGATTCATCTGATAGGTTTAGTAACAGCATTTACTGAATTTCATATTCTTCTTTTGTGAACTGTGAAGACAATGAACCCGATCTAGAAGATCAATGGGATTCCAGCTCCAGTAGCAGATGGAGTAATGATATACCAGGACAAAAACACCTATATTTGATTTACAAAGCTAATGGTTGTTTTAAACCTGTAACTTAGTTACAGACCAATTACCCCACAATCTTTTCAAATGGAAAGAATACAAAAATATTTCAGAATAAATGCACAGTCTAAGTGCATAGGCAATAAAAGCACTGAAAAATACCTTGCTGGAGGGAGTTCAACTTGGAAAAGTTATTACCAAAGCTAAACATTTTTCTTTCATGTAAACTATACTCAAAAATAGCTTTATGAGACTGATTGCTGTTGCTCCATAGAAATATGCTTTATGGAGATGCCCCCTATAATATAGAGACAGAAATGATTTCAGGAGTTTTGCAGGGCTTTGCCCTGAAGGAATATGTGAACCTGTTAGTTCCAATATCAAAAGCTGCCTTGCCTCAGGAGGGCATCCAAAGGTCAGTGGCAGCTGCTTTCCAAGGTGACACTGCAGTCTCAAACCTGTGGTTTTTGCCTGCTTTGAACAACAAAGCAGGTTTGCATGGAGCCACCGAATGAGAGCTGATCAAAGAGTGCCCTCCCGACAGACAGACACCTGTGACTAAAAGCAATTAGCCCAAGGGACAGGTCCTGCTTGACTCCTGACTACCTGTCTCCATCCACAATAACCAGATAAAGAAATATGGAGCCACTATATTTCTGTTTAACCCTTCTGCTAGGTGATAGCTTTATCTTAGAACTTAGAAGTTTGTCTTTGAAAGATTTTGTAACCCTTTGCTCACATAGATAGAGTTAATTAAGGGATCTCTAGAAGCTTTTTGGGAGATTTTTAACCTAAAATGAACTACCTGTTATTATTTAAATCTGTTACCCCTGGCAACCGATCACTGTCCTTATAAATACTGATGTGAAACTTCACTCAGGGCCTCACAGCTCACAGGAATGCTGTGGGGTCTCCCGAGTCCCCCTCCCTTTCATAAATCTATATTTCATAAAACTGCACTTTTGTCTCTGTGTATTCTTTTATTTCTATATTCTATTATTTTCTATTTTCTATTATTTCCTTATCCTTTGCGATGACCCCTGCCTAAGGGACCCAATTTTTTGCTAAGAGTGTGGTCCTGCAGATTTCTGTCTAAATGTATCAAAGCGTTTATTAATCAAGAAACAAATGCCTTAACTGACAAGGCTGGAGAGGAAAGAAACAAAGAAGCTTCCTATCCCAAAAGTTCAGGCTTATTAAGATTTCTTCAGTACTATGGCACTAATATGTCCCTTAATGGCAGAATGTGGTAATCAGGAAATTAATTATTGCTGAAGTAGTTTCCAAATTAAAAAAAATGAAAAAATCAAACCAATGAAACCTGACACAATCTAACCAAACAAGTATCAATTTAAAATTTTAAGGTCATTTAACAAAATACCTACATTTATACAATAGGCTCACGGCAGCATTTTCAGACAAATGTTCTTTTAATTTATCCTGATAAGCTATAAATGAGTGAATTACACTATTTAAGGAATTACCATCAATAAATTTTCCTTTCTCTTGGGTCAGAGAAAAAGAAAAGAACTTTCAAATAAGATGGAGAGGAAGCCCATGAACTCAGATAATTTAGAGAAACAGGTGGGGGTTAGGGAGAGTCAGCAATTGCTGAACCTCATACTATATCCTGGACCTCTGCTTATAGCTATTTCACAAGTATTTTCAAGGAAAATCTTTTGTAGTCAAACCCTTTAACACTTTCATTCTTATTCAAAGTCAGTCCAGCTGTTAAGTCAACAGGCAGGAGTCATAATATCAAGTTCTGACAATTGCAGAACTTGTGCCTGAAAGTCATTAAAAAAAGAAAAATGAAAAAATGACTTTTCCTTTCAGACAAAAAAAAATACTTTAAAATAAAAAAATTGAAAAAAGTTATAACCCTAAATCTAAATTGACTTGTGAAGGCATATTACATAATGAATGGCTTGAAATAGTCTATCAAAAATTAGGAAGATATGTATTTCATAGTGAGTCAGCAAGGTACTTTTTTTTTGTTTAAAAGTGTCATTTCTTCACAGACGTAACAGTTGCTAGTTTTTAATGAACTTGTAAACAAAAAAGCTCCCGTCTTAAAATAAGAACAAAATCCTAGATCATATAGATGTATACAGTGATTAAATTTATCTAAGCAATGTATATGTTCATATGCCTTTTTTTTTTTAATACTAAGAACATGATGGAGTTAATGTGGAATCCTAAGGATAATCTAGTAGTCACTATGTTTTTCTTAATTCTTCACAGGTAAGCAGGCAGAATCTTTCACATGCTCACATACTGGAAACTTTGGTTGCTACCATATCAGCTGGCTTGCAAACAAGAAGCCAACCATTTTAAGAATGTTGTAAGTGAACAACTTGCAAACCTCAGGAATGGAAAAACCCTAAGAACGCACAATTGTGAGCATTTACAACCTTCACAGCTGTGGCTGAAGACTGTTCATGCCGTTCTTCTGAAATGAAATCTCAAAGCAGTCTAGTACAATATAAAAGGTTTTAACCAAAAATTGGCGTATGCAAAATTTCTCCACTAAGTTGTGTGTGTCAACTATTTAACTTTTCCACTTGAAAAAATGCAATAGAAGACCAGACACCATGTTTCACTACCTCAGTTAATATTCACAATTACAGTGGCTACAACTTGGGATACAGTATCACTAATGCTGTCCAGAGTCAGTTTATACTGGAATCAATGTTTTTTTGTTTTTCACACCAAGTAAATGGTTGTCCATAGCCACTGGCTAGTGTACATATGAACTGAAATTTCTAGATGTGAGGAGAAACAAATGCTGCTCTGATCATCTGCTCTGCTCCTTTTTGTTCCTCAATTCATACTTAGTAACCTTTTGGGTTACTCTTGCTTTTCTCCTGTTGCTTACTTGTGGAGGTTTGGGCCAGCTGGGTCTGCTGGCCCTGCTCATTGGTGGAGGTGGCCTGCTGTGCGGCTTTCTGTTTCAACATTGTCCAGTCAAATGTGTAGTCATATTGGTGGTTCAGGGTCCTGAAGAGAATGCGGAATAGCTGCCTCAGATAAATGTAATCCGGAACTTCCTCAAAGCGCAGCCCACGACAATAGTTTAAGTACATGGCAAATTCTGAAGGAAATCCCTTACATAAAACTTCAACAGGCGTGGACATCTTCTTTTCACTAATCTTTTCATATTTTTGTTTCTTTGTTAGAGCCTTTAGTCCTTGCCATGGCAGATTGGTTCTATTAAAATACATCAAAACATAGCCTAATGATTCCATGTCATCTCGGCGACTCTGCTCGATACCGAGATGTGCATTGATGCTAGCGTATCGGACAGTGCCAGTGAGGTGTTTATCTTCTCTGTATGGGATGTGTTGCCTCGTCCTGTTGTCTCTGTACTTTTTGGCCAAGCCAAAATCAATAAGGAACAACTTATTACAGTGACGCCCAATGCCCATCAGGAAGTTATCTGGTTTAATGTCTCTGTGTAGAAAGTTCTTTGTGTGCACATATTCGATTCTACTGATCATCTGGTCAGCTAACATGAGTACAGTTTTCATCGTGAACCTTCTCGAACAGAAGTTAAAGAGGTCTTCGAGGCTGGGTCCCAGAAGATCCATGACCAGCACGTTGCTGTCTTTTTCCTGACCATACCAGTGGACGTGGGGGATGCCGACCCCGCCTTCGAGGATGGTGTAGAGTTTGCTCTCGTACAGCAACTGGGGATGCTTGGCCTTCTGGGATTCCAGCTTCACTGCCACTTCGTCGCCGTTGGTGATGTTGATGGCCAGATAAACCTCCCCGAAGGAGCCAGACCCGATCTTTCGCACCAGTTTGTATTTCCCTCCCCCGATGATCTCGGCCTTGGAGGCGCCGGAGCTCGCCATCTCGCGTGACGAAGACGGAGGCTGGGGCCCGGACGCCTCAGAGCGGGCACGGAGGCCGGTGCCGCGGGTCGGCGGCGCGGGAGCCGCGGCGCGGCCTGTCCCGGCGTTACCCGGCCCGGAACCAGCCAAGGGGAACGGGGGCGCCACCGCGCGATCAGGCTTCTTTTTGCCAGGCCGCAGCCTGTGAGGGGATCTCCCGGTTACCAGCCTGGGCCTCTTGTTTCTGGGCGGCCGCCGCTGCCGCCTTGCGTTTTCGGCTACGTCGCAGGCTGGAAAAGGAACGCCGCGGGCCAGGGCGGCGACACCGCGGCCACCGGCTCCGCCACGCGGGACCCGTCAGCCCGCCCGCGCCGCCATCTTGTTTCTCGGCTCCAGCCAACGTAAAAGCGAGAATTTTTTGAGAAGCTGTTATTGTCCAGGTACTCTGTGAAGTGTCCCCCTCATCTTATTATTTTGTTTAGCCCTTGTAGTGATCTTGTGAGGTAGCGGTGATTAACCTTGATGCGTTGGGTAAGAAAAGTAAGTGGCTTCAAGTTGCACAGAGGTTGTGTGGGGGCTGCGCTTCACACGTGTGGGGACTTATGTAACTCTAAACCTGAGTTCTTTCAGCTTCACCCTGCAGAAATGAGAATCCTAAGGGACTTTTAGAACAAAGATTTTCTTGTTTTCAGGCCCAATCATTGGTCCACCCACTTCTCTAACTATGGTCTCTGCCAGGTTTAATGTGAATCCTGGCGCCCTCTCTTGGGCCTTTTCTCTGCCCTCTCAATGGTTACTTTACTGGGTTTAGTCAAGGGTTGTTTACTGCTACTTAAGTTGAAATGCCTTTTTTTTTTTTTTTTAAAGCTATACTTTTTAAACCTTTTTTCATAAAATCCTTTGCATGTAAATAGAATTCCACAAAGAAGTTCTGGTAAAACTGACTAAATGAAAGAATCAAGTAAAATTTAACCAAAATGTGGAGGGAAAACAGACCCAGTCAGTTCTGAGCATTTTCTCAGAGGAATTAGGACCGGCACTAGCATAAAAATATGCATCATATTCAGATATTTCCCTCCTTCAATATTTTTATGGGAGTCCATATCATAATTAATAAATTCCCTGGGATTATTTTGTTTTATGAAGTAGGGCAAGGATAGGAACTGAGTACAATGCTAATGGGGCAGGAGCAATGAATTTGGGTGCCAGTGGCTGAGGGGTAGAAGAGGAGGTGCAGCTTTGAAAGTGGGTGTTCCCATTCTTCCTTACTCTTTCAGATCATTAGTTCTGTTCCTAAAATTTCTGGCCTGCAACAATAAGCATATGGTGAGAGAATGAGCTAGTTTGAGGTATGGATGGGCATAGAATGTTATAAAGTGCCTTGAAATATTTTATTCAACCTACATAACAAATGTGTGAGGTGGATAGTGCAGTGTATTACTTAACTTTGCAGCAGGAACAACCTCCAAATCTCGGTAGCTTACGATAACAAAGTTTATTTGTCATTTATGTTTTATGTAGGCTTTAGGTCAGCTGCATCTCTGCTTCCTGTCTCCTCTTCATTCTAGAATGCAGGCTGAAAGAGTGGGCTCCTTAGATGTGTGCTGTTCTCATAACAAAGGTAAGTAACAAATGTCACATTCCGTTGGAAAAAGCACATCAGGGGCCAAGTCCAAGACACTGGGGTGAAAATGTATACTCTTCCCACAGGCAGATAGTAATAGGATATACCTCCAGCAAGGTTTATTATTATGATGGTGCTTCTTATTTTACACAAGTTGAAACCAAGGTACATGAGTTGCTCAAGGTCACACTACTGATAAGTGTCAGAGGCCAATTTGAAACTCAAGTCTGACCCAAGGCCGTTGATTTTTATATTATACCAGCAAGAATAGTATTTCCTTCATTTACTCATTTATCTTTGTTGACATTTGCCTAGAGAACAGTTTCCTTCCTAATGATCTACAACAAGATTTATGATTTTAACCCAATGCCCATTATGCTCCCTTCCCTTTCAATCTTCCAATTAATGGCTTTAACATAGACTTTGAAATTCAAGTGATCTCAATGTGAAAGAAGTCATTATTTGAAAAAGTTACATATGGTTCCTTCTTGGATGAAAGCTTGAATTAAACAATCTCCATTTAACACTGGAACTTAGAATAGCTTAATTGTAGTTTTTTAAAAATTTGTTCTAACTCCTGTATTTCTTTGTAGCAATGAAAGGCATTGTCTGTAAAGTAAGTCAAGTGTAATTTATAATGGTGGTTGTGTGAACTCTCACTGATAGGGAATTTTGTGAGCGTCTCCAGAATGAGGAGGATCACTAACTGAAGTGGTGATATGACCCTGAATAGCTTGCAGTTCCGTCTTCTATGAATTCTCTATACCACAAGCCAACAGGGCTACTGACTGTTCTCAGAACACGTATGTCCAGTACTTGCTCATCTCTGGGTCTTGGCTTAGAGTGTTGTTCCTCTAGCCTGAAATGCTCCCAGCCTACTTCACCTTCTCCATCACCCAGGTCTAATCCTAATATTCTTTTAGGGCTCCATCCTTAAATGTTTTTTGCTCCATGAAGCCTTTTCTAGTCTCTTCAACCAAATATAAATCCTTTTTTTAAATCCAAACAACACTTTGCTTAAACTCTTGCGTTCCCTCCTACCTTTATGTCTAATACCTTTTCCCTAAGAGATGTACAACAAATTGTTTTAATAATTGAAATAAATTGAACTGCTATATTTGCTAAAGTTTTCTGGATAGTGTATAGGGTTGATGCATTATTTATTTATTCATTCGACAAATAGCTATTGAAAGTCTACTATTTGTTAGGCATGATTGACTTGCTGAAGGTGACATAGATAATAGGATGATGGATTCAGGGTTGAAATGCAAGACAGCTTGACTCTAAATCCAGTTCTTTTAACCCCTACATAGATATCAAAAGCTAGGGCTCCTGAATGCTGGGTGGCTTCGCTGTTGGGCAGATGTTAGTTTTCTTTCCCTTAAAAATTATATAAAGTATTTTACTATGCCTTTTAAGGCTACTATTTAGTCATTGTTTCAAAATTGCCATTAAAATCATTTTTTTATTAATATGCAATGACCCCATTAAGAGTAAAATAACATTTTCTGGGCAAGACTGTGTTGGGTAGTGTTGTACTATTTTGTGGCAGATTTAGGTTTTCTGGATCTTGGGCTTGCACAAATTTTTCAGAAAAAGAACATAAAATTAAAAATATAAAAACAGACATGACATATTTAGCATATGAAAATAAATCATGACAATTTACTTTAATGTTGGAGGTTCAGGTCTCTTTTATTTCCTAAGCTATTTTGAGACAATTTACCAGAAATGTTTACATAGAAATGCTTCACTATTGCAACTTGACTTTTACTCCCCACCTAAAATACTTCACAACTCCTGGCTACTCCCAGTACTTAGCAGGGACCCTGAAAATGAGGCCTTCACTTCCCATTGAGTCCACCTCTGCTTCCTGGCAATTTTAAAAGGATGGTGAGATGGCATTAGTTTTAGTTTCATGTGAGTCTTTGAGTTAATTTTCTGGACTACTTGGTATCTTTTCCTAGGAAATAGAGATACTTTATTAGGAATGGCCATTTGAGACACAAAAATTTCTAAGTTAAACAAAAAAAAATTGGCCATAGAATTGGGTGGACTATTGTCATTAGAGAAACCAGTTGGCATGAATATAATATCCTTTTGGAAATATTTAAATAGAATACAATATAAATGAAAATCTGTTCTTAAATAAATAATGCTGTCACTAAGGGTTTTACTGAGGTTTATGTGGCTCAAACACTATGTTCAGAATAACATTACCCAGAATCAGTCATTTCAATTTTAAAAATTCTGGAAATGACTAAACTTTGTAGAAGGATTTAAGTCATTTTTTCCTCAAAGCCTTCTGGAAGTATTGGCACTGCAAAGACAATGAAACACCACTGGAAATTGGGTTATTTGGTGTAATATCAAAAAAATCACAGCAGAGGGCCTCATTGCAATGCGCTGGATTTTTTTTTTTTCTTAATGAAAGAACATTTTCTCTCTATTGCTCTGCATTTGTTCACTCATTTTGAAACTTGCAATATATGTATTTGAGAAAACACTTTTAAATACCAGTTTTACTATGTTGATAATGTAGGGTGCAATTTCAGCCTTAAAAATCATTATCTTTTTTTTCTTGATGAAGAAAAAATTCACCATGAAGACATTGAAATTTTGACACCTTTCTTCACTTCCTTCCAGCGTAGTAAGGAATTGTATATCCTTGTTTGCTTTTCCTTGCTGGCTGTTACTTTCTTTATTGGGACCATCCAATTTGTTGGCAGATCATTATGAGAACACATTCATGTAAATTATGTTACTTTATTCAAATATCAGAAATATTATATCTCCTTCAGACTAAGGAAGAAAAAAAGAAAATAAAAGAAATATTACACGTAAGCAGTTCATAACATAATATTATACTTATTACATCTTCCAGTTCCTTTCAGCTAATTGTGCTCAAGTTTTAAAACAGTTATCTAGTATAATAAAAAAATACTGTAAGTTATAATTAGGTCAGATGTTCAAAATGAATGAGGTTGGGTACAGGTGATCCATTAATTTAGGCTGTCTTAATAATTCTATGAGTTAATCTTGTGCTTAGTTTGATTGTGATCAGCTTAGATAATGATGGATAACGGCATAGAAAATAAAAGGATTGGCTATGTACAGTTTAGTGCATACTGAATGTAGATACAGAGGCTTGCACTTAATCCTGGTGAAGTTCATTTTTCATACTTTTGTGTAGTAAGAGCATCTCCAGCAGAGGACAAATATTTTTGATAAATCTGGGTTCTGTAGTCAAATATGTTTATTTTTGGAGTCTCAAACTGGTTTCTTATAATTATGTTCACAGAGACTTTTTATCTCATGCAACCACTATATACTCTCACTAAAAGTACATTTCTATAATAGAATCCTGCTTTTAAAAAAATGATTCTAATCATCTATTAGAAAAGACATGTTTTTGAGATGAAAGAGTTTCTGAATAATGAATTATTGTTTAGTACCAGCTTTTAGAATCCTTGTGTTTTAAGGAACTTAAATAATTTAAATATTAGGGGATATAACTGCTGTATAAACACTATATAGAAAAGGGACAGTATTTTAGTTGAAATTACATGACCATTTTATTTTGCATATATTTGTGGTCCACAAAACCAAATGCTAATAATAATGGCTACCAGTTAGACAATTTAGAACATATCCTACTATTTATCTTTTGTAATAAAACATTGTTTGTTCTAATTATGTTATCTGATAAAACATTATACAACAATAAAGCTGGACAAAATTGTGAAAACAACATCTCAGGGTTCTTGAAATTAACCAAAAGTATACAACAAGTTAAGAAACAATTATTCATGAAAAAAATACTGAATGAGAGGGAGGGACGGTGGGAGTTTATGGCATTCTTTCCTGAAGCTTCTCCCATCCACACCCGCTGCACTCTACTCCCAAGCTAGATCTGTTCAGAAGTTTACTAGGGCACTGCCGAACATGAAAACCGGCAGCTTCCCTGCCATTGGGGTCTCACTTGGTTTGCAGCAGAGTGTGGAAAAAAACCTCACATCCACTGGTGTTAGTAGAAGTAGCGAACTGGGTGGCAAATGAATGGGTAAGATTTGGGACTTGGGTAGTCTGAAATTGTAGTCCTGGTTAGGACCAGAAAACTAGCCTGAGATTTAACAGGGGTATATGGGTAAAGAGACAGCCACAGAGACTCTTTTTTTTTTTTTTTTTTTTTTT
>VBSM01003176.1:70758178-70771188 GCA_008086735.1 Cheirogaleus medius | reverse complement strand
TTTTCTCTTGTTTTGCCAAAGGAAGACTTATCATGGCTTGCGGGAGATTTAAGGAACTAATACATTTAAAGAAATAGATTAGATGTTGGCAACTATTATGAAGAAAGGAAAGTGGTTTACAGCATGGGAAATATCTTGGAAGGTTATGCAGATTTGGAAGAAAGTAATCAAGATTCAGAGGATGCCATGAGCAACACAGGAAGAAAAGAAGGCAAGAACAGTATGAGAACACAAACTCTGAAAACTAAAATGTAGTCTGATGGCCGAGAATCGCCATAAATCATTATTAACACGAGCTTCCCCTTATTTTCCTTAATCAATGTGTATCTGTATATATGTTTGTGTATGTTTGATTCGTTCATTCCCTCAGACAACTGAGAAATACTTTGCACTTGAATATAGAGTATACACGTCTTACAGCACCTTTGCCCCACGTTGTATGTTTGTTTTTTCTTCAGTACACATAATTTTTAAGCTGTACTTCCCTTTTCCACTCAATAGTCTTTCCTGTTCTTTAAAGCCATGAACTTGATTGCTTTCCATTCTCACTGCCTCAACCTCCCATACAAAGACTCTGTGATTTTCTTATTTATGGAAATTTCTTGCTGTCCAATTTTGACACACTTCCCCACAATAAGCAGTTGTGTAGTGTTGGCAAATGCCCATGCATCTAGTTCTAAAGAAATGTACCCTCACTGTGTATCTCATATTTCCTCTTGACCTGACTTTTACCTTTGACCTGGGTGAGTGTGCTGGCGGTGCCAAGTTCCTTCTGCTTGTGAGGCACCAATGTCAACCCACCTTCCCCTAACACACATGCATGCACGTACACACACACACACACACACACACACAAATCCTTGGGGGAAGTTATCATGTCAACATTTTTGAGGAGATAGTTATAAAGGTAGCATGAGGAAATTGGAGAGTAATAGTAGGAATTAGTAGATCTTGCAGGACAAATTGCTTGATTCAGGTGGTAAGCTGCTCTTCCCATATATTCTGAGTAGGCGACGTAATATATTTACTTCTTTCCTTTTCATGTGGCAAGTGGCTGCGTGTATAAACAGAGGAGAGAATAGTACACATTTGCTCTGCTTCCGGTCCTGTGATTCAGGCTGATTTATATTGCCAAGAACCGGAAAAGTCTGGAGCCATTGTTTGCTGACATAGACCATGGAGTTCAGCTGGGAAATAGGGAAGCCAAATGTGCCCCAGAATGGAGGTGGTGCAGCTTCCACCAGCCCACCATGTTAGCCAGACTGATTTAAAAACTTACTCATCTATACAGAACTATAGATACAGAACCTTCTCCAGTTTTTCTCATCATCATCATCTTCAAAAACCAAAGTTCCTTTTAGCAGTCCAGCACTGTATTAATTTACTGCCAGGGAGAATACTTTTCTTGCCTTCTGTGGAGGTCTTTTCTCTTTAGTTAACCATAGATTACTTTTCCCATAGTGCTGCCTGGAATATCGCTGACCTACGGGGAGTTTAATTTTAACTATCACTTCACATTCCTTTCTTTCTCCCTTCGAAACACATTGAAAGTCTATTTGGTAAATACTGTACCAGGTACCAAGGATACAGTCATGAAAATGTAACACCAGGAAGGGAAGAAAGACATTTTAAAAATTGGTGATTTACAGTTGTAATAGGGGCCACAAAGGGGAAATACAATATAACAATATCAACTAAACCATCTGTGGAAGTGACACTTAAAAGGAGACTTGGAGAGTGAGTAGGAAATTCTGAGACAAAAGGTGTGACAGTAGGGGCAGAGTTCGTGGGAGATTTTTTAAGCAGAGAGAATAGAATGTGCAAAGGCCCTCAGACCTAATGGAACAGGATTAATTCAAGAAATCCTCAAAAGGGTAATGAGGCCTGAACTCAGAGTGAGTGGAGTGAGTCTGAGATATTTTGTAGAGGCCAGATGGACCAGGACCTTGTAGTCAGGTTAAGAATTTAAGGTTTATCCTATTGTAACAGGGTGAGTTTTACAGTTCATCTTATTATAGTAGGGTGCCAGTGACATGAAACTAAAGAAAACAGACACAAGGCATACAGAGATTTAAGAGATAAACTGTTGTTCTAATCTTGCCAACAATTTTATTTCTAAAAGCAAAATCATTAATTTATCTTCTTTGTTTTGGGAAGACCTGTTTTCGTGTCTCAATTGTGGTTGTATAAAACAAATTGGAACCTGCTCTTCTGGGGAAAGTGTAATGGGAGATAATTTTGGTGGTGAATCACTTCATTCTTGCTCTGTAGAGAGCTGTGCTGGGTTTCCTCAATGACCACAGACCTGTGGAACTTCAAGCCTGGAGGATGAGAAATTGACCCACTTTTCATAGAAGCCACGAGACTTTCTGTGAAAAAGAGGATTATGATCCCCACGGAGTTCAAAATGATTATACTGTATTTGATAATTAGGGTCATCCTGACTTGAGGATGTCTGGTAGGAAAGAGTGAAGTGCTTTCCCCCCATCCTCCCCAAAGAACCTATCAGAGATGTACAGTTAAGGTCTGATCAGGAGAAAACAGAAGTCATTGTATGCATTCTGAATATGGAGGGTTTCAATACAGGAAAATAGAGGCTTATATAACTGCAGGATGAACAGTGGCAACAAAGGGCAGGCTGCACTTACGATCTTTTTCTACAGCAGTTATTTGTGCAATTGTCAAAGAAGCTTCAGTGGAAGCTACTTTGATCCTCACATCAGCAATTTATGTCTGCAACTGCCTGCTACTCTAGAGAGTAGCAGACTTTCCTTTTCTTCTGCCTTCTAGATCTTCTGCGAATGCCTCTCCCTGGCAGACTCTAATCTGGAACCACAGAAAGAAGTGGATTCTGGAAATGTGTTTCCTGGTTTCTCTTACTTGATGCATAGGAAACCTTTGACAAGGATGGTATTGATGTCAAATTGACAAAGGGACTATTAGCACAGGTGGTGATCCTGGTTTAATAGCAAAGCCTTGGCTGTTGTGAGGGAAAGAAAATTTCCAGTGTAACAGACTGCCGCTCTGAGACTGTGGATGTTCCTTAAGACTTCCTGTGTATTAGATAGGGTGCTCCATAGAAACAGAATCAATAAGATGTGTAGCTATAGATATAGATATACACAGGATATTTTTATACACATGTACACACAGACTTATTATAAAAAACTGGCTCATGTGATTATGGAAGCTGGCAAGTCCAAAATCTGCAAGGTGGAACTGCAGGGGAAGATGATGTTGTAGTTCAAGTCCAAAAGCTATATTTGCTGGCAGAGTTCCCTCTTGCTAAGGGGATGTTAGCCTTTTGCTCATTTCAGGCCTTCAGCTGATGGATAAAACCCACTCACATTATGGGGGACAATCTTCTTTACTCAAAGTCCATTGATTTAAATGTTAATCTCATCCAAAAATACCCTCACAGAAACATCCACAGTAAAGTTTGGCCAAATATTTGGGCACTGTAGCCCACCCAAGTTGATGCGTATAATTAACCATCATACTTCTCTTTCCTCTTTCACACCTGAGAAGTTATACTGTCACTAGACAGTGTTTTGAAATAAAGTTTTATATTAATATGCCCCATGTTAAAAATTAATGGTCTTTTAATGTATATATGGTTCAGTCTGGCCCTTTTAAATCAAAGAATGTGATGTTAATTATTTGTTGCCTTTCCTTTAGATTTAGGAAAGAGGAGAGGCATCTCTTCAAGCCATATTCTCTTAATATTTTATCATTCAATCATTAATTCATTCATTTTTCTAGTCTTTCAACAAGTATTTATTGAAGATATAGGCACTGAGGATAATGCATTAATATGTATAAAAGATCAAGTCTGGAAAATAAGACCTTAAGCTATAGAGCAACACAAGCATTTTGCTGTAATTGTGAAAACAAATAAAGGAAAATGCAAGTATAAAAGGCATTAGATTTACAAGCCTATAAGAAATGATCCAAAACTTTTATAAAGAGGGAGATTTTACAAGCAAATAAACAAATGTCAATTTATAAGTGTTATAAAATTTACATATCATAATGTCTGCATGTATGTTTCTGAAAAATTGAAGATGAGTGAGGAAAATTGTTGATTCAAACATTTTTTACTGTCAATTAGCACTTTTTTGGAGAACCAAATACTTAGTGAAGAACACACAGACTCTAACATATATTTAATGACCCTTTCATTGGGGCTTCATTCTCTGTTCTGTAACATCCTAATCTTATCACTGTTGTCTTGCCGACTACTATACTTTTCAGGAGGATAACTGCTGCAGTCAGTGGAGGATTATTATGTTGAGAAGTAGCTAAGAGCACTTTTTATGGTATCATTGGCAATGCTATGAGTGTGAATAAAATGAAAACAATACTGTGGTAGGTAGAATTCTAAGATAATACCCAATGACCTTGCCTTCATCTGATCCTCTCCCCTTTGAATGTGGATGAAACTTGTGAATATAATGAGATAATCGCTCCTGTGATTCCATTATACTGAATGGCAAAAGGGAGATTATATTGGGTGTGCTTGACCTAATCAGGTAAGCCCCATAAGAGCAGAGTCTTCTCTGGCTGGTACCAGAAAGAAAGTTAGAATTTCAAGGCAGCAGAGACATAGTCCCTCTGGCTTTAAGGAAGAAAATGGCATATCATGAAGAAGGCCACTTGGTAGGGAACAGGAGGCGGCCTCTAGGAACTGGTTGACAGTCAGCAAGTAAACAGTCACGAAATCTCCAGGAGCTAAATTCTGCCAACAGTTATGAGCTTGGAAGTAGATTTTTTTTTTTTTCTCAAGAGCTTCTAGATGGAGGCTCAGCTCAACTGACACTATGATTTCTGCCTGTGGTACCCTGAGCAGAGAATCCAGCCACACTGTGTCAGACTTCCAACTAGGAGAATTGTGAGCCAATAAATGGTGTTGTTTTAAGCTGCTGAGTTAGTGTAATTTGTTGTGCAGCAAAAGAAAATTAAGAGGAAAAAAACCCCAAAATAACCTTTATCCAACTATCATTTCTTTTGGATGTGATATTGTGCCGAGGCTGTTCCTGAGGTGCCCTGTCCCTAGTCAGCTCACATAAGGTAAGGGAGGGCTCTGAGCTCAGTGGGAGGAGACACAGCGGGGAGGAGACTCCTACAGTGCAAAGGTGGTTTCTTTAGGTGATGCCCACTGCAAACCTTGCAAAATCTAGGAACAGCTTAAAGAAGGGTATTTCCCCCATACACTTTGTGAATGTGGTTGAGTATATTTGGGTTCACTACTTTTTATCATTTGGAACATGGGGTTTAGAGTATTCAGCTAATTTATTTGTCATTCTAGGACTTGATATTACATCCATCCTCCCTTATCCACTGTTTCACTTTCTGAAGTTTCAGTTACCTGTGGTCAATTACTGTCTGAAAATATTAAATGGAAGATTCCAGAATTGGAATTCAATTCATAAGTTTCAAATTATGTGCTGTTCTTAGTGTCATGATAAAATCTTGTGCCAGCCAGGATATGAATCATCCCTTTGTCCAGCATATCCATGCTTTTTGTGTTACCTGTCCCATCAGTCACTAAGAAGGCATCTCAGTTATCAGATTGAAAAAGCATAGTATATATAGGGTTTGGTACTATTCCAGGTTTCAGTCATCCACTGGTGGTCTTAGAACACTTAGACTACTGTACTTCTTGCTTTGACCTAAAGCAACTTTAAGTACGTGACCCAGTGAGTTTGTAATGTTCAGTTCAGAGCTGCTGAGAGCTAATTCATTTTCGTGGGTAAAATATTTCAGTTTTTAACTGGTGAGTTATAAACAAAAAATCTTTTAATAAGTTTACTGTCATAGTTTAAATAATCAGAACTCAAACAGTCCAAATGTATAAATTTAAACACTTCTTGAGAAAAATATAAAATGCAGATTTAGATTTGTACATTATCCTTTAATCATGTAATTTAAAATAAAGGTGGCCTCCTTCATTTTATCTTCTGGGGGAATGAGGCCTTGTGTCAAGGTTGATGCCTTGTCAAGTGGTGCACTGACTGGATTCAGCCTCAGCTCATCCTACTCCTTCAAAAGATCTTCCTCCTGGTCCCTTTTTTGCAGCAAATAACTTGTATGGAGCAGCACCTACTGGGGAAGTGCAACTCGAGTAAATGTAAAAAGCACAAAAGGAAGAGGAAGGCTTATGTTATAAAAGCTAATGGCAATTCATACTTCCTTGGAAGTCTACTAATATTCTTTTCCAAGCCAAATACTGCAAGTAGAATGATGATTAGGGTTTATGATCAATAAGATGTGGAAATACGTACTTCAGAAAAAAAAAAGTGAGAGTAAAATTGGGAGAGTAAAGATGGGTAGATGGGGTATAGAGCAGCGTTCAGGAAACTTTTTGTTAAAGGGCTGTTAACTTTTTGTTAAATATTTTAGGTTTTGTGGACCTTAACTCTCCCTGTTGCAACTACTAAATTCTGCTCAAAAGCAGCTATAGAAAATATGTAAGTGAATGGCATGGCTGTGTTTCCATAATATTTTATTTACTAAAACAGGGTAGGGATATGGGGTGACACGGAGTACGGTTTGCAGTATGGAGTACTGAGACAAGGGAGGGGGTTCTCTGAGGTATTTGGTTGGTGTGAATCTAATGCTGATGCAGAAAGAGCTCTAAATCTGAGTAACAAGTGTTCATAAATGATACAACAGATAAATCCCATACAGAATGTAAAACAACATTTGGATAACTAATTTACATTTATAGATGTACAAACACCAGGAAGGGAAATTTTGTCAGGCACATATTTCTCTGTTAAATCCCATGTAATATATACACTTGAAGAGACTAAAAAATGGGCCAATATCCTATATTTCACATAAAATGTTACTCTTTAATCTTATCTTGCAGTGCTCAATTTAAACAATCTGTATGGATGTGTGTTATGAGTCCCTGGGTCAAGGTGAATTGTATCCCCTTTCCTTCGTAGCAACTAGCTGATATCATATCAGTACTGATGTTTCTCGTGGCTGGCCTCACTAATGGAACTCAGATGGTTTGTTCAGATAAGTAATTCTTTACAGAAAACTGTAAGCAAAATACTTGAAGAGATATGAAAAAGGAAAACAATTAGGCCATAAAAATAGACTTTATTTTTTTTTATGGAAAGAACTTCAGTGTCCCAGCAATTTACTCATTTCTTAAGTATCCAAATGCCTTATTCCATAGCATAAATAGATATTTTGCTCTTTGAGAGCAAATTGCCCTGAGTTATCAAATCTTGAGAAGAATCAGTTGTGAAAAGATATATAAAATATACACACATATTATTGTGTGTATATTTTTAGTGTATTCTCAAGATGAAGATAGACTGCTCCAGTAAAGTCTTTAAAAGGAATTCTTTTGAATAGATGAGTGCTGATAGTTTCTTGGGAAACTGGACACCCGAGCCTAATGTTTTGTGCAGGGAGCAGAATTCCTTTGGCCACTCCAGCCCTCCTGCATTGTTTATTGTAGTCTGTAAACTCTCCTTTCACCAAAGGGGTGACATTTATGAAGGAGTTCACACAGCTGTTCTGATTTCTTAAGGCAACTAAGGCCAGCTGGAATTTTCACTGTAACACATTATTTTGTAAGATTTTTATATTCCAGTGAAAAGTAGCAGTTAAGAGACCTGAGAAGGTTAGGGCTTAGATTTTGATTGTCATTTACCACTGCTAGAAAAAAATGAAAACAAGTTCTAGTGAGGCCAGACCTTAATAAAAACAAATCTGTCTCCTCCATAGCACATTGATGAAAAGAGTGCTCAAAGATTTAAGAATTTTCTGAATTCTGTTGACTCTTTACTGCTAATTAGCACGATGACTATTATTTAACAACTTACAAAGTATTTTGATACTTGCTTTGAACTTGTTTTTAATAGTCTAACTTCCCATGGCACCTTTCACTTTTATATTTGCTGCTAACAAATATACAAACTGTGAACAAGGCTGGATTTGTTTATTTATAAAACCAAGTTATGTTTGGAGTTCATTTCTGGGCAGTTAGAGATAGGAAGTAATTATGACCTTCCTTCTAATACCATTTTGAAACTTTACGAAAAAAATTTATGTGGTAAAAATTGGTTTGAGGATGCAGTGGGTAAAATTCTGAATCCTCCTCTGTGTATGCAGCTAGATGGATTTTCCTGTGCTGATTTTGGGGGTAGAGATGGTATATTTCTATAGGGTTGGAATCTAACAGTTGCTTCCATAATTTCTTGTCTTTGTGCTTTCTGGAACCAGTAGCCCAGAAGACAGTGTACCGTTGAGAAAGCTGAGTTTATGAATAGTTAATGACTTTATTTATCTCCTCATTATTTCTAATTTTGATTCAAATATGATAGGAGAAAAGGGTGAATGCAATGTGTCAATGAGAAGGGAACTGTAATTTTATCATTTACTTGAAGACGTTTTTCTCAGCAGCATAGAGATTTGTTAGCGAAATATTAGAGCATTAATTCAGGTCTGTGAGATTAATCTGTTTGTTGTTGAAGAATCACCCTAGTGGCTGCTAGACCTAGAGCTTTGCTGCTCCAAGTAAATCACTGATTTACACAAGATCTTGAGATGCAAGGACAATCTAGCATAAAATGGTATAAATACAGGTTTTTGTTATTTACTTTGTAGTAGAAATATTATATTTGTTAAGAGTTGGGAAACCTTTTTGTTAAGATTTCCTCAGCTTATTTGCTGCTACTGATTTTTTTTTTTGGTTTGGCAAAGATGAATTCCTTTAGGCCCTATGACTAGCTTCTCTAGATCCAGAGATTATCTAATGAGTTCCTTAGAAAACTTTGGAACAAAATTAATCCAAGACTTACTGAATGACTAATGTAATCTATATCTCTAAGGAAATAAGCTGGCCCTAGTTTACTGGTTGGTTGCAAAAAGTTCTGGCAATGACCAGAAATTAGGATAAACATCTATTAAGAAAAAAACCCATCAGATCCAGATTCCATGGATATAGATTTTTAAAAAATCAAAGACCATCAGGGGCTCTTGGTATCCATATGACATAGCTCAATTTAATTTTTTTTCAAAAGATATGTCATTGCATTCTTGGTCATCACAATTTATCTATTGATAAAATTCACCATTCATATTCCTAAAAATCTGATTTATAAAATTTAAAACATAGACTGACTGGACCTTTGTCCTATAAAAGCTTTTAATGAATACTTTTTGGAAGAGTAATAAAAGAAATCTCAGGAATGTTTGTTTAGACCATGAGTTGTGAAAACATGTGTTACCATGAAGAATATTATTGGAAGAAAAGAAAAGAAAAAGATTCATCTGTTTCAAACTGTAATGCATTAGAAAAAATTCACTCTTTTCTCCAGAAGCATTTTAAATAGTCATAGGAAATTTTTTCCATCATTTTTATACTTGTGCTGAGATAATGCTTCAAATGTTTTAAAAGAACAGAGAAATTCTATGGAAAAAAATGAACTGCATCTTCACTCTATTTCTAAATCCTAAATGATCATAACTCATAGTATTGGCCAGAATTTTATTTTCTTAAAATTATCCCCTGGACTCATATTGATGATTTGATGTAATAGTTCTTAATCTCATACATGTGTATACCGTGTGTGTGTATGTGTGTGACTTGAATGTGTGAATCAGGTCTTTTGTGCTTTGTGAGTTTAATTTGGAATCCAATTCCAAATTTTTATCTTCAAGGCCTAGAATAATGGACTTTGTGAATGTACCCATAGCTTAACTCAAGCCCTGGGACAAGTTGTGAGTAGGTGAACTTCATCTTCATTGAACTTGTCTCTCTTTCCAAGACTTTCCATCTGCAGGGGTTTTGCTACTTGGAAGTTCTGCCTCTGGCTGGGGAAAGTGTGGTAAGCCACACAGAATAGGACTGTCTTGGGTCTTTTGTATTTTGGAGACTGGTTTCTGAACCAACTTTTAACCTCCTGTACTTATTTTCTCTCTGTATTCTGAATTAAGTTCTCTTTCTTTCTCTCCCCTTCCCTCCATCTCTTTCTCTTTCTCTCTCTCTCTCACTGTGTATATTTTTTATAGCATGTGAATTTTCATGCAAATGCATACAAAGAAAAAACATAAAATTCTCCCTTCATCCCTCCCCACCCTCCAATTCCCATTTCCCTCCTATCACCACTGTTTACATTTTATTGTGTATTTTTTTAGTCCTTAGCACCCATATTTTTTAAATAAAATAAATGTACTTTGACTTCCAATTTCACTATCTTTTTATTTCATAAATATTATATTATCTTATCTTTTTTCCAGAAATATTACCATTTTAAAAGACTAACATATTAATCTACCAACCAGAGACTATATACAGCCCTTAGTATTCAGAAATTGATTTTGAGTTTCAAATGTCTTTACTTGCCAGACTTCTCATGTAAAACTCTCACTACAGTTCATGTCCTGGGGGACTTGTGAAGCACTACAGTGGGTTGAATGGTGTTCCCTAAAAAGGTATGTCCATGTTCTAATTTCCAGAACCTGTCAATGGTACCTTTTTCTGGAAAAAGGGTCTTTGCAGATGTAATTAAGTGAAAGGTCTTGAGATGAGGAAATCATCCTGGACTACTTGAGAGGGTCCTAAGCCCAGTGAGAAGTATCTTTATAAGATAGACACTCAGAGGAGAAGGCAATCTGAAGACAAAGGCAGGTGTGGCCACAAGCCAAGGAAGTCAAAGAAATCCCGTTGCCACCAGAAGGTGGAAGAAGCAAGGAAGGATTCTCCCCTAGAGCCACTAGAGGGAGTGTGGCTCAGCTGACATTTTGATTTTGTACTTCTGGCTTCCAGACTACAAGAGAGTAAATTTATTGCTTTAAGCCACCCAGTTTGTGGTATTTTGTAACAGCAGCTGTAGGAAACTAATACAACACCAAAATCTAAAATACTATACTTTCACTATCTAGAAATAGAAGAAAATGAAACAAAATTTGACTTAAAAATTAATTTACAAAATTCATTCTTAAATAAACAACATATAACTTTTCTTGTTATAAAATAATATCACAAGAATTATAATTCTACCAAGCTGCTGTTTAAACAGTTGTATAATTACTTGAATATAGTACTGAAACTCAAAGATGTGTTTTTTTATTAATTAATAAGACTTATTAAATAGCAATAACAAAATGCCAAATTAATTATGTAAACCTTAAAGATAAACATTTGGAACTGGATTCTAACTAAACATAAATTAGAAGTGATTTATTAATATGATTTATATTTATACAATGTGTACTTAAATAAACTACCTTAAGAATTATAATTCTATCAAGTTTCCATTTAAGCCATTGTATATTCACTTAACTAATACCAATAATACTAAAAGAAAAATAAATCAAAATTACTTTAGAAGAGACACAAAAGAATATCTTCCTGTGGTCCTGGATCTTTAGAAGTAGGCTCCTTGGAAGGCTGGATCAATTGTGGAGGTAACTTACTTCTGTTTTTGGTTTGTGGGACAGAAGACAAAATCTAGTCGCCAGTTGTGCTGGGGTAAGGAAGTTACTTGGTGGCGAGGATTCTTGGGAAGGTCCATACTGGCTTTCCATGGGAAGAGGAAGGACAGGAGGTCTTCTTCTTAGAAATTGTCCCCTGGAATTCCCTATAGCACCTGACCTCTGACTGAAGGATTTAATGGAGGTCCAGAGTCTGGACCAGCTGTGTCCCATTCAGGTGGGTGTGTTGAAATAGGCATGCTTAAATGACCAAGATTATCTGTGGTGTCATTTCTACTGGATTTCATTTCTGAAGATGGAAAACCTCTGTGATATCAAAAGAAAGCATAATAAAACTTATGAGTCCTGAGATTCTGGCAGTACATGCCGCACCAGGACAAATTCTGTATTGCAACTGCAGAGAAATTGCTGGATCAGGCTAGAGTTGGCTTGATGGAGGAATTCTTTTCTTGTGATCCTGCTCCCATGAGGGTAGTGTCACTGGATCATTGAGCCATTCCAGTTGTATTAGTTTGCTAGGACTGCCATAAGAAAGTACCTTAAACGGAATGGCTTAAACAATGGAAATTTACTTTCTTACAGTTCTGGAGGTTGGAAGTCCAGGGTGCTAGCAGGTTTGGTTTCTTTCCCTTGAGGCTTCTTCTTGCAGATGGCCACTTTTTTGCTGTGTCCTTACGTGGTCCTTCTTCTGTGTGTATGCACCCCAATGTCTTTCTGTTTGTGTAAATTTCTTCTTGTAAAGAATAGATTGGAGTAGGACCCACTCTAATGGGCTCATTTTAACTTAATTACCTCTTTAAAGGTCCTATCTCTAAATACAGTCACAGTCTAAAGTACTTGGGATTAGGGTTTCAACCTATGATTTTTAGGGAAATGCAATTCAGGCCATAACACCAGCCTAATGCTCCTTTTAATACTCTTCTTTGATGGTCTAGTAATCCAGAGAATTCTCTAGATTCAGATTCATGGAGAGACTATTTTTTACTTCTACTCAGCACAGAGGCTCAAGATACACAATTTTCTTCTTGTGATCAGAGATGATAGGTATAGCAGATGCTATTGTGCCCTGTGTAGATTCCTGAGGTCTTTCCCCTTCTGTGTTTACCAGCTGACTTCAACTACCAGTATTGGAAGAGGTCTCTCCACATTTCAGAAAACTTTCTTCCTTGTGAGCATGGTAGGCTGGACTTGCTGGGGAATTAACAATTC
Source organism: Cheirogaleus medius (assembly GCA_008086735.1). Lineage (NCBI taxonomy): Eukaryota > Metazoa > Chordata > Mammalia > Primates > Cheirogaleidae > Cheirogaleus > Cheirogaleus medius. Next base: position 70,758,516 of record VBSM01003176.1, on the reverse strand, counting down.
TTGGGATTTGCTCTCAACCAATGACTGAGAGAAATTGGTGTATAAATATCTCAGTTTCTTTGGCTGTCAGATAGCATAATTCTGAGACATGTATTTTATTAGTATATAAATTCCCAGATACTATCCAAGGGATTAAATTCCAGTTAATCCCTTAGTTTATACCATAATATGCTGTTTAGTTTGATAATGTACCCTTCATTGACTATCTTCCCTTCCCTGCCTCACATTTCTCCCTCCTCTCCATTGTTTATTGTACCTCCCAAATACATATTTACATTTTTTTTTAATATTTTATAAATTTGCTTTATTTTAAGTGAGCAAAAATCTTTGCCATTGGA
>VBSM01003176.1:70734787-70751054 GCA_008086735.1 Cheirogaleus medius | reverse complement strand
AAAAAAAAAAAAGAAAAAAACATTTATCGGGTGTCGGGCAGGTGGGAGGAGGGAGGAGGGGATAGGTATATATATACATAGTGAGTGCGATGCACACCGTCTGGGGGATGGACATGTTTGAAGCTCTGACTCAAGGGGCGAGAGGAGGCAAGGGCAATGTACATAACCTTAATGTTCGTACCCCCATAATATGCTGGAAAAAAAGTCCCAAAACAATAAATGTTAGCATGGATGCGGAGAGATAGGAACACTCATATACTGCTGGTGGGACTGCAAACTACTGCAACCTCTGTGGAAAGCAATACAGAGATACCTTAAAGAGATACAAGTAGATCTACCATTTGATCCAGTAATCCCATTACTGAGCATCTACCCAAAAGAACAAAAGATACTCTATAAAAAAGACATCTGCACTCGAATGTTTACAGCAGCACAATTCACAATTGCAAAGATATGGAAACAACCCAGTGCCCATCGATACATGAGTGAATTAATAAAATGTGGTATATGTATACCATGGAGTACTATTCAGCTATAAGAAACAATGGTGATATAGCACCTGTTGTATTTTCCTGGATAGAGCTGGAACCCATTCTACTAAATGAAGTATCCCAAGAATGGAAAAATAAGCACTACATGTACTCACCAGCAAATTGGTTCCACTGATCAACACGTAAGTGGACATATAGGAATAACATTTATCGTGCATCGGGCAGATGGGAGGGAGGAGGAGGGGATGGGTACATACATACATAATGAGTGTGATGCGCACCAACTGGGGGATGGACACTCGTGAAGCTCTGACTCAAGGGGGGAGGGGAAGAAAGGGCAGTATACGTAACCTTAACATTTATACCTCCATAATATGCTGAAAGAAATAAAAAATAAAAGATTATATGAAAAGATCCTCAACATCATTGATCATCAGGGAAATACAAATCAAAACCACTATGAGATACCACTTCACACCCACTAGCATGGATAGAATCAAAAAGTCAGATATGTGTTCTAGAGAATGTGGAGAAGTTGGAAGCCTCATGCACTGCTGGCGGGAATATAAAATGATAAATGTTGTACCCAGATAACTCTCACATTTCATACTTGGTGACCAGTTAATGAGGAAGATGAAGAATAAGTAAAAAAGAGATTTCTAATCTGGATGACAGAGATGATTTCAAATACAGGAAGAAGAGCTGGCAAGAAGAGCTCAGGTGGTGATGCGTGCAGGCTGGTTCCTAATAGGCTAGGGACTGGTACCAGGCCACAACCCCAGGGTTGAGGACCACAGCTCTAGAACATTTAAAAAAAAATTTAAGAGAGATATAGTAGAGATACTTTTGCTTCTAGTGAAAGGGAATCATAAAAAAAATTCCAGTAAAATTTTTAACACTTTATGACTATTATGCCAAACTGTCTAATTTATAATAGAAAATAATGCAGAAAATCTGGTAGGTTTTTGAGTAATGTTGCTGTGCCTTTAGCTTTGCTTTGCTTTGTTGGTTTGGAAGGAAACTACAAACTCAGTTCCAAGGATGTGTGTTGAACAACTTTAGATTTAAACTATTTATAACTGCCAGCTATTGTGTATGTTTTTCATTTGATGTTATAAATCTCTAGTCTGCATGGGAATCACCTGGAATTCATTCCAGATGGGTGATTCTCAAAGACATTTTTAGTTAGTTAGAATTCTAAAACTGTCTGACTTCCAGTTTCTGTTGGAGTGTTTTTGAGTTCTAGTAAGCATTCTCCCCAACTACTGTAGGAGACAGTTTTTTATTTCTAGTGCCTGGGAATTTCATTCAGAGATGTGTGGTTTAATTTTTAGAGACAGAAAGCTCTACTAATGAATTAAGTTAAAATATTTTCAAAAATGGTCCAATTAAAATTCACATATAATATACATAATATATAACATTCTGTTCATGCATCCCTAATAGCAGACATATGCTTTAGCTGAGAATGAATGAAAACATATGGGCATGAGTATGTTATCATGATATCAAAACAGTGTGTTCATTACTAGATATTTTATGGAATTATATTTGTTTCAAATATGGTATGTGCTATATTGCCATAATGAGAAAAGTTTTTCTGTCAATATGTTCTTTATGGGGTTTATATGAAGGGCAGCCAGGAAAGGCAGTGTTCTAGAGAAATCTGTGTCTATAGTCTAGGTCCATCCTTGAGTGTTGCATCTCTCTTGGTGCTCTTTTTTTTCCTTTCTCTCATTTTTTGTCATGGACTTAAATTGTGATATAGAAAAACAATGGTTGATTACATGATTTAATGAAAATATTACTACACTAGAGTTCAGGGGTTCTTCTTTCTTTGATATCATGGATATGTTTATGATTATTCAAACTCACGATCCTCAATGCCTAGGTCTAGTTGGTCCATTGTATCTTTTTTTACCCATATTCCATGCACATTTCTGCTGTGTGCCTTCACTATGCCAACTACCTGCAATGCCAGCCTCCTTTCTCTTGATTTATTTACAGCTGATGAGTCCTATTCTAAGTGCCACATCTTTTTCTACAAACTTCTTCAGTAAATCCAGACAGCTCTGTTTCTTTTCACTTTTGGACCTGAGCAAGAGTGAGACCCATCTCTATTAAAATAGAAAAATTAGCTGGGTTGGTGCCTGCCTGTAGTCTCAGCTACTCAGGAGGCTGAGGTAGGAGGATGGCTTGAGCCCAGGAGTTTGAGGTTGCAGTGAGCTACAATGATGCCATTGCACTCTAGCTGGGGTGACAAAGGGAGATTCTGTCAAAAAAAAAAAGTTATTTAAAAGTTTGTTTATGTTATCTTATTTAGTTCTCACATAGACCTTATGATTCAAGTTCATTATCCCCATTTCTCTGATAGGAGGGATGTGAGGTGGTGCAATGGACCAGCTTCAGACTTGGATTCTAGCTTCCACCTTGTTACAAATGAGGTTTGCAATGGTGACGGGGCAACTTACCCACTTGAAACTTCAGTTTTCTCTTCTGGAAAATATGTAAGCAGGACAATGCTGTGGGTTCCATTGCAACGAGGCATTCCTCAGAGATTTGGTAACTTTCAAACACCATTAAAGTGGCATTAACTTATCATCATTAAGAGAATGTAGTTCCCTGGAGGGTAGAAATTGTGTCCCTTTTTCATCTTTTTATTTTCTAAACACTTAGCACGGCACCTAACACACAGTGAGTGCTCAGTGAATATTGGTTAGATGGATCAATGGGACAGGGGTTGGCAAACTTTTTCTATACAGGGCCAGATAGTAAATATCTAGTAAATATCTTAGCTTTTGTGGGTCCTCTGTTTCAACTACTCAGTGCTGCCTGCTGCCCTTGTGGTGCCAGAGCAGTGCAAAAAGACAATATGTAAATAATGAGCATGGATGTATTTCAACAAAATTATTTATGGACACTGAAATTTGAATTTTATATAATTTTCATTCATAATTAACTGCTCTTCCTTTGATTTTTTTCCAACTGTTTAAGAATGTAAAAACAGTTCTTAGCTCATAGTATGTACAGAAACAGATGGGCAGGAATTATTATCTTGGAAATGCTGGAATAAAATATGAATATCAGTTAAATTAAGCAGTTGCATTGGATTTTTAAATTTATTATGGCAACCGTATGAGCATATTTTTAATAATATCATTTGAATAGACAAGAATATTTGATCATTTACTAATGTAATATTGCGAACATTAGAATCATAGTTAGAGGAAAACTTGAACATACTGTACTGGCTTAAATATAATTTTATCTTTCTTGTATTATACTATGTAGACTTTTGTCAGATATTGTGGATTTGGATTGTTAACTCATTTCTGGATTCATTTAAATAGATTGGAAAAAAACTGAAAAGGAAAGTATGCATTGAGAACAATTGATGAGGCGATAAGATGATGTAACCTGCTTGGTGTTACAGAAAGTCACGAAACCGTGCAGACTCGGTCCACTGTGAATTCATGCTATCTAACCTCACTTGGGTTCTTAATGCTACTTGTCAATTCTTTTCTTTATTCATTGCTTGTTAAATTCTTATTGCATTCCTCATAGCAGCTGTTTTAGATTTTCTATGCTTTCAACTAACAATCTCATCACCTCTCCCTCACTCTAAGCAGATGACCTCTGCTCCTTCTGGACATGTCAGCCAGCGTGAGCTCCTGCAGGTTTTCTCCCCTTGTCCTCAGATATCTCTGCTGCGACTCCATCCCCATAATCTTGTGTTCCTCTTGATCTTCAGTTCCTTTTTCTCCTTTCGTAGGGACAAAATGTGTCTCTTCTCTTTCCATGACAAAATTGTCACTTGTGCTCTATCCAGCACTATTTTTAAACCTCTTCCATAAAATTGTTCAATCAATGATTTCCTTTATCTCTTACATTAGCACCTTTCTGCCTTTTTACTGGCTTTTTATTTTCTTCTTATAGACGTTCTCAGGTCTCCCAGGCGTTGAAAACAGGGCTTATTTAGCTTTTCTTCCACTGATGTCTTATGCCAGCCAGCCTCTGTTCTGCTTGGTTGAGCTTCTGTTCTCACTGGTAGGTGGCCGCACACATCACCTTCCTATCCTTGCTTTAACACAAACGGTCAACAAAATCCATACCAAATTTAATCACCTCTTGGGCCTTTTGCTGTTTTAAGACCACTGTTCAATCTCCTTTATGTTAAACATTTTATGTCTCAAAAGTGTGGTCTAGCTGATTTGTTTGAATTATTTGTAGATAGTCCTTTGTCAGATGTATAGTTTGTGAATATTTTCTACCATTTTGTAGATTGTCTATTTACTCTGATTATGTCTTTTGTTGTGCAGAAACTTTTTAGTTTAATTTAAGTCCCATTTATTTATTTTTGTTGTATTTGCTTTTGGAGTCTTAGTCATAATTTTTTTGCCCTGGACAATGTCCAGAAGAGTTTTTCATTTTCTTCTAGATTTTTTTATATTGTCAGGTCTTATATTTAAGTCTTTAATCCATCTTGAGTTAATTTTTATATATGGTTAGAGATAGGGATCCAGTTTCATTCTTCTGCATGTGGCACTCCAATTTTCTCAGCACCATTTATTGAATAGGGGTCCTTTCTCCACTGTATGTTTTTGTCAGCTTTGTCAAAGATTAGTTGGTTATAGGTGTATGGTTTTACTTCTGGGTTCTCTATCCTGTTACCTTGATCTATGTTTGTACTTTTATGCAAATGACCAACAAACTTATGAAAAAATGCTCAAAACCTCTAATCTTTAGGGACATGCAAATCAAAACCACAATGAGTTACTATCTTACCCCTGTTAGAATGGCCATTATTAAAAAGTCAAAAAAGATCAGATGTTGGGACGGATGCACTGAAAAGGCAATGCTTATATCTGTTGGAAAACAGTATGGAAATTTTTCAAAGAACTAAAAGCAGATCTACCATTCAATCCAGCAACCCCACTACTGGGTATCTACCCAAAGGAAAAGACTTTTCCCCAGTAGCAATGACCAGATTGGTTCACACATCCTATCCCAAACCAGAGGCTAGAACAATGTGAATACTAGGATTGGTCATTTTATTAAAAAGACACCTGCACCTGTGTTTTTATTGCAGCAAAACTCACAATTGCAAAAATATGGAACCAACCTATGTGCCACCAACTGATGAGTGTATTAAGAAAATGTGGTGTGTGTGTGTATACACACATACACCATAGAATACTACTCAGCTATTAAAAAGAATGAAATAATATCTTTTGCAGCAACTTGGATGAAACTGGAAGCCATTATTCTTAGTGAAGTAACCCAGGAAGAAAAAAAAAACAAATACCACATGTCTCACGTATAAGTGGAAGTTAAGCAGTGGGCATGCATGGTCGTACTGAGTGACTTAATGGGCATTGGGGACTCAGAAGGAGGAGGCTAGGAGGGTGTGTGGGATGAAAAATTACCTGTTGGATACAGTGTGCACTATTCAGTTGATAGATAAATTAAAAGCCTAGACTTCTCCACTCTGAAATTCATACATGTAAAAAAAATCCACTTGTATCCCCTAAATTCACTTAAATAAAAAAAGAAAAAGAAGAAAAAAAAGTATGGTCTGTATGTGATACCTTTGCCTATTATAACCTATTCATTTAGTCCTTGCAATCTGCTTTCTCTCTTCACTGTTATTTTGAATATGTTTTCACGGAACACCAATGACCTTCTAGGGCATAAATACAACAAATTTTTATTAATAATAATATTCTTTTAATTCCCTAGCATTTACCCTTTGAAAACTAATGCCTACTTTTTGGAAACTTTTATTCTTTGGCCTCTGTAAGAGTGCTCCCTTCTTACCTCAGGTTGTTCCTTCCCTGAAAATGTGGGTTATTCTGTTTCCTCTCTGCTTCAAAGACTGGTGCTCTCCAAAGTCATATTCTAGTCCCTCTCTTTTCCTTCTCTCTCCATCTAACACCCTACCCTTCTGTATTTTGTCTTTTCACCTTTAGGCTGACGGTTCACACGTCTTTCTAGGCCTCTCTTTCATAAACACCCATTCTGCACTATTAAGAGTCTGGTGGACATTTTCCCCTGAATGTCTTAAATTGTCTCTCACTCTATTAATTCAATTCCTGAATTAAAAAAAATGAAGCTCTATTTCCTCAGTAATGAAATCTCAGAGCCATCCTTGAATCATTCCTTTTTATTGCCTCCTATAGGCAATCAGTTCTCGCATCCTGACAAATTTACCTTTGGAATATTTCAGCATCTTCCCCTTTCTTTGCTTGCCTGCTGCTGCTACCTTAGTTTAGCTTTTAATCACCACATACTTAAGAAATTGCTGGTATTACCTTTATCGGTCTTATTTCTTACAGAGTCACCCTTCTCCAATATATTTTTACACTTTCCTAAGTCTTGGTTTCATACTTCCCTGCTCAATAATAACTAGCAAATATGGAGGTCCTACTATGTGTAAGGCATAGTTCTAAGCAGTTCAAGTTCTAAATGAATAGACTTAATTAATCCTCACAAGAATCTTATGAAATAACTAGTATTATCATTTATCTGTGGAGAACACTGAGCCTTATAGAGTTCAGCAACTCACCCAAGAGCACACAACACATGAGATGTAAGGCCTGGAATCCAAGGTTGCCATCTTCCCAGTGCAGGATATGTGAGGGTGAGGGGACAGTACCTAGGCTCTTAGCCATTATACTGTAATGCCTTTTGTGATTGACCAAGTGAAATTCAGATTTACTAACTTGGCTTCCAACTTTCTGTCCTCCATCTGCTTTTAATTTTCAGAAATACCAAACACAAAACCAATCTAATGGCTCATCTATCCTTCTCATAATTCTCATACATATGCACTGGGCCTTTGGTCTGCGTAGTTCTGTTTATATTGTTCTCCTGACTCCCATCATGCTTCCCTTCTTGCCCCAACAAGCTGTAAGTCTAAGCTGTAAATATAAAACCTGTCCATCACCTTTCAACAGTTACTTAAGCACTGCAGAGTCCACCTCACCCTTGAGTGACCCTCGTCCCCTGGCTACCAATTGCACTTTTTTGTTTCAATTTATATTTCCCTTATCATATGTTGGCTGATATCCAGAACATTGATATTTATGTGTTATCTCCTCTACTAGGTCATAATTTCTATATGCATTAAAGCCATATTAAATGGCAGCAAAATGATTGAAATGGGTCTGATATATTTTCTGATTATCATTTTCAAAAATGTAAAACTTCAGTTGAAGAAGAGAAACAGTAGCTTTCCCCCAAAACACCAAATGATCTCAGATTATGTCACAGTTTCTGGTTTTTAGTTACTGTTGAAAGCTCAAGTACTGTTACCACAAGAACAGAGATTTTCCCAGTAGCTCTGACTCTGAATAAACAGGAAGTATGGTACCAGAAATCTGGCGTGAGAATCTGGTCTCATGAAACTTCTGGTCCCAGTGCTTGAGCTTTTTCATACCTTTTGCTAAATCTTTGCAAGTGTACCCCCCATTCTCTATTACCTAACTAGTTGGAATTCTAGAATATTAGTTCCAAAACCATATGCAGAACAGATGAAAACCAAATGTTACAAGACTACAAGCTGTTGCAATGAAATCTTACTGACAAATAGAGCTGTCAGTTTTGTGGGATGAGTGGTTGCAGGGAGACGCACAGTAGGATGATGAAGAAGCACTGAGCTAAAATCTCATAGGACTGTATTTCTCTCTTTTAGCTACTCCAAATGCAAACTGCTCTTGCCTTTGGAAAAGTGGTATAGTTGGAGGATACAGTACATTTGGACCCAGTTTTTTCCTATTTGGCTCAAGTCTAGCCAAACTAAACCTCCTTTATCAGAGGCTCCATGAAAGTTCATATTATTTTCTGATTTTATGATGGCCATGAACTTCTAAAATTAAATTCGGAATTATAACAAGAGCTACTTTGCTTGTACGAGTTTAGATTTGCTAATATTTATTCATGCCTTAAATACCAAGCCAGATAGTTGTCCTGCATTCTTGAATTGAGGCTTCTTAGTTCTTCCCTTATTTCTGACTTTGAATCAGCAAAATGGACTTTTATATTTTGTGATTTGTATGGAAATCCACACACCTTGAAGGTGTCCGTAAATGCTTGTTGGCTGTGCTATTTTAAGAAGTATAATGTCTGTGAAACAGATCAGTAGAAGAACATACTGTCAGAGGGTAGTGGGCACAATCTCTCCTCTTATACATGAGATTCAAGAGCTCCCATCCTAATGTTAAATGATTCAGATGTTGTGCCCCATATTAGTTGCTTTTTCCTGGGATCTGAATTTTTCTCTCTGCTTAGGTTTCTGTTTTGATATTCTTCTAACCTAGAATTCTAGGTTCAAAGGCATAATGTGAAAAGAAAGTACAGGTACAAATAGAGGGTTTAGAAGATTTCAGAAGGGAAAGATGAATTTTGGGTAGAGATGAAAGTTAGAGAAGACTTTATAAAAGAATGAAGCTCAGGAGTAAGAAAGATGTGGGATGATAATGTACTCTGAAGGTGCAAGTCAGTGTTTGATATAACTTTAGTTGTTTAGTAAACTGAAGAGATAACCAGCATGATACTTCCCAGGAAGATATTTCAGGCCATGTTTAGCACATGTAAATCCACACACCTCATAAAACTGCTTTAGGCATTAGCCATTAGTCAAGAGAATATGTTTTCTGCCATCTCAGCATAAAAATTGCACTCATCTCTGGGGCACATTCTGAAAAGGATCAAAATCTCTTAAAACAAACAAAAAAAACCCCAAAACAAAACTAAAATAATAATAAAAAACTACAAATCCTTCAAACTCTGTAAGTCAACATCATATTGCCTAAGAAAATCCTGTGAAGCACTTATCCTAGGTGTTTTTTTTCCTATATCTTTCATTAAGATTGATATATATTTTTTTGAGACAGTTCAAATGATAGTAAAATTCAGATTGTGTTTTAAAATAATTATGATTGAACTCAGCAGAAATAAATGCCTTTCAAGTGAGGTATGTGTAGAACTCCCTTTAAATACTTAAAAACACAACAGCTTACTAGATAGAATACAGTAACCAATAAAACAAAAGCTTTGTGTGTTTCCAAAGGTTTACATCCTCAAATTTAAAAGGTTTTCTAGTTACAGTCACCTAGCTGTCCAAACCTCCTTCAAGGGTATTGGATGAGGATCTGTTGTGGAAAATGATGACCAGAGTGCTTAGGAATGACTTTGAGCACTGACTACTAAGAAGAGAGGACAAAGGTTGAGGGCAAATCTCATTCAAGACAATTGACTATAACACCTATATTCATGATTAAAACAAAGAGACAGAGTGGAAGACTGAACTATAGGCTGAGGGTCTAGGAGAAATGGAACAGAAGGGAGGGTTGAGTAGTCTGATATAGGTTTGTGAACTGAGCCAATGAGTCTGAGGATATTTATATTGGATACTTACCATGTGGCTTCTTGGGTTGGGCACATGAGGTAAGAAACCAGAGAAATCACTACTAAGAAAGCTGAGCAACTAACCCTGTCATCTGCAGCCAGTCTCTGGTCAGACCAACTCCTCTCAAAATGTCACTTTAATTAACTAATTTAAAAATCTCCACTATCTGACTCAGACACTCCCCACTGCTGCTACTTCCTGTCTTTTAATTTTTTTTACTTAACTATTTATACAGTTCTAAACTTTTTGAGAATCTAACCCTCCTCCTGGCCTTTGTAACTCCTATTCATCCTTCTTTAACCAGCTCAAGCAGCACTTCTTTGAACTGGCCATCCTTTGTTGGTTTTGGTAATCTTTGGTGCTCCTATAAATCTTATGTCAGTGGTTCTCAAGTTTTGGCATCCATCAAAATCACTGGGAAAACATTAAATATAGAATCTTCAGGTCCCCCTCCAGGCTGCACAAATCAGAGTCTCTGGATGTAGGATAAAGAATTTCATCTGTAGCAATTGCCTTGGTGATTCTGATGTACACAAATGATTGAGGGCATGTCTCTGTGGTTATCATATTTATTGTAATTATTTCTGTGTATATCTGCTTCTGCCTCAATTGAAAATTCTTCCGGGGAAGAGTTAGTATTTTGGCTGCCTTTTTCAGTGGCTTTGGTATTCCAAAGTCTGGAACATATCACACATTAGCATATGTTTATTTAATTAGTTAATGAATTCTTTATATAACAATAGTCAATCAGTGGGGGAAAATGACTACGCAGCTCGTTTAGGATTTGAGTTGTTACTCTTCCCCTGAATAGGCACCATTTTATTTTTGGTCCTCACAGACAGGATATTTTAAAAGTGAGGTTATTCCTGGTTAAACTTCATCAATAACTAGCAGGTAAATAACATAGAATATATTGGTATTAGACTACTTCTTTGAAGAAAAGTGTACAAAATTTATTAATTTAGGCCAAAAGGCAGAGCATTAAATGGCAGAGGAAAGTCAGTTGCTATCTACCACATTACCCTAACATTCATTTCTGCAGTTCAGAAGCCCTGAATAAGGAAGATTTTATAAACCGTATTACTTCAATGTCATCTTTTATCTTTATCTACTTTCTTCCTATTTCTCCTCCACAGATTATTTCATATTCTCTTCTCCCCTATCCCTCTAGCTCTTTCTTTTTTCCTAATTCTCTCTTATTGAGTGACAATTTACAGCCATAGTACAATTTTAATCAATTTTGAGGTATAATATGCATAAATCCCTTTAAAATGTATAGTTAAGGCCAGGCAGTTGGCTCACACCTGTAATCCTAGTGCTTTGGGAGGCCAAGGTGAGAGGATTGCTTGAGACCAGCAGTTCGAGACTAGCCTGGACAACACAGCAAGACTCTATCTCTACAAAAAATAAAAAACAGATTAGCTGGGCGTGATGGCAGGCACTTGTAGTCCTAGCTACTTGGGAGGCTGAGGCAGGAGGATGGCTTGCGGTTCAAGGAGTTTGAGGCTGCAGTGAGCTATGATCATGCCACTGTATGGGCAATGGAGCTGGAGTGCAGTGACCTTTTTTTCTCCAAAGAAAAATAATTTAAAAAAGTGTATAAAGTGTACAGTTCAATGAGTTTGGCAGTCATCTATATCCATGTAACTATTGCTGCAGTCAAGGTAGAGGACACTTCCATAACCGTCATCATTCCCTTGTGATCCTTTGGAACATTCTTCTCCCCTACCCCTTTGGCCCCTGGCAAACACTTATTTTCTGTCTTTTCTAGAATTTCATAGAAATGGAATCATAAAATTTGTACTCTTCTATATTTGCTTCTATCACTCAGCATCCTAGTTTTAAGATTCGTTTATCATGATGTGTGTATCAATAGTCTATTCCTTTTTATTATTGAGTAGTATTCCATTGTATGGATATATCACACCTTATTTATTCATTCACCTGTTCTTCACATTTTAGTTGTTTCCAGTTTTTGGCTATTATTTATAAAGCTATGAAAATTTGTGTGTAAGTCTTTGTGTGGACATATGTTTTCATTTTTCTTAGGTAATTACTTGGGAATTGTTTTGCTGAGTAGATGATAAGTGTATATTTAACTTTATAAGAAACTACCAAACTGATTTCCAAAGTAGTTGTACCATTTTGCATTCCCATTAGCAATGTGTGAGAGTTCTAGCTTTGCCACATCCCTGTCGACCCTTGGAATTGTCAATCTTTATAATTTTCGTCATTCTAGTGTGTGTATAGTGATATTTTATGGTGATTTTATTCTGCATTTTTCTGGTGTTTAGTGATGTTGAACATCTTTTCATATGCTTATTGGCCATTTATATACATTTTTAAGTGGTCTGATTCAATCTTTTGTTCATTTAAAACATATTCAATTTAATAATCTTATTATAAGTTCTTTAAGAGTTCTTTATATATCAGCAATATATAATTTGTTTCTAATTTAAAAGTGCTATTTTTCTGTTCAATTAAGGTAAACAAGTCCTTGATTTAATTCAACAGTTTCTGTACTTTTTGCTCCTATCTAACTCAAACACTTAGTTAACTTAGCCAGCTGGAAAATTATTATAAGGCCAGAAATTTCTATAAACTTCTTCTTGATAATTGTCTATTACTTTTGTAAAAGACTGGAACCTGTGATAAATATTAGACAGTAATGTTTTCAAGTGAAACACGATAGTCAATGAGTAGATTTACACAAGCCAACTCTCCAGCATGGCTGGAATAATTCGATACACAATCTAGCATAGCAAATAGAAATGAAATTTGATTATAAAAGCTAGAAAGCTCATGATTTTCTACCGTTAAGTTGGCAAACAACACGATGATATGGAAGCATATGTCAAAACAAGTACACATAAATCTGGGGTAAGAATGATCTCTTTCAGTCCTCTCAGAGTGTAAACCGAAGTCGCTATAATATCTCAGATTCTCATCACTAATGTCTACATATAGCAGATTCTTGATATTCATGGCAGTTATGTTCTATAAAGTGATTGCAAGCACTGAATTAACTCCTAGGGGAAATATATATATAAATTGAATGTAATATTTAATCCTAAAAACAACTCATCCTGGTAGATTTTATTCTCTTTATTTTATAAAAGAGAAAATGAGATGGAGACATGTTAAGTGACATGCCTGGATCTGCCACACTAACAGGTGCCAGGATTGGGATTCAAACCCATCCATCTGGCCCCAGAGGTGGAGCTTCTTGCACTACACTGAACTGCTCTGACCGTCTGCATCTTCTGGTTATCTCTGTATGAGAGCAGAAATGAGAAGGCAGAGCATCATGTTGTTTGATCTCAGCTTAGAACCAGTGCATTGGGCAACTCAAAATTTTGCTGCTCTGCCTACATCCACAAATTATTGCAAAATCTCTAGAACTGTTGTTTGAGGTTGCAAATAAATTTTAGCAAGTAGGTGAATTCACAATTACTGAATCTGTGAATAACTAGAATTGATTTTATATATGAGAACACAAAAGTATACATTCACACATATATAATCATGTGCAGCTTCTGGAAGGGTGCAAGAGGAGGCAGCTGGATGGTACCAAGCAATGGCCTTGGAACTTTTTACACTCTGTCTCTAAATTGGTCACCAATATAATTGTTTGATTATTTCTGTATCTCTAGTTTATATCATGGTTGTGTCTGTCTGATTAATTGACTTTTTTATGGGTCAAAATGAAGCAATCCATTGGCTAACAGAGCTACAAAATCTGGATCATGTAAATATTAATATCTAATCATTTAATCATCTATAATATAGTCTCACATCTAAAATTTAGCAAATGTTGGTAGATTTGGTCAGTTATATTGATATAATCTGAATCAGAAAGCATAGAAGGGTTTCAGTAGCTGTAATATCTTTGCTTTTCTCATTTCTTCATTTGTGGTCATCAAATTCAAGCTATTTCCATAGCTCAGTTTGAGATGAAGTAATGACATTTGGCAGAAACATTAAAGCTACACTAACTTCATACAACTATTGACACTCAGAATATTATTCCAGACAACTTGGACCTAAGAAACAATTGAAAGAACGCAACAAATCACAGAACTGGAGCAGGTGAAAAATTTTCAAGGTGGAAAATAATTTAGATATATAATCTATTGTCTTAGGTTGTTCCCCTCAGCCTAAATACTTTTGGAAAAGAGAATTATTTGGAGCAAACTTTTTTTTTTTCACTAAGTTTTGATTCTTTCTAGAATATGCTGGCTAATTTGTTTTATTATATGAATATTTTCATGTTTATATCATTACTGAATAGCAAAACAGTTTTTATGACTAATTTTTCTTTATCTTAATATAGTATTTATATTTTAAAACAGAATTAATTTTATTAATTTTATCTGCTAATGAGCATGTATTTTAAAATATATTTATGTTTATAATTTATGTTCTGTAATAAGCTTATATGTTTTTGGATTTGAAATATATTAAATATTTAATTTTTGGTTTGTTTATGAAATCCACGTAGCTTAAAATAAAGTTCAAGTACTATAAAAATACCAGAGTTGCTTTGCTTAGGTACTGCAATTTCCACTTGAGTGGGAATACTTAGCTATCTATTGACTACTGCCAGCTCTGGAACTTTTGTTTACTATCTAAATAAAATGTATTATATTAAGGACTTTGAAGCTACTGCCATACAATTGTGGTATGGAAGGTGGAAGATGCCAAACCATAGTACCTAAGCTTCACATGTGTGTAATAGGTCTAGTTACATCAAAAATGTTGACTTCTCTTAGCCACCATCTTAACTAATTGTCCCAGCTTAGGTCAGGTGCCCCAGCCTTCTCCAACCCATAGTGGTCAGTCAAATGGGTCCCCTTGTACAAGCATGACTCATCAGAACTCAATATGTGGACATATTGGTAGGGCTGAGGGAGAGGGCTATGTTTTATACATAGATGCTGGGATGGCAGCACAATGACTCATACACTGATACAACTCTGAACCTCCTATACCTAGCCATCAATTCTCATTTAGGTAGATTGCCTACCATGAAAACCTTAGTAGTCATTTATCTAAGCACTTATACACACACACACACACATATATCGAGAATTACATATTATGTAACATATAATAGGAGTATTATGTATTACCTATAACAAAGCAGAAGTATTTTTAGTAATAAGAAAAAGGATACTTAGCCTTTAACAACCAAGACATTATCCTAGTCTTTCCACTCCAGACTGTACAGGAAATTCCTCATCAAATTTCTGAAAACCACTCTCAGACGTTACCCATTTTTTATAGTCTTGTCATCTCTTAGTCTTCAAACAGCAGGGATGATGTTCTGTATAAAACCATATGCATTTGTTGGAAGAATGAGAAATAGAAATAGAAATTAATTCCAACTGGTGATTCTATGCTTTCCTATAACTAAAACTTTGAAAATAAGCCTTTTATTTCACCACACCAACCTAAAGTAATATAGAAATTTCTTAAAGAGTAGGGCACTATATCTTGACCATATTACCAAGTTCAGTCGAAATGACTGGTGTATTGTTTTAAGTTGTCACCTCAGAGTCAACAATAATTGCTGACATTTATAAAGTATCTTTGATTGTGAAATGTAGCTATCTTTTCTGTTGCTCAAAATGTATAGGCTTTTATTTATTATTGTATCTTCCATTCTTAGAACAGTGCCAGACAGGTAGTAGGCTCTCAATATGCCTGAATAAATCCATGAAAAGTGTTTGCCAATGGAAGAAGTTTTGTTATACAGATGTCATATAATTCTCTGAACTCTGTGGTAAGTAGTCTCCAAAGATGCTTGCCATCAGTTCCTTCTTTGCAGGTACATGCATACTCTTTCATCCAACAAGAGGTCAAATCTATTTCTTCTACCCTTGTCTCTAGGCTGGTCTTATAATTTTCTTTGACCAATTAAATTTGGAAGAAGTGAGACCATGAGAGTTTTGGGCCTAGCATTTAAGAGTCCTGAAAGCTACTATTTACCTCTTAAAGCAGGTCATGCTATAAAAAAATCCATACTCTGGGAGAAGGCACATGTGAAGTTATATGGAGAGGTCAGCAGCACCAGACAGGTGAGTGAAACTTCCTTGGACCTTTCATCTCAGTCTACTCACCAACTGAAGACAGTTGAGTGAATGACCCCAGTTGATATCTCAGGAACAGCTAAGCCTAGCTTCAATTCCTACCCTGCAGATTTATAAGGAATATTAATATTACATTGTTATTTTAAGGCACTAAGTTTTGGGGTTGTTTGTTAGGCAGAAATATTAATAGATGCCTGACATAAGCTCCCTCCATGTTATATGCCAAAAATTACATGGTGATCTATCATTAAAAATAATTTTTAATGATTTATGAG
>VBSM01003176.1:70723763-70734687 GCA_008086735.1 Cheirogaleus medius | reverse complement strand
AAATACTTTTAGGAAAAAATTTATATGCTGTTGAAGATCTGGAAATTGAATCCTCTAAAACTACCAGCCAATTATTTTAGGCTGATTACACATTTTAATTCAGTTTTTGACTCATTTTATTAAATGTAATCCCTGACATGGCTTTAGAAGGGGCTCACCCTTCTTTCAGAAACTGCTAATAGATCAGTAAATATTAAAACTAAAGCAAACACAAATCAATCACCTCCAAAGTTCTAAAAGACATTGAAAATAAGTGAGAATGTTTATAGGAAAAGAATTAGTGGAGGATCACATTTAAGGCAGAGAGCACCAAGCTATCATTCCCCAGAGGATTTTGAGAACAGAGAGTGAGAGAAAAAAAACAAAAAACAAGTAGGCCAGGGAACGCAAGGAGGATGGAGTCAGTCAGTCTCATTGCCCTTATTCAGGCTAGTATGTAAGGGAGCCATTTTTTCTCTGGCCAGGATAGCTACTAATTGGTATGAGAAAAAATTATTTTGTTTTTGCAGGAAATTTGAGTAGAAGACAAAGATGACAATTTATTTTACTTCTTGACTTGGTCTAATAATGGGTATTAATATCTTTCTTCTTTCCTTCTTTTCTCCCTCCTTCCTTCCTTTCTTTTCCCTGGTATCCTTGGGGAAGGGGTTTTCTTAGGTGGCATCATTATAAGCTATATCATATAAACTATATATTTACAATATTTACTTAATTTCTAATCCACCACTGTGGTATTTGCTTCTGGTTTTGTTTGGATCTGTGCCCTTGACCCTTCATTCCACCCAGGTAGAAGAAGGCCCTGTTAGAGAGAAATTGTTATGCTCATCCCCAAACCCAGGTACTGAGAACTCTGGTGGTGGGAGTACAGGGTCACAAAACTAGGAGAGATGGCAAGGTAGAACAGAGATTATTCTCTTATTTGTTCTTTTCATAAAGGTAAAATTTGGGGCCAAATATGTCTTTGTTTGAGAAAGGCCTTCATCTTTGAAGAGCTAAAGGGCTCCAGGTTGGGGTCCAAGGGAAAAGGATCAAGATGGGCCTGATGGCTAACTGAGAATCTTCTACTTGGAGGACACTCCGTAGATATTCTCTACTTTGGATAAATACATCTACTAGAGCCTGACTTTGGTGTAGGTTGTAAGAGAGTACAGGAGAATTAGACCTGAGATTTCTGTGTAATCCAGGCTATCTCACTAGAGTTGAAACCTAGGTAGGAATTTGTAACTAGATATTCTATTTTGAAATCAAGAATGTTTATGTGATTGGTTGGAACTGTGGTATCTCATGGATACCTAAATATCATACCAGGGATCTGCTGAGATACACATCTAGTGGAGTCAAGGGGAAAACTCTAACATGACGTCTGATACCAGCTTCCTGGTCTAGAATGAATGCTTTGGCTTTAGTCATTTACTAAATTGTTCCTGGGTTGGAAGAGCTAGTTTAACTTACTCATCCATTCTAAAACTATCCATTGTAAATTCACTATATGCTAAGCCTTGGCAGTACTGAGATAAATAATACCTGTTTTCTATCTTTAAAAGAATGAGAATCTAGAAAGACAAAATCAGAGAGAGCTGGCCTTACTAGGGTATGATCAAAACTATAACAGAGACAGAGGGCTATGAGGACCTCCGTGAAGGAGGGAATGATGTTGTATGAGGGGAGAAAGAAGTTAGGAAGTGTGAATTGATGCATATACTTAACTTTCTGCTAGCCTGTAAGTAATGTACCAAAGAAAAAATAGATCTTTTATCATACTCTTCTTGACTTACAGTTGGGTCTATTGTGAGATGTTTTGGGGATAGTAGAGCAGGAGCAGTGGGCAAGGGCAGATACTTTTGTAATTGGATCACCTGATGTCTGCTAGGCCCAAATAGGACCCCTAGAATTGACACTGAGACCTGAATTTGAGAACTTACTGCGGTTTTCCCCTCTCATTTTGGCATGCATATCAGATGGTTTTAGGTATTATGTACTTCAGACTCTCATATTTCCTACATACAGTCTCTTTCAACTCATTGAAAACAAAGATACTGGGAGTGGGAGGAAACTCCGGGGACAACTTCACATTGGGGAAGGAGGCTCTGCTGCTTCGTCAAGTAAGGGATGCACTAGAGGGTGGTCATAGGCCATTAAGTCAATTATTGCAGCTAACTTGTATTGATACGAAATATAATTAAACAATAGTACGATAAGATGTTTGGGAAATAACTTTACAATCTCCCCCCAAAATAGGTTGGTAGATACAGTCTGCCTGTGTAATGGGCAAGTGATGTTTATAGTGCCTCCTCCCTCCAAGACAAATCAAGCCTCATAATACAGAAAAATGACTATATTATAAAATTAAAACTCAATACATGTCAATAGATATTGATACCCAACAAAAACACAGATGAAAAATCAATCTGTAGACATATTTTATAGTTCTTTATATGTGATATATTACTTTTTTTTGGCTGAATTTATCTCTATTCTCTTGCTTCCATTCTTCCATCCCAACACGAGGCTAGAGAGGGTACAAAAGGGAGGTGTGATCTGATTCATCCACAAAATCACAATGCTTTAGTCTGGAAAAGTTCTTTCAACATGGCAGAACTTTTTGTGCTATGATTCTTTCTTTGTCTTTTTATAAAATGTCAGAATAGATGTCAAGTAATGTGGTTGATAACTTGTCAGATCTAACTTCCTGCCCTGCAGAGGCAGGCTCCCCATCAGGAACACAAGTCCTTTGGGGAGACCCCTTTTTACCAGAAATCTGAGGGGATGATTGATTCTTAAAACTCATGGAGCATGGAGACATGGAACTTGTTGCTCTTGACATTTTTTTTTTTCCTCAGAGGAAAACACACCCATTTTCTGAGGAACTGGGTGAAGATGAGAAACAGGCAATGGAAATCTGGTTATGCAGCTTTGTACTGTTCTATGCATATTTGGAGGCCTGGGTGAAGTTTGCTTTTGGCCATTTACAGGAACAATTGAATTCAGGGGATAAAAATATTTCAAATCTTAAATTTGGCTCAGTTTAATAAGAAACTTTAAAGCAGAAGCATTTATATTTAGTTAATGTATAAAAACATTCAGAATAGTGGCTAGTTTTGGGGAGGGAAGGAGGAGAATCGTAGGAGAAATATTCTTTAAAAATGAAAATAGAAGAAACTGAAGAAAAATGACAAAATATTAATATTTGTTTAAATTTGGTCATGGGTACACAAATATCTGTTGTAGTACTTTTCACGTTTAAAATATTTCAAAATTGGAAATTAAGGAAAAAACTGCTTTAGATACTTCAGCTAAAATGAATCAGTGATGTTAAACTCATTAATATAACTCTAAAGGTTCTCTATTACTGGATGGTTAGAAACTCATTCTGGTGATTTTATTTTTAGCATTGTTCTCTACTTGAAAGATCAACATTTGTTAAATATATGGTGATTTAAAATATACAAAAATAAATATGTAGAGGTGACATACACATATATTTGTTGTTTCTGTTGTTTGCTTGTTTTAGATAGAGGATAGAGTTGATAATTTTGTAAAGAAATCTGGGTTTGAATATGGGTACTTAATCTTTTTTGGAACTTAGTTTTATTTTATCCCTTCCAAGCTTTTTTCCAACCTAACTTGAGAAAAGATACACTTCTTAATTTAACACATTGCTTAACTCACTGGAGATTCAGTGTTCTTATGTATGAAATTTGAATACTATTAATTATTTATGAGTTTGTAAGCATTAAATAACATAATGCAAATAAAAATTCAATGTAAACTTTAAAAAGCTATATTAAAGACAGATATAGCATTTCTTTTAATTTCTGCTTTCAGTGCCTCTAGACTAAATACCAACAGATTAATACGTATTTGTGTTTTCACTTATTGAGTGCCTAATGTACAAAGTACAAAATTCACTGCTGTCATTCTATCAAAATGAAAAAAAGAAGTAGACATTACTCGATATTTTTGTCTGTGGAAACCCAAACTTGTGATCCAAAATAGAGAATTGGCTTGTGTAATTTTTTTTCTTCTGCTACAAAGAACCCATGGCAACCCAACAGCATTTGAGGGCAAAATAAGATCCTGCTTTTGTAACATACATTCTCCAAATTGAGCGATTTCCTAGCAAACTCCAGGACTGAGAAAAAAAGTTCTTTGAACTCTCTGGATTCTGTAATAGTATTTCTTTTAGTGTAGATCTTTTGGTGACAAATTCCATTAGTTTTATTTTGCTTTCATTTTTGGAGGCTCATTCTGATAAATAATAAATTCTAGATTAGCATTTTTTTTTTACTTTGAGTATGTTAAGGATGACATTTCATTATCTTGTAGATCCCATAGTGTCATTGAAAAGTTAGCTACTAGTTTTACTGTTGCTCCGTTGGAGATAGTGTCTGCTTTTTTCTTGGATTGCTTTAAAGATGTTTCTCTGTCTTAGGTTTTAAGCAGTTTGGCTATCATTTGCCTTAGTTTCTTTTTCCTTATACTTATCTTGCCAGAGGCTTTCAGAGCTTTTTGAATTTGTGTGATGCTATCTTTTATTGCTTTTGAAAAAGTCTTGGCTATTATCTCTTCAAATATAGCTCTTGCTTCAATTTTTTCTTTTTTCTCCTTCTGGACTTCAGTTTATATGTATGTTAGCTTTTGACTGTGTTTCACATGTCCTTTATGCTCTGTGTTCTTGTTGTCTCTCTGTCTCTCATTTTCTCTGTCTGTGCCTCAGGTTGCATATTGACTTGTCTTTGAATTCAGTAATCCTGTCTTTTGCTGTGTCTAATTTGATGCTAAGCACTTCTGATCAGTTCTTAATTTCAAATATTATATTTTTTAATCCAGAATATCCATTTGACAATGTGGTTCTGCCAGAGATGGTTCTTTCTTTACTTGGTTAAGCAGATAATAGGAGGAACTGATCGCCTCAATTCAATCCAAGATTCATCCGAATTGGTTTTGGGTTGCAATTTTAGGAAGACACAGCCAACTTGTGGCTTGACTCTATTCCTTGGGCATTTCCCTCCCAGGTTTTTGATTGAGAGCCTGGTAAGTCTCCATCTTTTCAGCCCTAAAAAACTGGGAAATTCAGTTGTACCTTTCAGATTTTTTGAGTGTGTGTAAGTCATTGGTTTCCTAGCACAAGCAGTTTCAAAATCAGGCAAAGTTGTTTAGGAGGAGACCAATGGAATGTTTGAAGTAGGCCCTCTCTCTAGTGGACTTGTCTTTGAAGTACAATGAGATGGTGGGAGACTTTCCTTTGTTTCCAGAGGAAAACAACAGGCTCTTGTGCTACTCCAGAACTCAAAAACCACTGGGGGAAAACATATCATGAATTTGGAGTTATTCTAGTTTCTAATACATCATTTAATCTGTGTGAACTTGAAAGGCTTCCCTGATATCCTTTCTTCAGTAGAATCCTTTTACCTAATCAAAGCTGGATTCTTGGTCTGGTCTTATAATCAGCAAATTTCTCCAGGGACAGAAACATCTGAAGATTATCAGTTTACCTAGAAAAGCACTAGAATTTTAGTATTTCTAGTCCTCTTGGCTTCCATAGCTCTCTAATGTGTTTTATAATATGATCTTGCAATTAATTCAGATTTTTATCTAGCTGCTGCAGTGGGAACATTGGCCTGCTTCCATTCTACTCAGAAGTGGAAGTCCTAGGGCATAATTTTGGATTATGTTCCTGAAAGCTTAGACTCAAGTCTGGTTCTGTAGCCTTTTCAGTGTTTCTTCAAGCCACATGCAAAATCTTTTTATAATTCGCAAACCTACCACTGCCATCTTATTCAGGTAGAATCTGCTTCTGTTGCTTATAACAAAGAAACTTGACTATTGTTGTAGAAGTTGAAGATGGGAAAACAAAGTGCTGAGAGAGCATCATTGGTTCATAAGAAGACTAAGGCTGGGAAAAAGAGGACAGACACAGTGTGTGCAGGTATTTCAGGACTGGAGACAAAGTGAAGTTCCATGATTATCAGCAGCCTGTATGAGCCTAACTCTAAACAGACCAAGTGGGAGCAGTCACACCTCTGTAGACACTACATTAGGATACACAGTGACCAGGCAGATGTATCTGTTTCTGTATCTGCATCTGCAGATGTAGTGAGAAAAGAAGTCCCTCCTCTAACCAAATGAGATAATCGTAACCAGGGGTTATCTTAAGGACCAGATACTTCCTGCCCTTTGCTAATTGGAAATCTACGTTTATCCTGTACCCAGAGGCCATGTGGGAAAGAAGGAGTTGGAGGAAAAGTGAAGATCTGGAAATGAGTAATTATTCTAAATAGACTATTTCCAAATAAAGCCACCAGGATACATTTAGTTGGCAAACTTGAGAGCCAAGATGAGGTAAATAATTTAAAACACAGAAAATCATATTTATGCATGTCTGAGTAAATAGATAGTAGATTTCAACCCCTTGACAATACAGGGTGAGACATAGGCCGATATTGATGTAGGAAATAGTTTTCCCCTTTGGTTGTAGTAGATAAAACCTAAAAATTTAGTTCAAATTTATTAAAAATATATGTAGGCTTATTATACCTGAATTTTATTAATAAAATCTCTTCTTTCCAAAGTGTATTTTCTTCTGGATAATAATAAACATAAAAGTATTTGTTTACTGTGAATTGAATGATTACAGAAAACATTCCAAAGCCCGTAGTTTGAATAGTTACTGCTTTTTCTCATTTAAAAGATAACTTGGCAGATAAGAGAAGGCTCTAACAAGATATTACTTCCCTATTTATCTAAGAAGATATCTATATAATAGACTAAATGAAAATATCAAAGCTCTTTTGTTTAAACTCTTTTGGGTTCCAGAGAATAGAGAAACAGTTTCTACCAGTGAGTGAAGGTTTATTCTAAATGTAACCTGTTTATTGAATGGCCTGGATTCAATGGTATACAATAGGAAATGACTCCTTTGTTCTCCCCACCCCCAGCTAACTTGAAAACTGAAATGAAATGAAAAAACAAAAATGAAAAAACCAAAATGAAAAAACAAAACAAAACAAACAAAAATTCTACCACTTCTCCCTTCCCTGTCCCTGGATGACAGCTCAGCAAGACCTCAGAACCTTTTAGTAACTTTCAGATCTGAGAATTTTTTTTTTATTTTCAAGTGATATTCTGGAAGTCCAGTCCAGACCACAGTGAAGTTCTGCTCTCATACCTAATTCAAATATTCTCCCTCTCCGCACACAGCCTCAACTCCCACCCCAGTCCACCCAGATCTGTGGCTCAAAGATCAGCAGTAATGGTTTCTTCATGCACTCCAATTCCTCCCACTCCATCTTCTTGTTTGTCCAGTGTCTGGGATTAGAGGAAAAGGGCTAACAGCTTTGATTGTGTTGGGGCTTTTTCTCCTTTAGCTTGCACTGGCTAAACATCAGGCTTTCTTCGTGCAGGAGTCCAGATGCTGTCTGTTTAGTGTGACATATCCATAGAATCTTCCCTACACACTCCAGTTTCTACCCTCAGCCTCCACACTGTATTGGTCCCTGACACAGTGCAGTTTATGGCTAAATTACTGTAAGTGGTTTCAGACCTATTCCTATTCGGTACTTCTTCAGTCTTTTATGGTAGAATTCCCTGCTTTGGACAGTCCACCTTTCTTCGACAAGTTCCTTCAAGACACTTGAGCTCCCTTTGGAGGTGTCCAGTTGCCCTTTAGCTTTGAGGAAGGAGAAGATATTTGGAAAACTAGGGAGCCGCTTTTTCATGATAGGGACTCTTAAAGTTCAATAAGCAGCAATCAAGATCCCACATTGATCTTTGGGGAACTGAGAAATAAACCCCTTTTAGATCTTCCTGCTTACTTTCCAGTTCAAAGATTGAAGGATTTCTGTCATTTTATGCTTTTAGTTAAAAAACTTACATAATCTTAAAGGGCTAGAGGAGGAGAACACAAAATAGGTCTAAAATCTAAAACCATGGCAGGTAGCCTGCATTTGTTGGGGGTTAGGGTGTGGAAGGAGTAAGTTTCCTCAGATAATAACAACAAAAAAATTTTGACATGTGTACATGAATTAAAAACATACCTATTTAATGAATTCACTTATTGTTTCTCTACTCACTTTCAGACCCTGAAAAATGATAAATAATACATAATACATGGGTTTTAAATAAAGTTAATTTCTGAGGCAGAGGGTTTCATTCCAGTGACTTTTGTTTCCTTTTTACCATTTTTTCCCCATTCCATATGTGTTGCCACAAAGCACTTTTGCACATTTTTTCCCCCAGAAAATTATGCTGTATAGAATAAGCCTTAAAGAAGAGTCTGTTATTCTCAGCTTTGAAGCAAATTCCATGCATCAAACTTTCCTGTGGTAAAGCCAGATACAAGTATAGAGCAATTAAATGACAGAAATGAGAAACACAGAACTTGAACACGTGCACAGTGTTTCTTCTTCCCTGTGGGAATTTATTTTAGCAATTGATAACTAGTTTTTGGAAAGAAAGTCCTCCACAGTATAAAATGCATTTATCATTCATGTGTCATGAGGCATATTTACTTGGGCAACATACTCAGATTTTGTAGATTGAACAAACAACCTAAAAATTGTCCAATTTGTGTATTTGTGTGTGGAAGTGTATGTGTCTAATTCCTTATTCAGTAGAGAAGGAAAAATGTATTTCTGATTAATTATGGTTATTATAAAAGCTGACTTTCCTATGTACCATTTCAGTTATAATAACTGTAAGCGCATGTGATTAATGAACTTGAATATTATCTTTTATAAAAACCATAGAAACTATGCCTATATTTTTTAAAAAAATTATTTCAATAGATTTAGGGGGTAAAGGTTGTTTTTTGTTACATGAATATATTATATAGTTGTGCAGCCTGGGCTTTTAGTGTACCCATCACCTGAATAGTGTACATTGTATCCAGTAAATAATTGGGTATCTTTCCCCTTTCTGAATCTCCCGTGTCTCTTATACCACTGTGTATGACCCTGTGTACCCATAGCTTAGCTCCCACTTATAAGTGAGAACGTGAGTTATTTGGTTTTTTGTTCCTGAGTTACTTCGCTTAGGATAATGGCCTTCAGGTTCATCTAAGTTGCTGCAAAAGACATTATTTAATTTTTTACGGCTGCATAGTATTCTATAGTGTGTGTGTGTGTGTGTGTGCAGGTGTGTGTATACATACCACTTTTCTTTATACACTCATTGGTTGATGGGCACTTAGGTTGATTCCATATCTTGTATCTTTTCAATTGTTAATTGTGCTATGATAAGCATATGGGTATAGGTGTCTTTTTTATGATTTCTTTTCCTTTGGTTAGGTACCTAGTAGTGGGATTGCTGGGTCAGATGGTAAATTTACTTTTAGTTCTTTGAGAAATCTCCATGCTGTTTTCCATAGAGGTTGTACTATTAATAATTTACATTCCCACCAACGGTATGTAAGTGTTCCTATTCACTGTATATCCAAAACAACATCTATTGTTTTATGACTTTTTAATAAAAAAGTGAGGGGTAAGGTGGTATCTTATTGTGTTTTTGACTTGCATTTCCCTGATGATTAGTGATGTTGAGCTTTTTTTCATGTTTGTTAGCCATTTGCATGTTTTCTTTTGAAAAAATATCTGTTTGTATGGTTTGCCCACTTTTTAATGGGGTTGTTTTTTTCTTGTTGATTTGTTTGAGTTCGTTATAGATTGTGGATATTGGTCCTTTGTTGGATGCATAGTTTGCAAATATTTTCTCCCATTCTGTAGGTTGTCTGTTTACTCTATTGATTATTTCTTTTGCTGTGCAGAAACGTTTTAACTTAATTAAGTCCTATTTAGATATTGTTTTTGTTGTATTTGCTTTTGGAGTCTTAGTTATAAATTCTTTGCTTAGGCCAAAGTCCAGAAGAGTTTTTCCTAGGGTTTCTTCTAGCATTTTTATCGTTTCAGGTTTTACATTGTCTATAATCCACCTTGAGTTAGTTTTTGTGTATGGTGAGAGATAGGGATACAGTTTCATTGCTGTACATATGGCTATCCAATTTTTCCAGCACCATTTATTGAATCAAGTGTCCTTTCCCAAGTGTATGTTTTTGTTTGCTTTGTCAAAGATCATTTGGTTGTAGGTATATGGCTTTATTTCTGGAATCTCTATTCTTTCTTTTATTTTGATAGATTTAGGGGGTACAAGTATTTTATGTTATGTGGATGAATTGTATAGTGATGAAATCAGGGCTTTTAGTGTACCTGTCACCAGAATAGTGTACATTGTACACAATAAGGTAGTTTTGTATCCCTCACTCTGCTCCTACCATCCACCTTTCTTAGTTTTCTTTTTTTTCAAAAGCATAGGTGAGTCCAAACTTTCTTAGTTTTTCAATGACCATTATACCCCTTTATGATCATATATACCCATTGGTTAGCTCCCACTTATAAGTGAGAACATGAAATATTTGTTTTTTAATTCCTGAGCTACTTCACTAAGGATAATGGTCTCCAGTTTCATCCAAGTTGCTGCAAGAGACATCATCTCATTTCTTTTTATGTTTGAGTAGTACTCCATGGTGTGTGTGTGTGTGTGTGTGTGTGTATAAATAAAATATATACCACATTTTCTTTACTCATCAGTTGATGGGCATTTAGGTTAATTCCATACCTTTGCTATTGTGAATTATGTGGCAGTAAACATTGGGGTGCATGAGTATTTTTGATGTAATGACTTATTTTCCTTTGGGTAGATACCCAGTGGTGGTTTTGCTGCATCAAATGGTAGTTCTGCTTTTAGTTCTTTGAGGAATCCCCATACTGTTTTCCATTGAGGTTGTACTAATTTACATTCCCACCAGCAGTGTATATGTGATCCCTTTTCAATGCATCTGTGCCAACATCTACTATTTTTTGATTTATTAACAATGGCTATCTGACAAGGGTAAGGTGGTATCTCATTGTGGTTTTAATTTGCATTTTTC
>VBSM01003176.1:70702832-70723018 GCA_008086735.1 Cheirogaleus medius | reverse complement strand
TATTGATAGGCATATGTTGTGTCCCTGTGATGAAACACACTTAATCAGGGTGACTTATCCTTTTGATGTGCTGTTGGATTTGGTTTGCTACTATTTTTTGAGGATTTGGTTTGCCAGTATTTTGTTAAGGATTTTTGCATATATGTTCATGAGGGATATTGGTCTGTAGTTTTCTTTTTTTGTTGCATCCTTTCCTTCCTTTGGTATCAGTGTGATACTGGCTTTGTAGAATGAGTTAGGGAGGATTCCTTCCTCTTGATGTTATGGAACAGTTTCAGTATAGTAGGTGCCAGTTCTTCTTTGTAGGTCTGGTAGAGTTCAGCATCCTTCTGGTCCTGGTTTTTTTTTAATATTAAATGTTTTAAATTTTTTATTTTTAATTTTACCTTATCCAGAATGTTATATAGTTGGAATCATATAGCATGTAGCCTTTTCAGATTGGCTTCTTTCACTTAGTAATATGTGTTTAAAGTTTTTCTATCTTTTTTTCATGGCTTTATAGCTCATTTTCTTTTAGTGCTGAATAATATTCCGTTGTCTGTATGTACCACAGTTTATTTATCCATTTATCTACTGAAGGACATCTTGATTGCTTCTAAGTTTTGACAATTATAAATAAAGCTACTAAAAAGGTCTGTGTTCAGGTTTTTGTGTGAATATATGTTTTCAGCTTCTTTTTATAAATACCAAGGGGCATGATTGCCAGATTGTATAGTTAAGAGTATGTTTAGTTTTGTAAGAAACTGCCAAGCTATTTTTCAGAGTGGCTATACCATTTTGTATTTATACCAGCAATGTATGAGAGTTCCTGTTAATTCACATCCTCATCAGTATTTGGTGGTGTCAGTGTTCTGGATTTCAGCCATTCTACAAGGTTTGTATTAGTATCTCTCTATCTGGGCTTCCATTTATTCCATTGTTCTATTTGTATGTCTTGATTTTCAGTAGTATAGTCCTACCTTTTTCTGTCTAATACTGTCTTGGCTTTTCTTGGCCCTTTGCATTTCCCCATAAATTTCAAAATCAACTTGTAAATTTCCTTGGAATTTTTAACTGAATTGCATTGATTAATTTGGGAATAAAGGACATCATTATACCATTAGTATTCTAATCTGTAGTTACAGTTTATTTAGTTCTTATTTAATTTATTTCAATATTGTTTTATAGTTTCTTGCATAGAGTCTTATACATATTTCACTGGATTTATTTCTGGGCATTTGATATTTTTGATGCTATTGTAGGAATATGTTTAATAATTTTTATTTTCTGTTGACATTTTTTATGTCATATAGAAATAAAATAGGTTTTTGAATGTTTATTGAGAAATGGTGATGACCTAGTCAAAAGTGAATGAGATGATTGAGGACAGATACTAGGCAACTAGATCTCTAGCTTCGAGGAATCCTACACAATGGAGAATTCTCCTGCTTCTCCCAATATTTATATTTTTATGTTTTTTTATAAAGTATCATAATAAAAATATAATTTCTCTATATTAGTTTCCCAGTGCTACTGTAATAATTTACTATAAATTTAGTGCCTTAAAAACACAAACTTATTATTTTATAGTTCTAGAAACCAGAAATCTAAAATGGGTTAATAGGTTTGTGTTCCTTGTGGAGGCTCTAGAGGAAAATCTGTTTCGTTGCCTTTTTTAGTTTCTAGAGGTCATTAGCATTCCTTGGCTTGTGGTACTGTATCACTCTGACACTGACTTTCCTGTCTCCCTCTTATAAAGACCCTAGTAATAATGTTGCCCACTCAGATAATCTGGTATAATCTCCCCATCTCAAAATGTTTAGTTTCCTTTGCCATGTAAGGTAGCACATTCACTGAGGATTAGGACATAGGCATCTTTGTTGTTTTTTCTTTTTATTTCAAAATATTAAGGAGGTACAAATGGTTTTGTTACATGGATGACTTTTGTAATGCTTGAATCAGGGCTGTAAGTATGCCCATCACCCAAATAGTGTTCACTGTACACCCCTTAGGTAGGTTTTTGCCTCTTGCCTCTTCCCCCTGCTTGATTTTCAATGACTTTTACTTCCCTTTGTGCACATGTATGCCCCTTGGGTAGTTCCAATGTATTAGAGAGTACATGTGGTATTTGTTTTTCCATTCTTGAGATACTTCACTTAGGATAATGGTCTCCATTTCCATCCAGATTGCAGCAAAAGGAATTAATTCATCCTTTTTTATGGCTGAGTAGTACAAGTTCAGTCCCTGACTGTGCCAGGGAGAAGCATGCTGGTCCGGAGTTGCTGTGGAGTGCTCTAGCAGGTTCGATGTCCCTTTGCTTCGGGGTTTGGGACATGTGTATCTTTAGAGGGGCATTATTCAGCTACTACAACCTCCAAGGCTTATTCACCTTACCAGATCCTCAAGATTAGACTGATGCCGAAATCAGTGAATGAAATTAAAAATCTATTGTCAATAATTTAAAATATATTTGTGTTATATTTGTGTTATGTTAGCTTTAAAACAAACATTTGCTTGAACTATGCTGCCAAAACATTTTTAGCATCTCTGTGGACAATTATATTAGTGACCTTAATTTATGGATCATCTAGGTCAATAGTACTTAAGTGGGAATAGAAATTTTAGTCTGTTTAGAATACTTTGTACTGTCATAGGCTTCCTGTAATTTGTTCAGAATGTTCTGGGCTTGTTTAGTCATTATAATTATTCCCTGGGACTTTCAGTACTTTTGTGTCTAAATGTAAAACTAAGTGATCGATTTTCCTCATGGCACTTCATTTATTTGTAATTAATCAATTTTGTCCTTTCATTTGATCTTCAAAATACTGCTGCATTTTATATGCTTCCTAATGGCAAAAGAGAGAACTCTTACCATTTTGGTCTAGGGGTATGTTTTAGTATGTTCAGGCTGCTATAACTATATACCTTAGACTGGGTAATTTATTAAAAAACCCAGAAATTTACTTCTCACAGTTTTTGAGGCTGCTGTTTACAACAGTTCACACCAGCAGATTTGATATCTGGTGAAGGCTTGCTTTTTGCTTCAAAATGGCACCTTGTTTCTATGTTTTCACATGGCAGAAGGGAGGAGCAAACAGTTTCCCTCCAGCTCTTTTATAGGGGCACTAATTCCACTCTTTAGGGCAGAGACCTAAGGACCTAGTCACTTCCTAAATGTGCTACCTCTTAATACCATCACTTTGGGGGTTAAGTTTTAATATATGAATTTTGGAGGGACACAATCATTCAGAACATAACAATGTACAACAATATTATCTAGAACTATTTATAATTTAAATTACTAATTTATGCCCTTTTAATATAAATTATGGCTCTTTGTACCACCTGACATATCATTGAGAACCCCATTGTTTTGAGAACCCCATAGTTTTTTTACCAGAGGTTGAAAAACACAAGTAGAAAAGGCATGAGATTTGAATTCAGAAGACCTGAGTGCGGCTAATGACCAGTAGTATAATCATGGGGAAGCTGTTTAACCTCCTCTGTTAAGCAGGAGTTGTAGTAACTTCATAGAGTTGTTATGACAA
This sequence comes from Cheirogaleus medius, assembly GCA_008086735.1. Classification (NCBI taxonomy): domain Eukaryota; kingdom Metazoa; phylum Chordata; class Mammalia; order Primates; family Cheirogaleidae; genus Cheirogaleus; species Cheirogaleus medius. Next base: position 70,719,491 of record VBSM01003176.1, on the reverse strand, counting down.
TGGATGTGAAAAAGGTACTTTGTACACTGCAGTGGCTCTGTTTTTTGTTTATTCAGCAATGTTTCTGAGACTGGAGTCTGATTATTAAGAACTTTTCTAGTATCAACAGATAGAAAATTGAACCCAAACTGGCTGAACATAAAAGAAGAGTTTATTGGCTCACATATCTTGACTCAAAATTCCAAAACCGTATCTGCTTCAGGAGCAGTTTGATCCAGGATTGGAAATGTTATCAAGACCCACTGTTTATCTCTTTAGCCTATTTTCCTGCATAATGATTTTATTCTACCTTCGTGTGGTGTCAGTATGACTGTCAGCACCTTTAGAGCCACAGTTACCTGTGTTTAACTGCAAAGAAAAAGAGCATATTTCTTTCAGGTAGTTTCTGTACAAACACTAGGATTTACTCTAAATTGGACCAATTTGGGTAACATGCCCATTCCCATCTCCGACATGACCTGACCTGATCATGAATCTAGAAGGACTGACCAATATAATTCACAGGGCCTATCCTCGGAGCCTGGGTGGAACCCTGGAATCACAAGTAGCAAGAGTGGCAAGATTTGGGATGTTATAACCCAAAGAAGAAGGGTGGGTCCTGGGTGATTAAAAATGTCCATTCCAGGGGCACTTAATATTTCTGAGAAGATGTCATTTTGTCCTTATTTTGCCCTACTCAGGAGAGATAGTTTTTATGGAAAAAATTTTGGTTTTTGTTTTAAAATATTCTTTTCCCTCCCTTTGTTTATCTGAAGCTCATAATTATAACATGCTGTATGTCTTTCCTTTCTTTTTGGCAACCAATTTTTCCCCATGTGTTTTTTACTGAATGATGTATGGGAAAGCCACATTTTCCTAGCTAGGAAAGAAAGCTTGGTGAACCATTCTCTATGTCTCTGTGCATTCTGTTTAACACATTCCTATTTTTAGCTTTTTGGAAGATTTATACATATGATTGTAGCCAGTATTGCTCTTCAGACTCTTTCTTAGATAATTTAAGGTTTCATTTATCTTTTAGCACTTTTCCATGACTACTTAGGATATTGTTCTAAATATGTAAAATTTTAGCTGATATATATATACTGTTTAATATTTTATGGGCATAATATGAGTGAGTTTGTATTTTTCTCTAGGTAATTTCATTTATATTTACTTATTTTAATACTGACATTAAATGTAGACAAATAAAACTTAAATAACTTTTTTTTCTTAATAAGGCTGAACACTGATAACATATAACTTCCTAAATTTTTAAGTATCAATACTACCAGGGAAAAAGAAAAAAAATAGTTCACTTTTGAAGCTTGTGCACTGTTATATGGCATATCACTATACTCTACAGTTTCAAATGATAAAGATGAAAAATTAATTTTAGAAAACACTGGAATCTTTACTTTCTAGTGAAGTACACTGTTGTTACTCTTGGTGAACTTTACTGGAAGAAAGTAAGACAATTAGATCATCATTGATAGTACTTTTTTTCTGGTACATGTTTAAATCTTTAGAGGGATGAGTTTTTGATGTTTTGTTTTTCTGTGTTTGTATTTTGATTCAGTAGTCTCACTCAGTAATTAATGTTTTTTTGTTATGTTAATTATTCATGAATAAATACATAAATAAGTAGCTCAACTGATCAAAATTTTTTTATTTTTAGTAAAAATGTAATCTTTCTTTTTCTTTTTTACTTCAATGAGCTGCAGCCATTCAGTTGTCTCTTCAAGATCAAAAGTTAATAAACAAGGCCCTTGGGTTCACTTTATTTTCACTAGCCTTTTCTTGTAAAACAGAATGAATAAGTGGCATCTACATGGGTAATTTATTATGTGGATAGGAGATAACACCTGAGGTGAAAACTCTGTTCAGTGTGCCTCCCCACCCACCACTCTGTGAGATGCTCTGGCAAAATGATAGGAGAAAATAATTCGAAAATTTCTTTGGAATCTTCATCATGTAAACCCACTACTTACAAGAATCAGGTACTGTGAGGTGGTTCTGTGCTACTGAATTTAATATACTTTCTTTGCAAGCCTGGATCCACCAATTACTACCATGCAGCCTTGTGGGATTTCCTTGTTTTTCTGTCCTCATTTTTCTGATCTCTAAAATGGTCATTAAAATATTACAACTTCCTAGGGCTATGTTTGTGATTAAAGGAGTTACACATGTATAATATTTAGAAGAGTGGTAGATAGTAAGCACTCTGTAAATATTAGCCATTATTATGGAATAGAGTACCCCATGGCAGGTCAGAGCCAAGGCTCTGAAGTCAAACTTGCTTGATTTTATCCTATTTTTGCCCTTGGACAAGCTATTTAATCTCCCTCAGCTGTTAAATATTATTTATAATAATAATAAATAATAATGTTAAATATTAATTATTAAATATCTCACTTGTAAAATTGGTATAATAATGGCACCAAAGTCATAAGGTTGATGTGAGTTTAAATGAGATAATAGAATAATGCTGGGTGCATGTAATCACTGCATAAATATAATCTATTATTATGATTAACAGAATGTGTGTTGGATTATAAACTGCACAAGAACACATAGAAGACATTCACTTAATTCAATTTGCAGAGGTTCTAAAAGAGAAACTCCTGTGGATAAATACTTCCATATATTTAGGTTTTAAATTTGGATTAGCTATGCTTTATTTTTTACTCCACTACCCAGTATTATGCTAAGTGGTTGAATACCACCAACAAATATAAGTAAACACACATGTACTAAATATGAAACAGTTAAACATGAAAGCCCTGTGTTAGATAGACCAGACTTAGCTCCTAAAGAAAATGAATCCTGAGGCATATAAATATTTGTATCAAGAGACAGGAAATAGCCATAAAGGAATAAGCTTTATGGAGTAAAGGAATAGAGGAGAATCTCAGAGAAATACTTTAGCACAGATAAGAGTACATTCACTCAAGAGTCACTCCTGCAGTAGCATAGCAAAGAATATATTCACAAACATTCAAAGAGTTTGTAACGTAGAGCTGTTTCTGGGTTGTGTATATTGGTGCAAAAGTACTAATATCAGGATTGGTATCAGGAAAATGACTGGTCTAGTGGGAATTAGCAGGAAAAACAAAACCTCCCGGCACCAAAGAGTTGATGTTGGCAGGAACTTGCCGGAATGACATAAGGAGAACAAGATCAGGACCAGGTTAGAAACATGACTCAAATTATTCATGACCGAAGGCTTTATAATCTTTAGTGGGTACTTACTATATACCAGCTACTGTGCCAAGTGCTTTCATACGATTTCATTTAATCTTCACTTCAGTTTTTTAGATACTATTACTCTCAGTCCCATTTTGTAGTTGAATAATTTTTTTAAGGTTAAGGATGGTAGAGCTGGGGAGAAAATTCAGGTATTCTGAATCTATAGTCCATTTATTAACAGTTGCTCCATATTCCATATCAATGCATTATAGAACAGAAATTTGCAATTATTAAAAGAATTCATATTGTAGTTATAGCTTCGTGCTGTGGTTTGAATGTCCCCTCCAAAACTCATGTTGAAACTTAACCCCTAATATGGCAGAATTGAAAGGTGGGGGTCTTTAAGAGGTGATTAGATCATGAGAGCTCTTCCCTTATGAATGGATTAATCCATTCATGAATTAATGGTTTAATGGATTAATGGGTTATCATAGGAATGGAACTGGCAGCTTTATAAAAAGAGGAAGAGAGACCTGAGCTAGCATGTTCAACTCACTTGCCATGTGATGCCCTACGTTGCCTGGGGACTCTTTAGAGAGTCCCCACCAGCAAGAAGGCCCTCACCAGATGTGGCCCCTCAACTTTAGACTTCTCCATAACTATAGGAAATAAATTCCTGTAATTTGTAAATTACCTAGTTTCAGACATTCTGTTATAGCCATAAAAAACAAAGACACTTTGCTTAAGTTGTTAATTAATTATTAAAAGTTACTTTACACTATATGTTAAATTCTTCTCAAATCCTTCTGTGGTTGTTATAAGGTCATGAGTTAAAAACACTGTCACTCAAGTGAACAGGAAGGATCAGCAGCCCTGCTAGCCTGAGGTTGTGGTCCTGTTTGGGTAGAAAATGGACTGGTAAAATAGCTGGGTATTTAACAAAAATTCCCAGGAAGTGAAACAGTTATAGGGTATGATAAGCTCTCCACATATCCCAGGTTGACCAAAGGCTGTGTGCATTTTCAGCAGAGAGAAATGGGCCCAAGCCACCCACACATTCCTGGCTGACAGAGTCTGAGCACATGCACAGAGAAGACTCAAGAGATCCTGGTGGAAAGTAAAAGCTGGGGAAGGCTAGAAAATGGCATGTACTTTGAATGTGTTCTCCAGGCCACACATGGATCCCTCAGCAGAGTGGAAGTCTTCCTGGCCTGAGGTCTTTGAGCACAGCTTGAGAAAAATCTTTGCATGAATACTAAGCTATGTATAATAAATATAGCAGTGATTTCTGGGAAACTAAGCTTAGTATAAAAACAAGAAAGAAAAAGAATAAGTAGAGACATTATGACTGAAATACACTTCACAGATTTGGTCCAGGCTAGTTATTAAATAATCAACAACAACAATAATAACCCTCAGAGGGCAAAATAAAAATCCAGAGTTGCTACAATATATTATCTAAAATGCTCAGTATTCAACAAAAAAATCACATGATATGTGAGAAAACGAGACAGTATTCAAAGATGTAAGCAAAATCATGCTATATAATGAAAGTAAACTGTGATGATAATTCAACAAGTAGAAAATATGGGGAGAAAGAAATTGTAAAAAGGAAAACATGGAAATCCTGGAGATGAAAAGTACAGTAAGTGAAATGAAAATTTTACTAGAGGAATCCAACAGCAGATTTAACATGGCGGAAAAGAGATCGGTTGAAACAATTCAATCTGAAAAACAGAGACAGAAATAATTGAAGAGAGAGCCTCAGAAACAGTGGGACAACATAAATTGTACATATAATGGAAGTTCCATAAAGAGAGGTAATAAAGAAGCAGAAATAATATTTGAAGAAATAATAGCTGAAAAATAAAGCCAAAAATAAAAAAGGTGGAGAGAATTAGTTGCCCACAGAAATGTTTTTAAAAAAATACTAAGTAAGGTTTTTCAGTCTGAAGTCACACTAGAAAATAAATCTACCAGAGAAATCAGTAGTGACAGAAATGATAAGTATGTGGATAAATGTAAAAGCTTCTATTAATATTTTATCTCATTTTTTTCTTAAACTTCTTTAAAAGATTTAAGATTGTATAAAATAATTATAGCACTGTATTGTTAAGTTTATAACATATATAAAGATAATATATATAAAAACAGCACAAAGGAGGGGAGAGGAAAAGGAGATATATTAAAGCAAAGATTCTATATTTTAGCAGAATTAAGTTAGTATTATTTTGAAGTAGACTGTGATAAGTTGAAATGCATTTTGTAATCTCTAGAGCAACCACTAAGAAAATAGCTCAAAGATATATTAAAATATTAGCAGAGAAATTAAAATGGTTTACATGCATGCAAACATACATACACACACCATATATGTAATATATATGCATATATATGACATATATATGTATATTCACAAAATTAGACACTAGGCAAATTTTCGGATAGCCATTGGTGGCATAAATAAATAATAGCAGTTCCCTTTAGCAATATACAAAATCTGTAATTGTTTCCAGTTGTCCCCATGACCTCACATTTTCCATTTTTGGAATGTCTTCATTATGTTACTCCTCATAAAACTGGTAATTCTGTTTTCCTCTGCTGGTCTATGTAGAGCACACACTGAAATCTACATTTCCTATCTTCAAAGATGCTCCATATTATGCCAAGGTCATTAGATTCTCATCTGGCAAAGCATTATATCTTTAGGATCTGCTGTCGCCCATTCATTTGAAATGAGCAAAAGAAAGGCAATAGGTTTGAAGTTAAAGATTTTGATTTCAGTAATTACTAAAAGTCTGCAATAGTTTCTTTTTAAAAGAAACTTTATTTTAGTTTTAGAAGATAATTCATTGTTGTTCCTGTTATTTAACATCTACATTAGGAGATGGAGCAGTCAGGTCCCAACTTCAGCAGCATAGAAAGAAATTAGAATAAATTAAGAGGTGTTATTTACAAAGGGTCTGTTTTCAAAGGATTGGACAGAATGAAGGGGAACCACAGGGATAATGAATAACCTGGAGCAGAATTGGTGGAGGAGTTTTGTCACTTCGAGTGTGGAAGGAATAAGAGGAGGAATCCAGAAGGAGGGGGTTATGTAGAGATGGCAATCTTGAAGGGTACTGTGACCTTGAGGGGCTACAGCTAGGGAAATAAATATCCTGACTTACCTTCCTTCCTCCTTCCAATCACCTGACTGGTCTCCTCATTGACTGAATCCAACAAGAAGCCAGAGGGTGGCAACCTGTTGATGTTGTCCTTGGGGCAGAGAGCAGCATGGAGGAAGGATTTGAAGGTGGAAATGGGAGATGTTCAGCACAATGGGGGATGGGGGGTAGAAGTAAGGTGTGGAATTACCTGATTTACATCATGTCATGGGGCATATTCTACTGTTAGAAACCTCAACTGTGATGTTATAGCCTGAGATATTCTTACAAGCTATTAATATAATTCTGGACCACAATTCTGTGAATAATTCCCACTATACTTAAGAATATAATAAATTACTTCACTTGAAAAACTTGTCATGAGCATCATGTTTCTTATAGAAGGATCTGGACCAGTATTCACATGGGTTGGGTTTTCCATTGATGGCAAGGAGAAGATACAAAGAGATATATAGGACAAATGAGACACTGCTCAAATTTTACCTTTAAGCTTCAAGAAAAAATTATGAAAAGGAAATAAGGCAGAAAAATAAGCATAGAATGATAAAACTTAGCTTTTCCTTGGTATCTTTTATAATTTAAAAAAATCTATATTTTGTATGTAGAGACAATTCATTAAAGAGGAGCAAATTGATGATAGCTGTTTTAAAAAGTTAACATTACTAATAAACAAATGCAAATTAAAAACATGGTGGAATTTAATTTTCAAATGTTGGAAAAGATTACTTTCCCCAGTATTGACGAGGTTGTGGTGAAGCAGGCTTTTGCAGAGTCCAATGGGAGTTTATATTGATACCACCTTTTCAGAAATCATTTTGGCAATACAAATTAGTAACCCGAAAACAGTTCAGACACATTAACTGATATCACTTAGTTTCTCAAGCGAGAACCTGAATGTTTAACATTATATATGTGCTTAAAAGCATCGTGTATTAACCACAAGATTGACTATTATGAAGCTATTTATGCTGTTTTTTAAGAGTTCCTAATGCATGGAAAATGTTTATGATACAATGCTAGTTTAAAAAAGAATGTAAATTACATTTGTAATACTATGAATAGAAGGACGGAAATAGATGAAAATGTCAATAGTGATCATCTAATGATAATGAAATAATGGGTGATTTCTATACTTTCGCTCTACTTTTATATATTTTTTTGCAGTTATCATGTATACTTTTAAAATATAATGATGAACATAGTTTTAAAAAGTTGATTTTTCCTGTTGCCCATTGTGTGAGCAACTTAAAATGTTTGACAATCAGCTGGAGGCATTGGTCTCTTCAATTCTCTGTAAAGAATAAAAAGAGTAGAGAAATTAAATTTAAATTGCTTTGGGAGTCATGTGAAATTTGAAAGCTTCAGAAGTATTTATATCCTCTTTTTATATATATGGTTTGGAAAGAAAAATGATTTTATTATTTTCTTCTTTATGCTTTAATGTGTTTTCCACAATGACTATAATGAGCATGTTACATTTTTTAAAAAAGGACTATCTTTTTTACGAGCAGTTTTAGGTTCACAGCATGTTACTTTTTATAATCAAAAAAATCAGTTATATATATATATAAATTGGTCATGGTGGGAATTAAGCAGTTAGGCACATGAAAGTTTATTTCTTTCATGTACTGTGGAAGTCATTTTAAAATTCATTATAATTATACTTACTGTATTTGGTTGTTTTAATAATACAGTGTTTTTATGGAAGCATGATAGCTAACCTCAACCTGGTATATCACTTGAAAACCACATGATTGAAATTTTTTTTTTTTTGCTTCGTGAAGGCCTAATGCAGGGGAGAGTGATGGAAAGAGATAGGAAAAGGCTTTTTTCCCCTTACTATCTTAATACAGAGTTGCCATATGGCTATGTAGGGTAAATAGTCAACATGTGCTGCAGAGAATTACAGAGGAGCAGAAGACCTTAGGTGCATTAAGAAAATTTGTTAAGAAAACAAGTATTACTCATTCCTAGATAATACTGAAAGGCACAGGAAGAGAAAAAGGGGAGAGGACAACTGTTACTCCTCTTCGGTCCTCTTTGCTGATTTCTTTAAAGAGATTCCGATAATGCCCAGTGAACTCCTGGTACTCACTCCTTTTTGCTCCCTCTTCTCAATTAACTTATATATTTTTTATCCTTTGTCTAATGCTGTGTCTCAATATCATTTTCTCTTTTTTATCTATTTACATCTATCTTTATCTCCTCTATTTCTGGAATTTTCTTTTAATATAGTAGTTTTAGTTTATTAGTGCTGTTATAACAGATTACCACAAACTGGGTGGCATCAAACAACAGAAATTTATTCTCTCACAGTACTGGAGGTCAGAAGTCCAAAATTAAGCTATCTGTAGGGTTGGTTCCTTCTGTAGGCTCTGAGGGAGAATCTTTTCCATGCTTCTCTACTAGTGTCTAGTGGCTGCTGGAATTCTTGGTGTTTCTTGGCTTGTAGATACATCTCTGCCATCTTCAAGTTGCCTTCCTTACATGTTCCACCTACCTTTCTCTTCTCATATGAGGACAGTTGTCATTGGGTACAGGGTCCACCCTAATTCAGGATTACCTCATCTTAAGATCCTTAAGTTAGTAACGTCTGCAAAGACTCTTTTTTCCAAATAATGTCACACTTTTAGGTTCTGGGTAGACATATCTTTTGAGGGGCCACCATTCAACCCATTACAATAGCACATCTTTTCTGGTAACATTTCTCTCTGCTTTATAGCTATTTCCTCTCTCTAATTCCTGCTCTCCTTCTTGCTATCCTTCTTTCCGTTGTCTAGGACTTGGACCTGTATTCCCTGCTGCAGAGTTTAATGGAACCCTGTTCTGCTAGATATATTGTCTAGAGAGTGTTAAGGCTAAACCAGTTTGGGAAATGCTGTATTGTGTACCTTCCTGTTGGAAATTCATAACATACATTACCATATTAAGGGCCTGAGAAATCCTTCTGACTTATTATTTCCTAAATCATGAAACTCTTTTCAGCATTATATCTGCTAAAATCTTGTGAGACATGCTTGTGGCACATGCTTTGGGAACTACCATGGAGCAGGTTCTTTCCACTAACTGCCATGCTCTGTTGGTGGTTTGTTTATTTTTAGAAACTCATTTTCTGCTTGTCTCTGGACAAGTCTCAGTTTTCGTTTTTCAACTGTTTACTTCTTTGAAAAAGTGATTATATTGTCTTTAAAATTTCTACCCCATGTTTATGTAGATAACAGCTAAATTCTCATCTTTAGATTTGACCTGTATCAGCTTCAATTCTGTACATTTTCTATCTAGTCTAGAATTAGCAATTTCTCTCTTTTTCTAAGTTTTCTAGTGCTTTTTAAGACTCTTGTTTTATATTATTTTTCAAACAGCCTTGAAGCATTTTAAAGCATTTAAAGCATTTATTTACTTCAAATCAGAGAGACAGAAGAAAGTAATCAGTCTAAAAACTTTAATATTTATTTGGAAACCCATACATCTTAAAAATATTTTAGTAAATGACTTCTAGAACAAACCATACTGTACCATTTAAGCTGCAGAAAAAAAATGTAAAATGGCTGCATATTTAAATACATAGTTCAGGCATTTAGGCTTCTCCCATTACTTATGGGATTTTCTGCATATTTTATGTTGGTGTTAGAATTATAAAAGGTGTTGGGCAACAGCCACACTGATATTTCAAAGTCTCATTCATTTTTATGAATTTCATGTTTTATTGTTAGTTTTCCATACAACTATGATAACTTTCCTATCTACAGGGCTACAGCAAATGGAAGTTTAACTTTTTCAAATACTTTTAAAATGAAATTTGAAATAAGACTTTAAAAACATAAAAATATTTCTCTTTAAGAAGTAACATCCGGGTAGGCACCCAATCCCTCCTGGCTTGTAAGCTCTGACTCGAGGCAGGAGAGGAGGCAAGGGCAATATATGTAACCTTAACATTTGTACCCCCATAATATGCTGAAAAAAAAAAGAAGTAACATGCCTAAATTATAATATTGTTCTGAACTATATAATACCAAAAGACTACCTGGTAGCTGAGACTTTATTCTCTAGATAGTCTTAAAAACTTTTAATGCGCTGAAACCCTGACAAATTAATCAAAGTACCATAGAACTCTCTGCTCTTCAGAGTTTCCATTATTATAGATGACACATATATTTGGTTTTCTTTACATAGACCATTACTCCATTTATTCCATTGTACTTGAGTCTATCTAATGAGCTTCTAGTTCTACTCATGGGCAGTGCTTTGAGTGTCTTGCCAAATTCTTACTGAATGCTGAGGTGTTTGCTGAGCTCAGTCTGACAGCTGCTGTTCTCATTTAATGATTTTACAAGGGACTCAGTAATTTACTTAGCCCTTGGCTTGTTTGCAAGTAGTTTCACTTCTTACAATTTTATAAGTATGAAAAAAAGCCCTCTTCTCCTTGGTTAAACCAAATGAAGGGCAACCTTACCCTAGCGAAATAGGAAAATGTCGCCTAAACTATTGATATATCTGTGCAATAGGGGGATCTTTAGAGGTGGGGGTTAATTTTAAAAAATCAAAATAGCATTTGGGTAGTGATAAAGCTTAGATTTGAATTTAATTTCCCCTTCTTTCTCATAATGCCATTATTGCAGAAGTTGATTAAAAGAAAAGTGGCCAGATTCCAAGGCATTTCTTTATGGAGATGTACCCTTTAAATTTTCCTCATAAGTAACCTATGGATAGACTGAGTAGATTTTTCTGAATCCATCCAAAGTCAGTATGTTAGACTTAGTGAAATAATTATTTACTTTTATGACTGCTGAGAGATAATTCTCTATGGGTCTCTCCTGTGTCTGTACGTCTTGTGTGAGCAGGGGCACTACTACCCTTTTGTTCCATGCTATATTTCAAGAATGTTTGAATAGAGAGTAACTTTGGAAGATATAGTGTGTCCCTCTTGAACAGACAGACTTGCTTACTTTTAGCATAATAAAGACAGTTTCTCCTTTCAGAGCAAAGATCAAAGATCAGAGCAGGTTTGATTACTGTCCATTATAAAACATTTGGGTTACCTAAGCTCAGGGTCCCTCAGCTGAGAGTGACATTAACCCATTTTGTGTGCAGTATCCACCTGGCACTTTCTGCATTGCCCTCATGGGACTTGAGGGGCAAGAGAACAGACACAACCACAAAGCTTATTTACTATAAGTGTGTTCTATATTTCTGAGCCAGTAGTCTTAACTCAGATTTATCTAAGTGCTAATTCTTTAGGTTAATTTTCAGGGGCAATTCCACTTCCCCTATTTCCAAGGTTTTGGGGGCTGATCATAGCAGCCCCCTTGACTGTTTTACAGTATGCAACTCAGATGACTAGCAGGGCCTTAAAAATTGAAAAGTGATATGCCTTGATCCATCCTTCCAATACCTTCATCCTCCAAAGACTAAGTTAAATTTTGTAAATTTCAAGAAAAGAAAGGTACCATGTTTAATTTTGTATCTTATCACCTTGCAGAGAGCCTGGTACATAATAAGCACTCAATAAATATTTTTAAAATTAACTATTGAAAGATTAGATGAATAGGTAATTGAATATTAATACAAGTGTCAGCTGAGGCAGATAATAAAGTGAGTATGAGCCATGTGACTCTGAAGGAATCCTCAAAGTGGATTATTCAAAGACCAGTTCTTTGACACTTAAAACCCCCTTACTCACGTTGAATATGTAAGAGTAGCATGAAAGAGTGGATCTAATAATACTACTACCAACAACAGGGTAAAAGGACAGGCAGCCTACCCCAGAAGATCACTCCATGCTTGAGAATTGATAGAGTAAAGTGGCCAGTGGACGAGAAGTACAGCCCACATCACAGAAGTTGTGGCCAGAAGAACCCAGATATGGGCCCACAAGAACCCAGAGGAGCCCACAGTAGAGAGTAAATTTTTGACATGAGAGGCACAAAGAGTCCAGAGTTAATCCTAGGACCACCCACTTGCTAATTAAAAACTTTTCTATCCTGTCCCCTTGCCTTTCCTCCCTCTCACTTACTGGGTAGAAACTATTATTAGAGAATCAGGAGGAGGTGAGCAGAGAAAAAGATCACCATGTTATCCCCTTCCGCCAAATCAGACACTGTCAATTCAAGCCTTAGGCAGCCAGGAGATTATCCTGTATTTCAGTAAACATGAAACTGTTGGTTACTACATTGGATTGAACAGATTAAATTTCTGTAATACATTCAGGTGACTATAGAATTATTTTTTATGCAAAATGAAAAGAAAATCATCAATGCTTTCTGGTGAGGTTTTATCCAGTGGCAGGGAAAAGGCTTTCCACATGGAAATGGAAGATCAAAACTGTTCTGTTTTCATTACGTCTCTAGTTGTTCTTGTTCAATGCAATATACTTATTGTTACTTATCTCTTAGTAAATTTTATGTCCTCCAAATTTGGAAAAGTCTTAGTGAAGAGATTGTGTGAATCTGATCCTATTTCTGTTGGAAAGGAAAATTATAACCTGTGTTCAGTTGTGTTGCTTTGATCATATAGGAAGCCCAGTGGGAATATCTGGGTGATTAAGTATGGTAATTAGGTGGTCAGTTTTCCTTTAGGCAGGTCAGGGGAAGGAGGCACAGACTGTTTATGCACCTGGTATATATCTTTTAAAGCTCTCTGAGTTCTGGGCAGACTCTGCAATAAACTCCCAATCTCAGGTTTGGGTTTGGAGCATAGCTTCAACAACATTTTTGAAATTAAAATGAAAGACTAGGTGGGCAGTATTCTGGGCAATCATATTTTCCCTCAAGGTATTCTTTGGCAACTTGAGTTTAATTAGTAGACAAACTGTCTGCTCCAAAATTAAAATAGCAAAATATCTGTGGAAAAAGCATGTATGTACTGAGCCAACAGTAAGGTAGAGCGTGTGTTGCTCTGGGAATACCAGCAGGCTCACATTCTATCTGCTTCATAAAAGTGGTGCATATTATCTTGGTGATTGCATCTCATGCCAACTTCTGGCCTTTATCTTTTGGAAATAGAAATGTAATTTTGGCAGCATCAAAATCAGATCCATTTCATGGGAGAAGATTCTCAGAAACCAAGTTCAAAACACTGATATATAAAACAAAGTAACAATGTAGTAATTTATTAAGAGAGAAGAGGAAAAAAATCTCATGGAGAATGGAAAACTTGTAACAGCATCAATGCTCTTTTCTGATATCGGAGGAAGGGAAGGAGGAGCAAGATGGCTGAATAGAACCCTCCAGCAATCATCCCCCTGCAGGAACACCAGATTGAACAACTATCCACATAAGAAAGCACCTTTATAAGAATGAAAAAAATAGGTAAGTGATCACAGAACCTGGTTTTAACATAATATCAAGAAAAGAGGCATTGAAGGGGGTAGAAAGGACAGTCTTGCATTGCTTTCACCAGCCCTCTCCCATCCCCTATCAGTGCTGCTTGGAGGGAGAATCTGTGTGCTTGGGAGAGGGAGAGTGAAGTTAGTGTGAGACTTAGCGTTGGAACTCAGTACTGTACTGTCACACTGGAACACAAAACAGTGACCATGCCCAGGGGGGAAGCATTTACCCAAGCCCTGGGCCAGAGGAAAATTCTCAGCCTCAGTGGGAGGAACCTGAGTTCTGGCTGACAACAGTGGCCTGGGGCCTGGAATAAATTTGACTGACAGACTGCAAGGACTGCAGTCTTTGGGCAACCCTGATGCTAAGCTGGTCTCAGAGATAGTGGACTTGGGCTCCACACGACCCAGTGAGACACCAGCTGTGGTGGCCAAGGGAGTGCCTGCATCACCCTGCCTCCAACTCCAGGCGATACCGCTCAGGAAGAGACTCCTTATACTTGGGGAAAGGAGAGGAAAGAGTACAGAGGACTTGGTCTTACAACTTGGGTACCAGCTCAGTCACAGTAAAATAAAGCACCAAGCAGGTTCCTAAAGGCCCTGATTCCAGGCCTTAGCTACTGGACAGTATTTGTAGATTTACTCAGGGCCAGATAGGAATCTGTTGCCCTGAGGAAAAGGACCCAATCCCAGCAGGATTTACTATGTGCTAACTGGAGAGCCCTTGGGTCTTGAATAAATACCAGCAGTAGCCAGGCAATAGTCACCATGGACCTTGGGCAAGACCCAGTACTGTACAGGCTTCAGGTATGACTAAGAGCAGTGCCAGATGTGGTGGCCACAGGAGTGCCCACATCACTCCTCCAACTTTAGGCACCCGAACATGGAGAGAAACTTCTGACTGGAGAAAAGAGAGGAAAGAGTCAGAGACTTTGCCTTATCTTGCTCAAACCCACCAAGGTTGTGCCTCTAGGAGTTGGCATGAATTGCAGCGTTACTAGACTTTGGACACCCCATAGTGCTGATGTATCTTCAAATTGTACTACAGAACTATGGTAACTAAGACAGCATGGTATTTGCATAAAACATGACACATAGACAAATGGAACAGAATTGAGAATCCAGAAATAAATCCTTGCATTTACAGTGAACTCATTTTCAACAAATGTGGCAAGAACATACACCGGGAAAAAGACAGTTTCTTCAATAAATGGTGCTGGGAAATCTGGATATCTACATGCAGAAGAATGAAACTAGACCCTTATCTCTTGCCATATACAAAAATCAAATCAAAATAGATTAAAGTCTTAAATCTAAGACATGAAACTAAGAAACTACTAGAAGAAAACATTGACATAGAAGGCAAAAATGGATAATTAAAATCCTATCACACATCACACTAAAAAGCTTCTGCACAGCAAAATAAACAATCAGCAAAGCGAAGAGACAACCCAAAGATTGGGAAAAAATATTTATAATCTACCTGACAAGGGATTGATAACTGGAACATATAAGGAGCTCAAACAACTCAATAGAAAAGAAATCTGATTAGAAAATGGGCAAAAGATCTGAATAGACATTTCTGAAAAGAAGACAAAACAATGGTCATGTAGCACTTCTTGTATTATCCTGGATAAAGCTGGAGCCCATTCTACTAAGCGAAGTATCACAAGAATGGAAAAACAAGCACCATATGTACTCACCAGCAAATTTGTATTAACTGACTTAACTGACCAGCCCTTAAGTGCATATACAGCAGTAACATTCGTTGGGTGCTGGGCAGGTGGGAATGGGGAAGAGGGGATGGGTATATTCACACCTGATGGGTACAGTGTGCATCGTCTGGGGGATGGACACGCTTGGAGCTCTGACTTAGGTGGGGCAAAGGCAATATATGTAACCTAAACATTTGTACCCCCATAATATGCTAAAATAAAAAATAAAAAATTAAAAAATAATAAAAAGAATAAAAATGAAAAGAAAATACAATAATGGCCAATAGATATATGAAAAAATGATCTACATTACTAATCATAAGAGAAATGCACATGAAAACTATAGTGAGATATCATCTTACCCCAGTTAAAATGGCTTTTATCAAAAAGGCAGGCAATAACCAATACTGGTGAGGATGTAGAGAATGGGTAACTTTTGTACAATGTTGGTGGGGATGTAAATTAGTTAGCCACTATGGATAACAGTTGGAGGTTCCTCAGAAAACAAAAAGTAGAACTGCTGTATGATCCAGCAATCCCACTGCTGGGTATATATCTGAAAGAAAGGAAGCAGTACTGTTCTCGATAGCCAAGATACGGAATCAACCTAAGTGTCCATCAATGGATGAATGGATAAAGAAAATCTGGTACATATATATGATGGAATATTATTCAGCCATAAAAGGAATGAAATCCTGTCATTAGCAACAATGTGGATGGAACTGGAGGACATAAAGTGAAATAAGCCAGGCATAGAAAGACAGATATCTCATGTTCCCACTCATGTGTGAGCTAAAAAAAATATTGAACTCATGGAGACAGAGAGTGGAATGATGGTTTCCAGAGGCTGGGAAATGTAGATTGGAGTGAGGAAGAAAGTAGTGGTGGTTAATGGGTACAAAAATACAGTTCGATAGAATCAATAAGATCTAGTATTCATTAGCACAATAGGATGACTATTGTTAATTAACTATTGTTAATTATTAAAATAATTTATTATATAATTTTAAGTAACGAAAAGAGTGGAATTGGAATGTTCCTAACACAAAGAAATGACAAATGATTGAGGTGATGGATATTCCCAATTACCCTAATTTGATCATTACCCATTGTGTGCCTGTATCAAAACATCACACACTTCCCATAAATATGTGCAACTATATTGTACCCATAATATTAAAAAACTTTTTTAAAGGAATGCATATGCTTAAAAGTAATTGAAAGACATTTCTTCTTAAAAATTCTGTGATCTTACATGGAGAAATAAACTAGTTTTTACTAAAAAAAA
>VBSM01003176.1:70670753-70687980 GCA_008086735.1 Cheirogaleus medius | reverse complement strand
AACCGTAATATTTGTACCCCCATAATATGCTGAAATAAAAAAAATAAATAAAAAGAAAAAAACATCTTATCAATTCAAACAAGACCCTCTCCTTGGAGGCTGAATTGTTCTCTTTTCCAGAGTGTATGTTTTCTGGCTTGCAACCTGGTAGTCTTCTCTGGGTGCCAATTTAACTCACTGGCCACATGGTGCATAGTTATCAGCCCTTTGCACCAGTGTTGCTTTGAGGGGTATTGCATTCTGGTGGTCTTTTTCTTTTAGCACTTTGAATATGGCACTGCCATCCAGCCTCCATTGTTTCTGATGAACAGCCAGCTGTAAATCTTATTAATGATTGTGTTTATATAATTAATCACTTCTCTTGCTGCTTTGCAAGTTCACTTTTTGTCTGCCTTTTGACAGCTTGATTATGCTGTATCTCAGTATCAGTCTCTTCAAGATTATCCTACTTGTGGTTGAGCTATTTGTAGGTGCAGGTTAATGTTTGTTATCAAATTTGGGATGTTTTCAGTTATTTCTTCAAATATTTTTCTGTCAATTTTCACTTTTCTCTCCTTTTGGGACTCCTGTTATGTGTTTGTTGGCATGTTTGATGGTATACCACTGGTTTCTGAGGCTCTTTTCATTCTTCTTCTTCTTTTTCTTTTTTACATTTTTCTAAACACATGATAATCTCAATTGGCCTATCTTCAAGTTCCTTGACTCTTCTTTCTGCCAACTCAAACATGCTGTTGAATCCCTCTTGTGAATTTTTCAATTAAATTAGTGTACTTTTCAACTTCAGGATTTCTATTTGGTTCTTTTAAAAATAATTTCTGTCTTTTTGTTTATATTCTCTGTTTGGTAAAATATCATTCTCATACTTTCATTTATCTTTAGACATGGTTTCCTTTATTTCTTCCTAATAGCTAATTTAAAATCTTTGTCTAGTAATTCTGCAATCTGAGTTTCCCAAGAGACAGTTTCCATTGACTGTTTTTTTTTTTTACCCTGTGTATGAGTTGTACTTTCTTGTCTTTTGAATGTTTCTTAATTTTTATTGTTGAAAACTGGACATTTTAAGTAATATAATGAGGCAACTCTGGAACTCATATCCCCTCTCTAAGATTTGTTTTTATGGTTGTTTTTTGTTGTACTTATTGCTGTTGGTTTTGTTTGTTTAGTGACTTTCCTGAACTAATTTTTTAAAGTTTCTATTCTTTGTCATGTGTGGCCACTGAAGTCTCCACTTGATTAAGGTTGTGGTAAGCTAATGATTGGAAAGAAACGTTCTTAATACCTTACTAAATGTCTCCCAACCTTTCTCGAGGGCCTTTGGTGTGCAAACTGGGGCATGCCTTCACTTCTTCACTTTTCTGGTAGTTTACAACTCTGCTTTAGCTTTTATTTTGCTTGTACAGAGACTCAGGTCAACCTGAGGTGAGAAATTAGGACTTTCTCTGGTCTTTTCTGGCTATGCCCATAGTTGTCCCATTTTGTGTTCTTTTATGTGATGGTCAGTCAGGTGTGTCCACAAGAGGGAATACAGGACAGACTCAGAAAAACAAAGTTTGGTGTACTCACAGGTCTTAGAAACAGGAGGCGAGGCATGGCATGCCATCAAGGCCAAGTGCGGAACCAGTCTTTGGCAAACTCACAAAATAATAGAGTGGGATGTTTTCTCTACTTCAGTGTACCATATATATCTTTCTCTTGATCTCTGCTCCTAAAGGTGGAAAATGCTCAGCCTCATAAAGGAATTTACCCTAATTCATCAATGCAAGATGGTACCTCCTTGCACACCATCTTTCCCCATTTATTTCATCCTACATAACATGTTTTAACAGCCTTCCAGAGATAATTTGTTTTAGTTTTCTAACTCAAATGAGGGTTTCCAACAGTGAAAATATATCAGGTAAGGTGGATAAAAAAGGTAAAAAGTGAAAGCAATTAAGAGGGGGAAATACTAAAATAATTTAGACTTCTGTCATGTCTCTCAAATCATACTCTTCAGGTTGTTGGCTTATTCCATTTATGTTTAAGGCTAGCACTATGTAAAACCTCCGTCTCCTAACCTAAAGTATAACTTATTCTTTCCAAATAGGAAACTAGAAATAATTTTGAAAATGGATCTGTCAAAATCTCAAATTAATGCATTAGCCAAACTCAAATTAAAACCACCATAGCAAGCCACATTATGCAATTGCCAATGAAAGCAGCAGGAAGTGCCAACCGTTTGAGAGGATCTGAGGCATTCTTACACTTGATTGGCACTGTTATTTGTTTCTAATCACTCTGGGAAGTGGTGCAGTGGAAAATAAGTCTGAGAGGAAATGTGCCAGAACAGCCAAGGAGGCTCTGGGAACAATCAAAGCAGGCTGAGCTGAAAGATCCCCGATATTCCTTCAGGACACTCTGTATTGCTTCCCTGAGCCATCGCTTCACAAAGAGGGGGCTTGCTTTCTTCCACTTCAGATTTTATGTTTGTTTACATCCATAGATTATCTCCACCAGAATTTTAAATCCGTCATGTGAAATGCCCTCATAAATCAATGCAAAGCAGTGATTATCACTGGGTTATCCTGTATCTGAACAGTGTCAAAGGAAAATTTCTCTAAGTTTGGTAAATGTCCAAGGTTTGAGTTTGATGAAAGACATATATACAAAGGTTTAGAGGGAAATGAAGACCATTTGCTGATATACTGGTCATATAGCTGTTAGTCCTTTAAAGTGTTCCCTAAAAGTATTCATTGAATATTAAAGAAATCATTTAAAACTGATTTTAGAAGAACTATTATGATATCAAGTGGATTATTTTAATTTACTTAACAGTATGATTCAAAGGAACATAAGTTTTTAAAAATTTACCAAAAAATCTATTTTTTAAAAGTTGTGATTATCTTTATACTTGTACTCTGATGTTGTGTACAGCATAGTGGAATAAAATGAGTCTGGATCATACTTAGTTAAAAATATAATTCTAATCTCTTCTTTAACTCCTGGAACAAGTTACTTAACCTTCTTTGTCTCAATTTTTTTCTTCTTGTGATGTGCTTGTTTTAAGTATTTAATCATATTAAATAAAATCATTTGTGAAAGTATTAGCTTGGTGCTAAATAAAAGTGGGCACTTGATAAAAGTTATTTTGTATCTGAATCTAATCTCTATTGCTCCTCTGTCCTCACCTCCATGGATAATCGAAATGGCAGGTAAAAATCTTGTTTCAAATCATGTTTGTAATTGTAGAGTTGCTAAATGGTCTTATTTACTACCAATTATTACTTTTAGGAAGCATACTTCTTCTAGCCCTTTGAAAGAGGAAGAAGGGTAGAAAAAAGCATATATCCAGTACATATTAAGTTTTGGGAGTTAGGAAGACAAATATTTATTGGTATCTAACTCATATTGTTAGTAAGTGCCTGAAGCATGGTAGATTGTATAAGTCTGCTACACGATAGGCCCAGTGCCAAGCTCTTTGCAAACTGCTGACAGTACGGAAACCTCCTTTCCACGGACTGTATTTTTCCATGTGGAAAGAGTTTCACAAGTATAAAACTCTTGGTGGCTTATCTAACTCTCTCCCTCAGTGGTCCCAAGGTGATGGGTGAGTTTGGAAAGAAGAATTTTACATATGTAGCCTAAATCTTTCCTTTACTCAAGATCTGCTTATAGAGAGCACACATTCTTCTATGACCTTTCTTCCATTCCAGTGGGGAGGACTGCAGTCTTCAACACTGTCTGTAACTAAGTGATAACTGTTTAATTTGAGGATCCAGTGTTAGGAAGCTCATGATTACTGAAAACTTAAGCCACATCCTTGAATTCATTAGTAATAAAAGGTATTTTGTTTTCCTTCTGCCTAAATCCTGCATCAATCTCTCAATCATTTCTGAAATTGGGAGAGAAAAAGGAGATTTCATTTATTGCCTTTTTAAAACCTCACTGTACATTTAACCCACATATCTGCTGACTTGCTAGCTTCTATCCTCATAATAGCAGAATCTCAATAAATCCCCTAGTTATTTTCATATATTTTCAGAATTGTGTCTCACAGTGTCCACACTCTAGATGTTGTTTCTTGGTGCCCAGTCTTATTCCTATGTTCTATCTCCCAACTATATAAAATTGCTACCTGAGAAGGTTCATTATTGTCACTGCACATGATGGTTTACTAATTTACTGCAAGAAAAATATCCCTTCAGAAACTACTTTTCTTAAAACCATAGCCATTGTGTTGCTAAAATATTGTAAGGTTCTGAGCAGTAGTGAAAAGAATGACCTTATCCTCAATTCTGTGCTTCAACTTTGAATCAAATTTGAAGTCCCGTAGAACCTCTCCTTCAGTCCAATATCTTACAGAATCTTTCATGCAAAAGAGCTTAATAACTTTTGGGGCTTTGGTCCACTAATTATAAGTGCTTAACCATAGAACAGATATTCTATTAGGAACAAACATAGCATCCCTGCCTTCCCTTTGCTTTCATAGTATAAGACTCAAATCATAAATTCCCTTCTCTTATTCTACTTACAAAACACAAAGTCCTGTGCATATCACTTGCTGCAAATGGTTATCTGGGGTGTGTGTGTCAGAGTGGAGGTTGATGAATGCTGGCCTGGTGATGTAACACACGAGCCCCAGTTTAGCCTGCCTTAGGCCATAGATTGTGTATCTTTTGTTGTTACTTCTTTTCTGTCTTCTTTTAAACACTCTTCGTTATTTACTACTATTATAGAAGACAGGTTGATATATATTTTTATTCATGAACACAGAGAGGCATAACGTGTCAATAATTCTATATTTATCATTGCTCAGACACGTACATTTCTATGAACATTATCCTGTGGAAATTACAATATTCAATTCAATAAGAGATGGTTTGTTAAACAAAATATATTCTTGTTCTCTTAGTTAGGTGCCAGTGTTTGGAGGCAACCCAAACCTTACACTGTGGGACCCAAAAAGTATCAGCGACTTGAAATTGCCTTCTCTTTTTCCCTTTGGATGACTTCCTTTAATTCATGAAACTGATTTCCTGTGAGTCTGAGAACTCATTTTAAGATAGAATGCGTATACACATGAAGGTAAGAAATGAGAGATGTGAGCAGAGCAATGAGGAGATAGCATGACATAAAGGTGTGGAAAATAGTCTTTAATCCTTAAGTTTCTCATTGCCATAAAAATAGCTAAGATGGCCATTACAACTTAACCCTACCCCAAGCCTTGACTATATGCAAATAAAGTTATTTTCAAGTAAAATTAAAAACACAAGAGAAAAAAATCTTACCCTAAAGTATGTTTATATTTTCCAAGAGATTTTAATGTGTCAACTAAAAGTATTCTTTTTAAATTGCCTGCACATTTTACATTGAAAATATGCTAGCAAACAAAATTACTGGAAAACAAAATATACAGAAATGTATTTGTTACCATGAGATTCATCTTCATGAATCTAACATTTATTTAGCCTTCTTTCTTTTTGGGGGGAGGAGGGTTGGAATTTTAGCAGGGACAGTAAAAAGCTCATTTAAATAGAAGTCAGAATATCTTCAGAAATGGAGAGAGAAAAAAAGGCAAGCACTAATTGGTAAATAGCAATTAAGGTGATTCTCAGATAAGGCTATAACCCAAGTTATATCAAAATACAAATG
The DNA here is from genome assembly GCA_008086735.1 of Cheirogaleus medius. Lineage (NCBI taxonomy): Eukaryota > Metazoa > Chordata > Mammalia > Primates > Cheirogaleidae > Cheirogaleus > Cheirogaleus medius. The sequence continues at coordinate 70,682,352 of VBSM01003176.1, read as the reverse complement.
GTTTTATTATAGGTCATGTTCATAAACTGATAAATATGAATTAGATCCCCATTATGGACAAAGTAATGTATTGAGCCCTGTGACTGATATAAGGATGTTGATTTTCTGTCTCCATGATATGTTTATTGCTGTTAGTGGAGTGCTGAAGTGCCTTATTGTTATGTTTTGTTGTCTATCTCTGTTATGTATGAATCTGGGTGCTTCATTGTTGGGTACATATATATTTAGGATTGTCATGTGTTGTTGAACTGACCTTTTTATTATTATGTAATGACCTATTTTATCTTTTTTTACTGTTAATTTAAAATCTATCCTATCCAATATAAGTATAGCTAATCCTACTTGATTTTGGTTTTCATTTGCATGGAATCTTTTTTTCTCATTCCTTTACCTTCAGTCTATAAGAATCTTTGCGAGTAACGTTTATTTCTTGTAAGCAGCATATTGCTGCATCATGTTTTTCCCCCATTCTGCCAATATATATCTTTTAAATGGAACATTTGGTCTATTTACTTTTAAGTTTAATATTGATAGGTGAGGTTCTTTTCCTGTCATAACATTAATTGTTATCTAGTTGGTTTGTGGTTATTTTTTTTTCTTTGTATTTGTGAGTTTGGCTGAATTCTTTTGTGTTGCCATTTGATTTCTTTCTCTTCCTTATTTTTTGTTTTATAAACCCTGTGAGTTTTATACCTTTATGTGTTTTCATCAAGGCATGTGTCAACCTTCCATTTTCATGTTTACAACTCTTTTGAGAACTTGTAGGGCTGGTGTGCTTTTGATGAATTCCTCAGCATTTGCTTGTCTGGGAAAGACTTTATCCCTCAGTCATTCAAGAAGCTTTTTCTAGCAGAATACAAAATCTGTGGTTGATAGTTCTTTTCTCTAAGCACTTTGAATATAGAATTCCTAATCTCATCTGGCTTGTAATGTTTCTGCTAAGAAGTCTGCTATTAGTCTGATGAGGTTTTCTTTTTAGGTGACTAGATGCATTTCTCTGGCTGATTTTAGGATTTTCTCCTTCATGTTGACCTTAGACAGTCTGATGACTATATGACATAGTGAGGTCCTTCTTGAAATGTATTTCCTTGGATTTCTTAGAACCTCTTGTGTCTGGATATCTAGATCTCTTTCTTGACTAGGGAGGTTTTCCTTAATTATTTTCTCAAATATATTTTCCAAACTTTTTACTCTTTTTTTCTCTCTTGGAAATACCTATGATTCATAGGTTCAAATGTTTTACATAGTCCCATGCTTCTTGATAGCTATATTCATTTTTTAAATTGTTTTTTCTTTATTCTTTTAGACTGGTCTTCAGATTATATGAATCTTTTTTCTGCTTGGCCATGTCTATTGTAGAATTTTTCACCTGTATTTTGTAATTATTTCAACGAATTTTTCATTTCTAGAAGTTCTGTTTTTTTTTTTAATCTCTATCTCTTTGGTAAATTTCTCATTCATATCTTGAATTGATGTTCTGATTTCTGTGTATTGGTTTTATTTCCCTTGCATCTCATTGAGCCTCTTTAAAAATCAATATTTTGAGTTCTTTATCTGGTATTTTAATGATTCTATTTTGGTTAGGATAAGCTGCTGAAGAGTTAGTGTAATCCTTTAGGGGGTGTTGTTGCACCTTGTTTTTTCATACTTCCATAATTGTTATGCTGGTTCCTTCTCATCTGGAGAAACTGTCACTTCTTATTTTTTAATTTACTTTCATTAGGATGGGAATGTTTACCTCCTTGACTATAAGGTATGTTGTGTAGGGTTTTTTGACTTAGCCTCTGGGTGCTTTCATTGGCTAAGGCTCTGCCTGAATTCTTTGGTTACAGATAGCCTTAGTGTGATAGCTTTCTCAAATGCCAGTTGTAGTAGTAATGTACCAGGCAGGTTAACAGGCTCAAAGCCTCCTAAGTAGCCATGGTTCTGTGGGTGGTGATGGTTGCAGAGGTCATGCAAAGCTTGTCTTTCCCTAACACTCTGCAGTTGTGTCAGTAGATGTTATAATGGGCTGTGCACGTTGATCTCCTGGCCAATAGGTGTTGCTTGCAATTCTAAGCAAGCTCATCTTTTTCTTTCATATATTCAGAGCAGTTTTGGTCAAGAAAAAGCTTTGTGTTGGGACCAGGGACTTATCTTCAGGTTCTGATTCCTGTTTCTGCATCTCATCGCAAAGTAGTGATCAGAACATCTGCTTCTTAGAGTTCTGTTGAGGATTAAACAAAAAGAACATGGGAGAGCACTATGTAAACTATAAATGGCTATAAAAATTTTAGATATTTTTATTAAGAAAAGATACAAAATTTCAGTGAAAACCTTTTCTGGGTTGAACAAAATGATCTATTTCTTTCTCTTCTTAAACCTTTTGCCATTGGATAATGGGCACAGGGGAAATCTTAGCTCCTTTGGCAAGTGAATTGACCTGAGGTGAAGTCCTTCACCCTTGTCCCTTATTTGGTGTTTGTTAGAAATGTCAGAATCTTCGAATTTTTACTAAGATGACATTGAAAAATAGAGTTAAAATTAGGGTGATATGGAGTCCCAAGAAAACATGAAGAAGCACAGTAGAAAGTATAATCAACCTTTTTGTTAGAGTTAGCAGCTTACAATAAGTTTTGTTTATTTCCTTATTTTTTGCATGATAAAACATAGACAGGATTTTAATTACACATTAGATGAATGTTAATATATTTATTTGGAAAGACTATGTTGTTCCATAATAAAAATTTTCATCAGGAAATATGTATGTTTTTGGAAATTGGATGTTAATAGCCATTGTTATTCATAGAAATATTAGTACATGTGAAATGATTAATCTTATTTATATGTCTGTCCAATCCTTTGAAGTTCAGAGAATTTTTAAAATTAATCTTTCTTTCTGCATTTAGGGTTTTTCGACATCTTCAACTGCTGCATGAAATCTATCCATTATAATATACTGTAAAGCGATTTCCCACCTTTTTTGGGAGACTGCGTTTTCTATGTTTGCCACATACACGTGGTTTTAGGCACAATGGGTAAATGCCATATACTTTTAAAGTAAATGTGCAAACAACTCTTAATTATTCATGCCAATGAAGAGAAATAATACCAAATTTGTGGCAAGTGTAGGTTTAGATGCAGTGGGTCAATTTATTCTCTTTCTTCATGAAAGGCTTATTGGAGGCACAATTTCAAGAGGTGCTTCCATAGTACCTTTTAAAGCTTTTGAAATAAGTTAACAAAAGCGGATTTAAAGGTCATATGAGTAAATACTCAATAGTTTGGTAAGAATAGTGTACTTGTCACTACACAAGATGTATAGAAACACTGTTCCTCACTATTGAATTTGCAATTGAGGAACAAGAAGGTTGAGAGTAGACAGTGGCATCTGATAGGATACATTTGTGAGTTGAGTCAAGTGTTCTCTTTTTTAAAATTTTTTTTCACTTTGTAGAGATGTGGAAACAAGGTTTCTTCTCTTCTAGTCTAAAAGGGAAAATATTTAGACATATGGGTCACAAAAGCCACTTATGCTCAAAATATTTCCTTAAAACCATGATTAAAATAGCTCTGGCATTACGAGGTCCTGGAAAAACTCAGAGCGTACTCTTCTGATTAGGCCTGGGACAGTGTCCCAGTAGTCCTGTCATCCTTCCCTTCACCTGGCTGAGGCACATCCTTGGTACAGTACGTACAGCACTGTTTGGCTGCTGTTTCATTGCTAACCAGAGTCAGCTGCACACATGGGCTGGCCACAGGGGATCTGGGCCCACAGTATACTGTTCGAGTGGAGTTTTCCACTCAGTGTTTGGTTTGGCCTGATCTGTGCGATGTTTTGCCAAACCTGCAAACTCCTGTCAGAAGTCACTCATCCCTGAATGGGAAATATTCCTCATGCTGTTGTCAGAAAACTCTGATCTTTCACTGTAAACCTGGCGGGATGTCCATTTGGCCAGACCAAAATATCAAGAAGGCAGATTTTCCCTGTGGTGAACATGTCTGCAGTGGATGGTACTTATACTAGTAAAAGTATTTAGGGCTGTGGTGTTTAGGGCCAGGTTTGTACACTTAAAAAATGAGAAACTCAGAAATGCAGCACTGAAAAACCCTCCACTCAAAAATAAGGGAGGCAATTACTATTTCAGTTCAGCAGCCAAAGTAAAGTGTAAGGTATGGTACAGGATGTTCTCTTAGAAGCAGAATTTTGTGTTTGGGTCTACAGCCTTAGAGGGTTAGCAGAGTGTTCTTATACAAATTGAGCATGGCACCTGGGGCACAAACAGCTGTGCCAAGGGTGTTGTGATCTTGGCATAGACATCTGGGCCCGAGGTTCCACAGGTGTGAGAAGAATGAATTGGTTTTTTAATTCTGTTCCTTTGCCCAGATCTGACATTCTTTTGGTGCACTATGTGTATGGCAAATGAAGTTAACAAATTAAATCAATAGATATATAAATTTCATTATGTCTAGCATTGTACTGGACATATAGCTTATTATTTTTTTAAGTTAAGTACACAGATCATATGTATACAGTTAAATAAATTTTCATGGAGTAAACACCCTCATATTTCTACTACTCATGTCAAGAAATAGAACATTTATCCCCCCATGATTCTCTCTGTGCCCTTCACAGTCATGATCTGCTGCTCCTTTCCATAAATAATCTCCACCCAGATTTTGAACTTTATATAAATGGAAATGGAATCATACAATATGTACTTTTTTGGAGTCTGTTTTTATTCAAAATTAAGTTTCTTTGATGAATCCATTTTTTGTAAATAGCAATAACTTGTCATTTTTTGTCATATTGTTCTATTTGTTCTGTTCTCATTTGTTCTGTTTTTTACCAATTACAGTAAAATTGTTGATAAATTGTCTACTCTAAATGGATATTTGGGTTGTTTCCAATTTTGAGCTATGATATTTCATGCTTCTGTGATGATGGGTGTATGGTTTTTGATGAACATTTATGTGAGTTTCTTTTAGGTATCAAACTAAAAGTAGAATTACTGGGTCATAGGTTGTGTGTACCTCAGCTGTAGAAAATAATGCTGAAAAGTTTTCCAAAGTGATTGTGTCTCCAATCAGTAATATATGAGAATTCCAGTTTCTCTCGATCCTTAACAACACTTGGTATTGTCAATGTTGCTAATTTTAGCCATTCATAGTTGTGAAGTGTATTTCCCCAATGTCTTACTTCATTTTGTGTTGCTACAAAGGAATACCTGAGGCTGGGTAAATTATAAAGAAAAGAGGTTTATTTGGCTCATTCTGTAGGCTGTACAAGAAGCATGTCACCAGCATTTGCTTCTGCTTTAGGAGGCCTCTGATCAAGGCAGAAGGAGAAGGAGGAGCAGGTGTCACATGGCAAGAGAAGCAGCAAGAGGTGGAAATGCCTCGCTCTTTTAAACAACCAGTTCTCAGGTGAACTAATAGAGGTAGAGAACTCACTGGTTACCATGAGAATGGCACCAAACCATTCATGAGGGATCCGCCCACATGACCAAAACCCCTCTCACCAGGTCCCACCTCTAACACTTGGGGTCAGATTTCAACATGAGCTTTGGAGGGTACAAATATCCAAACTATATCACCTAATGACTAATGAGGTTGTATACTTTTTCATATGTTTAGTAGTCATTTATTTGTATATAGTCCACCTCTTTTTAATGATTCTTCAAGTTTTTTGCACAGTTTTGTATTGAGGTTGTCTATTTCTTATTGATTTATAGGTGTTCCTTGACTGTATAGAATCAATACTTTGTTGATTCTCCCATCTTTGCCCTTCTAATGTCATAATAGGGTCTCTTGATGAATGCATGATTAGTGGTGTGTGTGTGTCCTGTTTAAGAAATCTTTGTCTATGCCAAAGTTATGAATATATTCTTCTATATATCTTCTATAAGCTTTATTCTTTTATATCTACATTCCACCTAGAATTGGTTTTTGAACATAAGATGAGGTAGGTGTTAAGTTTCATTTTATTTTTCCATAAGGAAACCAATGAGATGACCATTCTTTCTCCCAGTGCTCTTCAGCATCGCCTTGTCATAAATCAAGTCTTTGTGCTTCTAAACTCTCTATTCTATTCCATTACTCTATTTATTCATCTTTTTACCATTGCTGCATACTTTTAGTTGCTGTGGCTCTATAATTTATGATTTTCTGTATTGTAGATTCTTCAAATTTGTTCTTCATTTGAGAGAAAGGGTATTTTTATCCTTTTGAATTCACATAAAAATGTTAGAATCTGCTTATAAATTTTCACAAATGAAACTTGCTGAGGTATTTGTTGGGATTGCATTTCATTTGTAGATCAATTTGGGGAGAATTAACATCTGTACAATATTGACTTTCAATCCATGAAACCTTAAGTATCCCTCCATTTATTTTATTTTCCTTAATTTTTCCAAATAAAATTTTGCAGTTATTTTTGAGAAGGCATCTATAATTTGTTAGATTTGTTCCTGTATATTTAGTGTTTTTGATGATTATTATAGGTTAGGTCCTTCAGAAGCAGATGAGAAAAAGTTCAGTGAACAGGCTATTTATAAGGGATCAACACCTGTGGAAGGGAGAAAAAGGAAGTGGGATTGGGCAGAGGAAGAAATCAAACTGCAATGAAAGTTTGACAGAACCTCAGCCAACCCCATGCAGTGTTCTGGAGCAAATATAGCCTGTCAGAGATGTTCTTTGGTGGGCTGAAATAATCAGACCTTTATACTCCTGCAGCAATCAGTCAATGGGTGTAGATTGCCCCAGAAAAGTATTAATATATGCTTATAAGGTGGTTCTTTGCAGCTGACACAAACCTTGAAGAAGCTCACAGCACTCCCAATAGCTGGGGATATAAGGCTTTCTTTAGGGCAGAACCTAAGTGGTTCTATCTTTATGTCCACCATAGTTCACATTCTGTGTGTGTCCATCACGGAAGATCTCTTACATTGCTCAGATCCACATCTTCATGTAATTTGGACAACAGCTCCTTCAGGACTGTTTTAGAGGAGGAAGTTTAGTAGGAAGAACTATACCTCCCATCAGTGCAGATGGTGTTGGGCTGAAACTGACATTCATTGTTTCCCCTGCCCCTCCTCCATCTATTCTAGATTTCCCTCTGTCTCAGCACTACCTCAGTTCATCTTAATGGCTGACCCTGAGTTCCTGGTATCCATGCTGTTTTCATGCCAGGGTTGCTACCCTTGTCACAATGGGGCAAGAAAGTACCTAGAGGTTTCCCAAAGTGCTAAGCATTACCACTACTGTAGAATAGTGGCTCTACATCTTTCTGATAATTAGGGTCAATTATTCCCATCAAGATGGTGACTCTTCTCCTTTTCTGCTGGTTCCTGGATAATATTGTTTGGAATGGAAAAAGACTTATTTTGTTGTTTTTCTCTGGTGAAAGTGTGTTCTCTTTAGGGGTTAGGCCCTCTAACACTGCAAAGATCAGAGTTGTGGGATGGGAATTACAAAGTCCCCCAATGGTTCATGAAGAGTGATAACAAATGGAGCTATTACTGCTTCCATGCCTTCGCTTTCATGTTTATGTATGTTTCCTACTAAGTACATGTATGTTTCCTACTAAGTACACAATACCATATGTGGTTCTTTGATTCAGTATACATACTACTTTACAGTAGATGGTGTTCTATCCTCATAGAGAATTGCCTTTAAACTGGTACATCAATTGTGACATTCAGTGATATTAATAGCTTTTCTGTGGTATGATATATTGATCCTACTGTTGGATCTTATTGTCATGAGCCCTCTCTTGTACTTCCTTTGCCATAAAATAGGCAATCTGGACTGATACGATATTACATGGGTCCCATGCTGGTGGAGTAAACACTCTGTAAGCACTCAGGTGGTGATGCTGATTGGGGACTGAAGGGACATGAAAAAACAAACCCATACCAAGAATATGCATCGGTTCCTCTGAAATCAAGTCACTGGCCCTTTAGGATATAAAAGGCCCATGTGGTTAACTTTGCTCCATATGGTTGGCTGATCTTCTTGAGAAATAATACCATATGAGGGGCTCAGCTTTGGCCTCTGTTGCTGGTGGGTTGGACATTTAGCGACAACACTCAGCCTGTTAGCAGGAGCTGACACTGCTGGGCCCAATGTATAGTCTCCATATCTTTAATCTTGGCCACTACATTCATGATTTATGACCAGGGGTGGATAATGCCAACTGACTGGATCAGTTTGTCTACTTGGTTTTTTTAGTGCTTCTCCTGAGGTAGGTGCTTTTTGATGTGTTCTAACATGTGATACAAAGATCTTTCCATTTTATGCCCAAATGTACATCCACATACCTTGTATCCCAGACCTTCTTGTCTCTGTCTTCTAACCTTTCTCATTCCAGGCCCTGACCACTTAGGCAGGCTATTCTTCACTCATGAGTTTGTATATATTCTTACCTGGGATGACTTCTTTTACACAAAGTGGATGACTAGTTGCTGTGCTGCTGTGCCAAAATCTCTAGCCATTAGAAGAATTTTTTCTTGTCACTGTCATTCAAAGTCTCTCTTGAGAAGGCTGAAGTGCAATAGTTGTCCATTTTTGCCTTGCACTGCATACTGAGCAGACTCATCTATAAAACAAGCCCAGACCTTTATCTTCTCTATTTGCTGGCCATAAGGAAATCTCCATATGGCCATAGGTATGAGCTAAGGAAGGTGCACTGGAACAATAGTAGTGAGTGACATTAGGGTATGGGCTATCTGTTTATGCAGCTTGCTTATGAAATCTGTTCCTGCTAGTGTTTAATTCAGGATATACTACTTCCATTCTTTGATGTGCTATTGCATCTGCCTGGTCTTAATGACTTACTGGGACTGAGACAGTCCAGTTCATGATACACAATTTCAGATGCATAGTTACTTAGTATACCATAGTCAGGCATTTAGCCTCTACCAGGGAGTAATAAAACTTAAGGATTTGTATTCCTCGTGGTATATAATTCCACTGAAGATGGTATGGCTTTGGTGCAGAACACTAGGGGACTACATTGTGATTCTTCCTAGTAGAACCTGCCACAAGCTCCACATGGCATCTTTTCCCACAGTGAATAATTCTAATATCATAATGTCTACGGCATCATGTGGTTTAAGGGAGAGAGCTGCTTGCAACACAGCCTAGACATAGTGCAGAGCCTTTTCTGCTATGGTTCTCACTCAAAGGTAGCAGCCTTTCATGTCATGTAGTATATGGGTAGAACCAGTGTCCCCAGGTGTGGAATATGCTGCTTTTAGAGGTCTATCAGGCACTGTGCTTTCTTTCTTTGTGATGAGAGGGATAAGATGCAATAATTTGTCTTTTACTTTGGAGGGGACTTCCTGACATGCCTCTGATCATTGAACCTTTAAAAATTGTGCTGATGTGGGAAGCCTAGATCCTTATCCCCAGTGTCTTGGCTGCCTTACCCCTACCCACATGTCCATAATCACAACCCTGATCCTGGCATAACAGACCTAATGTGTTTAGATGTTTAACTTTCTCTGGAGCTTCACCACTCCTACTCTTAAAGTTCTGGGCCTAATCCTCGTCTCTCCTGCCCTTTGACTGCAGATGAGACCTTTGTGAGTTATGAAGGAGCCTTGCTGTTTTTCACACTTACTTTTCAATTAATCACTTGAAGGTTTTCATGATCTTTTTCTAGTGTATCAATGACATGCAACATGCAACAATGCAACATCTAATTACATTGCCCGTATAGATACTGTTTTAGCTGATAATTCTCAAAATCTTGATATTGGCATTATTAGTGAATTATTCTACACTGGCACACCATTCCAACAATTGCCTATGGTATTATCAGTGCCTTTATCAGGGACTTCTTTTGCCCCACCTATTACCAGTCATGGGGTCTTCAGTGCCCATTGGGCAACAGACAGTTTAACTTGAAAACCCCATCTTATTGCCTAATTTCTAGGACCTTCCTGATACCAGTTGTTGTAGGTTAGTACAAGTAGAGGCTGAGATGGAGTTTGGTGGGAATGTTACTTATTAGTGATGAACATCTATGAAAGGGAGGAGTAGGAAGCAGGATTGGGCAGATGGAGATGTTAAACTTCAATGTAGGTCTGACAAAGCCTTGGTCAACTCCAGGGGGACCTCTAAGCAAATATGTGTCATCGGAATTGCTCTCTGGGATGATCAGTTAATGGATGTGAACTGCCTAGGGAGGCACATGCTCTTGAGCAAGGCAGCTCTTTGTCAGTGAGGAAAATGCTGAAGGAACTGAGAGGTAAGAGCTGTCTGCTGACAGCACTCCTCACAGCTGGGACAACAAAACTTTACTTGTCTATTCTAACAGGTTATATATATGTGAATTTTTCTGGGATTTCTATATTTATTTCAAATGTACAGAAATATTTATCAAAATTGACTATACACTGGGCTACTATATGAGTGTCAATACATTTGAAAGAATTGAAACATTACCAAGTTTGTTCTCTGCCTATAGTGAAATTAAACTAGAAAATAATAAAAAAAAATCCCCAAATGTTTGGAAATTAAGGAATGCACTTACAAATAACACATGGATCAAATAAGAAGTCAAATGGAAATTAGAAAATATTTTGAAATGAATAATAATGAAAATAGGACGTATCAAAACTTGTGGCATACAGCTAAAGAGGCCAATTTACAGCTCCAACTTCATATAATTAAAAAGAAAAAAGGCCAAAACAATGATCTAAATATCCATCTCCAAAAATTAGAAAAAAATTAGCAAATTAAATCTAATTTAAAGAGAGAAAGAAATAATAAATACAACAAAATATCTTTTTGTTTTACTGGTTGCTATAGAGATTACACATAGACCTTTGACATATTAGATCTACCCAAATACAGTATTCTTATAATTTCCTAGACCATTCTAGGGCCATGTATCTCCATCCTTTTGTGGTTTTATGATATATATTTTAAATCTGAAGAAGTTAACATTCTTTCTTATTTATGTATTATTTTTTCATTTTTTATTTTATTATTTTGGAAACAGGGTCTCACTCTGTCTCCCAGGCTGAAGTAGAGTAGCATTGTCATAGCTCACTGCAGCCTCAAATTTCTGGGCTCAAGCCATCTTCCTTCTCAGCTTTCCCAAGTAATTGAGGGTACAGATGCACATCACCATGCCTCGCTAATTTCTTAAAATGTTTATGTAGAGATAGGGTCTCACTGTGTTGCCTAGCCTGGTCTCAAACTCCTAGCCTCAAGTGATCCTCCCATCTCCCAAAGTGCTGAGCCACCATGCCTGGCCAACATTATTTGTTATACAATAAATACTCATTTAGATTTATCCATATATTTATCCTTCTATGGTTCTTCAGTTCTCCCTCAATTTCCATAATTTCATCCGGAATATTTTTGCTTCTGCTGGAAGAATTCTTTTTAGTGTATTTTTAAATGTAGTTCTACTGGAGACAGATTTTTCTATGTTTGTTTGCTTGAAGACATCTTTATTTTTTTTTCCATTTGAATAATTTATTTATTTTTTTCAGCATATTATGGGCGTACAAATTTTAAGGTTACATATAATGCCCTTGCCCCCCATCCCCCCTCAAGTCAGAGCTTCAAGCATAACCATCCCCCAGACGGTGCACATCTCACT
>VBSM01003176.1:70578131-70663015 GCA_008086735.1 Cheirogaleus medius | reverse complement strand
GTGTGTGATGGCCTCCATTCCCAAGGTCATCTCATGGCCCAAAATGACTGCTTCCCCTTTAATCATCATGTTCTTACTCCAGCTAGCAGGTAAGAGAAAGGAACATAGAAGAAAGGGGAGAAGATCATGCTCTAGTCACCTTTTAAGGAAAGTTTTCAGAAGCTGTCTTAAGAAACTTCTGCTTTCATCTTATTGACCTAAAGAACCAGGTCACTTGGCCAAATCTACTGGTAAGGGAGTCTTTACTCTGGCTGGCTAAATGCCCAGTTAAAATCAGGTATTCTGTCACTGTGGGAGAAGAACAGAATAATTTTTGGAGAATGCCTAGCATTCTCAAGCATGTAGGGTTTCTAGATTCTTAGATGTTCTGGTTGCCTTGGTTGAATTTTAGTTTTCAGTTGTCGTTATAATGAACATAGTGCTTTCGGCTGTGTAGAATAAAATGTTACATCCTTTGATTTTTCAACACTACCTAAGATAGCAGCTAAATGTTTTAGAATCACAATGGGTTATGATTCAGGGTTAGTAAAAAACTGCCCTCTGCCACTCTGACTTCCCTATTTTGTGAAGTGCGAGAAGTACCGGATGCGTTTATGTCACCTAAGTAATTTTTAAATGTGATTTGAAATGATTCTTATGATTTGTGTTGATTCTTCTAAGATTCAATGAGAAACTAACGTAGGAATATGCCTTTTTTCCCTTCCTAATTGATTTCTTTAAGGTGGATATTGATCAGCATCATCATTATAATTGCCTGATATGTTATAGTTACTGCTCTAAGTGCTTTACACACATTATATTTTTTAATACTCTCAATAATCCTGTAAGGCAGATATTTTTGCATTCTTGTTAGACCTGTGCATATAGATGCTTAGAGATTTAGCTCAAATCTCAACAGTGGTAGTAAAGTTCGGATTTAAATTCAACTGAAAACCTGTGCTTTTAATCATTATGCTGAATTGATTGTAGCCTTCTGCCTCTTCTCCTAAAATTAACATTGGTTAGAAAGAGAGTTTTTCCAGTAGAGATCAATGTATTTTTTTTCTTGAAATAGTACACTAGTATTTATACAAACACAAACACATGCTATATGTTAGTATAAAATATTTTTTCTGAGTATCTGAATTATTATTGAAATTGTATTTTGGATATGTTTATAAGGCCAGATTATAAATTTCAGAGATGCAATCTTTTAGATCTTCAGTCATTATCCATGGATTTTTTGGCTTTGTGAAAATACACGGTACTGAAACTTTCTGCAAGTCCAGCAGAAATCAACTTTATGAGGATAGACTGGGTAGAAAAATTAATGGAGAGTATAAAGCCACTACAGACTCCTTGGATTACTAATAGGTCAGAAAATGAACAAGTATTTGCATGAGCAGTAGTTTGACTGCTTATTATACTTTGCTGTCTTCTCTGGTGACATTACTTGATGTAAACCAATGAATCCGAAATTGGATCTGCATGGGGATAATGACCACAATTTCCTACTAGCCACTGCTTCTACAGACATTCCAAAATCCCCTGAAATCATTTTGGAAATTAAGCAAAGCTTAAGATTTGTTAGGGCTGTTTGCTAAAATGTTTACAGGTAGTGCCGATCTGCTGTCCATTCCAGAGACTTCTGCACCTGAATTTTGAGTAACCTTTCTAAACTTGGACCTTTTGTCTCATGTGGTCCTGTTCACTGTCCTCACCTCAAAAATGTACCATGTCTCTACCATGCTAGTGTTTGTTCTCAGGGATGTTTGTGCTCATCATAAATTTTAATACCTGTGTGTCACTAAGAACTGGCCTTTGTTCATGTCATCTCTTCTACGTAGGCTTATATTTTTGAAACAGAACTGAACTAGTTGGTAGGCTTTACTCATGAATGAAGGATGGAACTGATATGTCCACTCTCCTTACTCTCACAATGCATGATAGTTCCTCCTAAAATTTTAGTTTTATTAGATATAACAGTTTTTGATTTAGTCCTAAAGTAATTTTCTCTTATGTGTAGTCTTTGGACCACTAGCATCAGAATCACCCAAGGTGCTCATTAAAAAGATAGGCTCTTAGGCTTTATTCCAAAAGTATGCGATCAGCATCCATGTGAGTGGGACTCAAATATAGGCACTTTAAATACGTTTCTCAGGTGATCTGATGTACACTCAAGTTTGTAAATGTTTACCTTGGAGGACTAAGCACCTTCTGTCAAAGTGTTTGACTTTCTTCTTTCTTCTCCTTTTGTATGAGTTTCTTCCTTTTATCTTTATTTCCATCTTTCCCAAAACAGAAATTTTGGGAAAAATGTGTGATCTGTAGGGAATTTCAAGTTCTATTCTGCAGGTATCTTTTGGCCTTTAATACTTACTGGTTCTGGAGCTTATCATATGTATTGGAGTCCTTTAAATGATTTGACACTCAGGGTACTGCCAGGTTTTTCCTGTCTCCCCTTTTAGTCTTCCCTGATACCACTATTTATTTCCTCTCAGACAGATATTAAAAAATAAATGTCATGTCTTTGGATTAAATGGCAGCTTATTTATTTATTTATTTTTTAAATGGCAGCTTTTATACTTGTCCAGTTATAGGGTATTTGGCAAACATAAGGTTCTGAAATGTTTTACTACCATGAAATATAACAAACAAAATAATTAAATAATACTTTATATTAAATACCATCTGCTATAGTAAAGTACCCAATTTTTGGATTCTAACATTTTTATAGTAGAAAGCTTCATTTAGATTCTTGTGGTTTCAAGTTCAAAGATCTTTGCTAATGTCGTCTGTTCTATGTAAGCTTGTTCAAAGGTGGAAAAAAAGGGAGAAAATACAGTAGTTTTGATACATTCTATTGAGATGTACCAGTGTTCTGAGGGGGAGAAGGAGAAAGGGTCAGGAAAGGTGTTTTGAAAGAAAGGTGTTTGTACTTTCTAACAATGCTCCATAAGAACATTGACACATTGATGTCGAAGCCTAGGCCTAACAGAAATGATTGTGGATGTGTTGGCTGAATCTGACATAATATGGTACCTGTTTCCATGAGATAGTTACCATATATATTGGCTTATCAGTATATCACATTTCCCAGACTGTGACCATGGGCTCAGAGTGTAAATAAGACCAAAGCTGAGACAATCCAAGTGAATCTCAGAGCTTTTGGGGGACCTATTGGAAAAGTGGCTCTCTTTTTCTGCTGTTTCTGGAATTGTGAAGATGGGGGCTACAGCTATTATAGCTATCTTATCTCTAGGAGGTGAGAGCTGGTTGGATAATGCAGCCAACCCAGAGAAGGGGAGCCAAAGCATGGAGAGAAAGAAACCAGACATCAGTTAAACCTATCCATCAAATATCACTTAAAGGTAAATATATGTATGAATTTTTCAGTTGCAGGAGCCATTACATTACTTTTTTTTTTTTTTTTTGCTTAAGCCAGACTCTGTGTGTGTTTAATTTGCAACTAAAAAAGTGTGCTAACCAATACATGTTCTTACAGTGCTCATCACACTTCCTTATTATTGCTTACGTAAGATCTGACTCCCCTGCTAGACTAATCTCCATGAGGGTAGGGTCATGTCTATCTTGCCTGCTATTGTATCTTCCCTTTATCTACCACAATTTTAGCACAATGTAGGCATGCAATCAACATTTTTTAATTAATGAATATATAATTTATTATACTTGATGATCTAATATTACAGCATTTTTTTGTGTTATACACTGTTTATTTTTCTGTATTTTTTAAAGGAAAGAATCCTACATCCCAGATCCAATTTCCCTATATCCTGTACCGATCTTAAGATACATCTTGTCACTCACATTGTTTCCTCCTCTACCTTACTCTAGCATTAAAATATATCAAAACAATTTTTTTGTCTGCTGATTTTTGCCAGTTACTCCCTGGTTTTTTTAGCCGTTCTCTGGTCTGTGTTCACATATTATTTTATTTATACTTTATTTATACTTATGTTTTACAGTGTATTATATAATTAATAGTTCATGCTTTTCTTTGTTCTTTGAACTGTGTATTCTTTAAAAACAACAACCAAGTCTCTTTTTACCTGTATATTACAGTGTTTTACATTTGTGTCTTAAAATGGAATATGCTTGCAGGCAGTTTTCTTTAGTTTTTTATTCTACACTCGCCAGTGTTTCATGCCATCATAAACAGAACTGAACTGGATATTCTCAGATATTTCTTATTCCCATTTAAGGCTTGTCATTTGTATGGTTAAGCCATCAGTTGGTATATTTGGTATATGTTCTAAAAAGCACTTCAGGGATGGCCAAAATACAGTGCAGGGAAGCTTGGAAAAAAATTGCATTTTAATGGTAACCATCCATAATCACTAATTTTGAAAATAACTTGGAAATTATAATTATCCCAAGTTAAAATAGAAATAGAAAATCCAAGACAACAGAAAATTCCCTTTTAATCACCTGTTAAACAAATTACTCTAAAAACAAATGTGAATAATTTGGGAAAATTTTATAAATATATTAATAATATATCTTAGGAGAGATTTCTTATAACATCTATGTTCACATACACACACAGACACACAGGGAGAGCAAGACAGAGAGAGAGAACTCTCTAACTCCCTGC
Organism: Cheirogaleus medius; assembly: GCA_008086735.1. Taxonomy (NCBI): domain Eukaryota; kingdom Metazoa; phylum Chordata; class Mammalia; order Primates; family Cheirogaleidae; genus Cheirogaleus; species Cheirogaleus medius. The sequence continues at coordinate 70,658,421 of VBSM01003176.1, read as the reverse complement.
AATATGTCACAGATAACAAGATGAAAATTTAATATTAGTGAAAAAGAGAAATATGCAAATATTAGAAGGCAAGCTATGAAAAAGGGATGTTTGCAAATTGAGAAACTATTCACTGGTGACAATTGGCTATACCCCTAGGAAATAATAGACATTATTATCTACATATTATCAGAAAGTCCTCACCCTGAGTTGTAACCAGTCTCAGAATTCATAAACATAAATGTTGGTAATAGCTGCATAAGATTACTGAAAGAAGAAAGATGTTGTAATAGTAAGCATAAACAAATGAGATATGGTCATTGTTTATACCAGAGAAAAAGGATGTAAAGTAAAAATATGTCATTGTGATTTCAGTATTACACAAGGAGGAGATAACTTGACCCACTAACATGAACACCTTGGTTGGTTTGATATTTATACTCTTTACAGTATGAAAGGGAGAATCAAAAGATTACTATAGCTTGATAAAAATACTCAGTTTTGTTGGCCCTGAATTGATTATCATTAAGCAAAAATCTGATAATGAATTAGATTTCCCAAGTAACTTTATTCTAGGAAGGGGAAACTTCAATTATCTGACTGATACATATGGCTAGTCTAGTGGGTATCAATTGGTTGTAAAATGATAGGCTTTCTCGTTGACAAATTCACTTCTTATTGTTTAAGTTATCATGAGCCCATTCCTTAGAGTCTTGTTTCCTTTAAGTGAATTTGATTTCTGGACCTGTGTGGCCTTGTAATACAAAGAAGACAACCAACCTTGAAAGATCAAACCAGCCTAGCATGAAACTTCACTAACTCTGTTTTCTTGGAGATGATCAGCAGCAGTGCACCAAGAAGGATCAGTCTGCAGCTATAGCTTGAGGAGGGAGGCAACTCAATCAGCCATACAAGACTCCCCCTTGAACTGAGAATGTTTCCTGATTGGATGGAGCTACAAAATGATGCTCTCCTACTGGGCTCTTTGGTATTCCCTTCTGCTCTCCTCCATTGACCTAAGAGGTACAAGACCATGGAGAAGCACCCCAAGTATATGGTTCTTGGTTTTTAGAACTTGGAACTCTAGTTGCCTGTCAGCTCAATTTAAATTCTAAGCCCAACAGGGTAGGCTCCTATCTGTCTTTTCTGTTGAGCATATTAGGTGTATTCAGCTAGGGTTGGAATGCAATATTGAGCCCTTTATTCCACACTCAGTCTCTTTGTGGATGTAGGGGAAATATTAAAGTGTCTGTAGGACTTCTTAAAACAGGCTTTCTGAAATGAAATCTCACAGCAGCTTAGTCTTCTTTATGAACAAACCAATACATGACTGCCAGAAATCAATGCACATTGATTCTATCCAAATTTTTTCAGTGAGTCAGTGTTAGAATTCTTGCCAGTAGGTTTGTTGTGTTTTTTGGATAGCTTCTTATGCATTACCAAGTGTTCCGATGGGGGTAATATATTTTGTTTAAAGCTTCTTTTCCCAGTGAAAAATCAAACAAATATTTATATGATTTTACCTAAATTTGACTTCCCAATACAATATCAGGACTATAGCTTGTCTTTTGTTGGTGGAAACTGACCTTTCAGTTCTGTCAGTGTCACTCTGTTTTTGTCATTGGAGTTTCTTACTTATCCAGAAGTGCTTTTGAAGAAAACTTATTAATGTTGAAAATAAAATTGAAATTTGCTGTCTAATTTATTGGGTTTTAGTAAAAACTCAAGGCCTCAAATTCTGTTACACCCTTTTATGGTAATAAAATAATTATAAAATTTTCCTCAAATATAATCTCCGAATATTTCTTTTTTGCTGAATAGTTATTTTTTCTCTTATTAGAAGATAAAGCTTTATTTTTTTTATCATGTGGCATGATTATTTCACTTTTTTTGGCATTACTTAACTTACATATTTGTAGGACAAATATTAACTTGGCCTTCTTCCCTCCACATGTCTGATCTATCTTCTTTTCAATTTCAGAGATCATTTCCCTGCTTTCTATACATAATATCAAGTACTCAGATAATGCCTTTAAACTATTTTTTTCCTTCTCTTTTGATCCAGATTCAATATGGAAAGTTAGTTTTCCTTAATGTAGTATCTTGGTTATAAAAGAACCGTGATCATATATTTTATAAAAATTTCAGTTAAAGCATTGTTGTGTTTTTCCAGTTGTGTCTGGAATGGGTTTTAAGGGTTTTAAATGGGAGATCTGTGATATGATTTCTTTATAATTATTATTATAGCAATGGTAACTTATTGATATTTACTTGGTATTAGACCCAAAGAAAAGTGCATTATTTAAATGATCTTATTCAATCTTCACTGCTGCCCTATAAGATGAATATTTTTATTTCCAAGCCAAAATGAAAGACCTAGGAGATCACCAAAGGTTTGGCCATGACCGCCTTAACATTTCCCTCAATTGACTTAATCTTAGATATGCTCCTTCTTGACTCAGGCCTCTGACTTTCCTTTCTTTTGAAGCATTTTCTTTAAAAAACTTGTCGTTGCCAATTATTTCTTTGCCCCTTTGAGATATAAATCTTTTAAAAAGCTTCTTGCCAGTTTTACAACCCAGGAATGTCTTTCTGGGATATAAGGTCTAGAAGCCATCTCTTTGAAATGTCATCATAACAGAAAATAGAACCCAGGTCTGCTTGTTTCTGTGGGAGTGTAGGAGCCTAACTTGGCAGTTTATTTATTTATTTTGAAAATAGAAATCAGAATTATAAATATATGAATAAAGATTTCCTTGAAACATAAATAGGGATATAAGTGAAGGACAGAGTAAAAGGACTATAGAGTTAGGCATACATATTGACTTTTTGGAGATTAAAACCATTTGAAAACTAATCTGTAAATGCTTCCAAGTTGGTCTACTCATGTTCTTTTTATACTGTGAATTTTGAGGATTGAACAGTGAACATTTTTAAGCACATACCTAGCATATAAATAAATGACAATGGATCTTTATGGAGGACTTTTTATCTGAAATGTTTAATAACTGTTAAACCAAATGAAGATTATTTTACTTAAGGCTTAATGATCTTGCCTTTGTGTTTCCTGTTAAAGATAAATCTATATGTTCTCTCTCTCTTTCTCTCTCTCTCTCTCTCTCTTTCTCTCTCTCTCTCTCTCTCTTTCTGTGTGTGTGTGTGTGTGTGTGTGTGTGTTTTTAAAGCAATGAGAGAGAATGGGACAGGTATTGGCTTAAATAACTGAAGCTAAATGAGACTGTATTTTTTCTGCCATAATAAAAAATTTCCTTTTAAATTTGTTGAGACATGCTTTGTAGCCTAGGATATGGTCAATCTTAAAGAATGTCCCATGAACTGATGAGAAAAACATATATTTGGTGGTTTTTGGGTAGAATTTTCTATAAATGTCAGTCAGGCCCATTTGTTCTAGAATTGTTTAAGTCCATTGTTTCTTTGTTTATTTTCTGTTTGGAGGATCTGTTCTGTTCTGTTAGAGGGGTGTTGAAGTCCCCGGCTATTATGGTGATGCTATTTATCATTTTGTTTAGATCAAGTAGGATTTGCTTCATGAATCTGGGTGCATCTGAGTCAGGTGCATAAATATTTAGAATTATTATTTCTTCTTGTCGAATTGTATCTTTCACCATTATATAGTGACCATCTTTGTCTTTCATTACTTCTGTTGATTTGAAGACTAAGTTATTTGAAATCAGAGCTGCTATGCCAACTTTCTTTTGGCTTCCATTTGCATGGAACATTGTTTCCATACCTTCACCTTGAGTCTGAATGCATCCTTGTGGGTTAGATGTGTTTCCTGAAGACAGCGGATACTCGGCTTGTGTATATATATCCATTTAGCCAGTCTATGTCTCTTTAGTGGGCAATTCAAGCCATTCACATTTATTGAAAGAATTGATAAGTGAGGCAGATTTTTTTTTCATCCTGTTGAGTTGAACTTTGTTGCTTTGTTTTCTCTCTGGAGACATTGTGGTATCTGGCATTTGACCTTTAACTTTTGGATGATTTTACACTGGTGAGTGTTTATTGTGCTGATCTGTGTATAAAAATAGAATTACCCCAGGCATCTTCTCAGACAACAGTGGAATAAAATTAGAAATCAACTCCAACAGAAACTCTTTCTCTACACAAAGTCATGGAAACTAAACAACCTTCTGCTGAATGATTATTGCATTAAGGAGGAAATTATGATGGAAATCAAAAGATTCTTTAACTAAATGATAAAGGAGACAGAAGTTATCAAAATCTGTGGGACACAGCTAAAGCAGTCCTGAGAGGAAAATTTATATCCATAAATGCCTACATCTAAAAGACAGAAAGATCACAAATCAACAGTCTCATGAATTGTCTTAAAGAACTGGAAAAGGATGAGCAAACCAACCCCAAACCCACCAGAAGAAAAGAAATAACAAAAATCAGATCAGAACTAAATGAAATTGATAACACAAAACTATGGAAGATTAATAAAACAAAAAGTTCATTCTTTGAAAAAATTAACAAAATTGGCATGCCTCTTGCTAGATTAATGAAAAGCAGAAAAAAGTGAAATCAGGAATGAAAGAGGAGAAATTATAACTGATATCATGGCAATACAAAATATCATCTATGAATACTATAAAAACCTCCATGCATATAAACTTGAAAATGTGGAGGAAATGGACAAATTCTTAGAAACACACAGCCTCCCTAGCCTTAATCAGTAAGAAATAGAATTCCTGAACAAAACAAATATCAAGTACTGAAATTGAAGTAGCAATAAAAATCCTTCCTAAAGAGAAAAGTCCTGGAACAGGTGGTTTCACACTGGAATTTTACCAGACCTACAAAGAAGAACTGGTGCCTATCCTGCAGAAATTATTACACATCGAGAAGGAAGGAATCCTCCCCAACACATTTTATGAAGCCAACATCACCTGATACCAAAACCAGGAAAGGGTGCAATAAAAAAAGGAAACTACAGACCAATATCCCTTATGAATATAGATGCAAAGATTCTCAAAGAAATCCTAGAAAACCGAATTCAGATGCTTATCAAAAAAATAATCCATCATGACCACGTGGGCTTCATCCCAGAGATGCAGGGATGGTTCAACATATGCAAATCTATAAACATAATTCAACACATAAATAGAAATAAAAATAAAGACCATATGATATTCTCAGTAGATGCAGAAAAAGTATTTGTCAAAATTCAACACCCTTTTATCATATGAACACTTAACAAAATAGGCATAGATGGGACTTACCTAAAAAGGATAAAGGCCATATATTACAAACCCACAGTTAACATCATACTGAATGGGGAAAAATTGAAATCACTCCCACTTAGAACTGGAACCAGAAAAGGTTGTCCTCTATCACCATTTCTGTTCAAAATAGTGCTGGAAGTCCTAGCCAGAGCAATCAGACAAGAGAAGGAAATCAAGGACATCCAAATGGGGCAGAAGAGGTCAAACTATCACTCTTTGCTGATGATATAATATTATATCTAGAAAACCCCAAAGATTCTGCAGTGAGACTACTGGAGTTGATAAACAAATTCTGCAAAGTCTCAGATTACAAAATCAATGTACAGAAATCAGTAGCATGCCTATATGCCAACAATAGTCAAACTGAAAACCAAATCAAAGACTCATTTCCCTTCAAAATAGCAACAACGAAAAGGAATTACATGGACCAAAGCACTAGATAGGGTTCAAAGGGTAGAGAAAAGTTCTTAACTGAGAGGGATTTCTTGAACCATTATTTACTCATGAAGCAATTCCTATCATATTCTTTCTTTAGCTGAAAAATTTTCTGATATTCATTTAATCTCCATAAATATTTTCAAATTTATTATACAAATTATGTTATTATTATTTTATTGTTTGTAGGTAGTGTGCCAAAGCAGGACAAAAAGTAATTTTTAGTGAATGGTGTGGGTAGGGGATTTTAACCTAGTTGATATATCAGAAACTTTTTCTTCAGTGCATAATTTCCTCCAGGTGTATGCAAACTGTGTAGGTCTGTAAAGCCCTAAAACTAGGGGAGGTGGTGGTGGTGAATTAGCTGATTGCAGCTGAAATAGCCTTGGGTGTTAGTCCTGACAAATTTCCATAGCTTGTAGCTAAGAAAGGTACAGACTACAGTCTGATTGACATAGATCCCAGTTTCCTTCCAAATAGCTAACACATACTTTCCACAGGAGCATGTTATAATATCAATAACATGATTCATAATTCCTTCAGGTATTAAGTGGAAAAACATGTGTTAACTTGGTAACATTTGTAGGTATACCCAGGTATTAGAATGGCTAATTTGGAATAGACAATTTGCTTGTCAGTTCATATAGGTAAAATTAATATACATAAATTCTATGTGTGTGGAGAGTTACTATATCAAAAATATCTAGAAGAGGCAGAATCTACTCCAGTTTTTTTCTCTGCACATGTTGTACATGTAAGCAACTCAGCTCTGAGGCAATAGCTTTATCTTTTCCATGTAAATGAGCTAATCTTATAGGTTATAAATAGTGGATGCTCAACTCACATTTAATGTTGCCTAAAGAGAACCATCAATGTTATTAAATGATTGGCAAGTATTTTCAAGAGATTTGGAATTTTTAAATATGAAGGAAGGCTTGAGGGAAGATTGGCCAACATTTACTAAATCTATGAAATTATTTAATTTAAGGTTGGCTCTTAGCAAAATTGTCAGTAAGAGAAGTTTGCCTCTAGGGAAATAACGTATTGGCTTTCTCCCCTCTTTAAGATCTTATTGCTCTGCCTCCACCCATTTCAACATATCAGCTTCTCTTTTTACTTTCTAGGTAGGCTCCATCATCAAAATTTGTACTCAAAATCTACTCTCTTAGCAATTTTCAAGTATACAATATGTTAATATTATGATCACTATGTTTTCCAAGATTGCTTAAACTTATTCCTCCTGTCTAACTGAACTTTTGTATCTTTTGACCAACATCTCCCTTACTGCTCCCTCCACCCAGTCCCTGGTAACCACCATTCTACTCTGTTTCTGTGAATTAGAGTTTTTTAGATTCCAAATATAAATGAGTAGATTTTAAGTGTTATTATTATAAATGAATAAGTATGTAGGGCAATGCATATGTTAATTAGCTTGATTTAGCTATTCCATAAGGTATACATATTTTAAAACATCATGTTGTACACCATAAATATACACACTTTTTATTTGGCAACTAAAAAAAAAAGTCTGCCTTCTGTTGTACACTAAGGTGTAACACACTCATATTGTTCTAAAGCATACTTCTTGATAGAGTGACCCCACATTAATAAGTTTGGCCAAAATCGTAGAGCTCTTTGGGGGCCTCTTATATGAGCTACGGAGTAAAGAGTAGTTAAAGTCCACAATTCTGAAACTGTGCAGGAAAACTGAGTCCAACATAACTTTTTTTGGGGGTGGTCACGGTCTCACTGTTGGCAGGGTTAGAGTGCAGTGCTGTCATCATAGCTCACTGCACCTTCAAACTCCGGGCCTCAAGTGATCCTCCTGCCTCAGCCCCCTAAAGTATGAGCACTGTGTGTGGCCCAATGCAGCTTTTTAAAAGAGGGTTCCATAGTCAAATGTTTATTTGGTAAAGGTTATTTATCCTTTTATTGGAAATTCAAAATTCACCTTAGGATAGTAATGACTCAGAAAGTTTTTTTGGGAAAAAATTCTTTAATTGTGTTTAACACAGCATTTGGCAATTGTATTTGACAATGGAAACTAACTACAATCAGCCTTCTGTATCTGTGGGTTCCGCATCTGTGGATTCAACCAATCACGGATTTAAAACATTCAGAAAAAAAATTGTGTCTGTATTGAACATTTACAGACTTTTTTTCTTGTCATCATTCTTCAAACAATACAGTGTAACAACTATTTACATAGAATTTACACTGTATGAGGTATTATAAGTAATCTAGAGATGATTCCAAGTATATGCAGGAGGATGTGCGTATTATATCCGAATAGCCATTTTATATCAGGGACTTGAGCATCCTCAGATTCTGGTATCCATAGATGTCCTAGAACCAATCCCCTGAGGATTTCAAGGAACAACTTTATCATTTGTTTCTATATCACCTATTGATATTGATCAGAATCAGCGTGTCAGGATATGTACTACTAGAAATGCTGGTTTAGGAGTTTTGTCCATTGCCCCTGAACTCACATCACAGGAGCACTTTGGTATTATGACATTCCTGGGATAGAAGACTGTGTGGCAAGTGATCTTTTCCACAAAGGACAGAGGGAATAAACTTAAATTATTTATTAGTAAGAAGACTTTTATGACATTGGGTGTGATTTATACTTTGAATGCATAATCTGGAGAAAGTCTAAGGACTTTAGAATGAAAGATGATTTTTAATCTTCTGGGGTTAATTTAATATGTGAGGTATTGTACTGTCTTCCTTTCATGAGGCCCAATAAATATGCATAAAAGATTCCAAAGTTTGTTGCAGAGAGCGTTTATTTCACTGGCCTTTACATTCATATTTTCAAATTCTCAACTAAGTGTCATCTTCCTCCTTCTGCATAGTTTTCACCATGGCATTTACTACCATCTAATATATTATACATTATATGTTATATTTATTTATTTTGTTTATTGTTGCTTTACCCTCCCCCCGCTAGAATTTACTCTCCAAAATGACTAGTGACTTTTTAAAAATTTTATTTTTTATTGATGCATAATAGTTGTACATATCTTGGGGGCATATATGATAAAGTTAAGAGTTTGTTATGTGCACTCTTTAACATCAATAGCTTTTGGTTCTATGTGGTGTATCTCTGTAGCTGTATAAATGTATTGTAGAAGTTATAATCAATGTTAATTGATCAATGATTAATTATGCTATTCTTAGTGATTTTTTAAAAACACATGTCAGAATTATGACACAAAAATATAAATCATTCGCTTCTGTTATAAAGAGTGGGCCACACTTTAATTCTGTAAAAGAAAAATGCCTTTTCCTAGAAGAGGTATTTTCTTTAGTTGTGAATGTGTTAATATGAAATTTGATACAATCAGCCATCTTGACTCTCAGTTAGGAATCTTGGGTTTTGGCCCTAGTTCTGTCATATATGTTCTTCCTTTGATGATCTCTGGGCCTCTACTTATTTATATGATTCCTCTCTTATTCCTCTATATCTTTAGTATCTTATGATAACCTGTATCAACTGAATGAAAAAGAAACCCAGGTATAAATTTAGATTATGTCCACATTTGGATAATCTACCAAAATTGCATCAGGTTTTTAAAGACAGTAAGATGTATGAGGGATTTTACTTTTCATTTAATGCCAGAGAATCTTCATAGAGTAAAAGAACTTCAAATCCTGTGGTAGAGAATGTTGTAAATCTTGATATAAGAGCCAGAAATGAGAAAAGATGGTTTAGGTTTGTTTGATGTGCAAAAATCCATTTATTGCTTTTTGAAAACCCCAGCTCTTTGATGTAAGATATCAGGAGTCTCACTAAATGTTTTTCTGTTGAAACAGATAAGACAATCATAGACTCTGGGCTATAGTTCTCAGGTTATTTGGTGTGTGGGTATAACTGTATACTTTTTTTTCTAAAACTTTTAGAGGATACTTTCCAGATCTGGTCTTTATTCATTTTGAACATTAAAAATATTAAGTGAGAATAGTCACCGGAACTGTGAGAATAGTCTTAGAGTCTAAGAAAAGAGATCTACTAAGTAAGATTGCCTTGAAGAAACTCCTAATCTAATTTTGAGGCAACATTAACACAAATAAAGCAAAGAGTGTATTCTATAAGATATTGTTAAATTGTGGATTCAAGAAATTCTGGAGTACAGGAATTCAATCAGTTCTCTATTACAATATTTTTAAATTTATCTCTATTGTTGGAACATAAGAAATCTCATATAGGTAAATTTTTCAAATACTTGAAACTTATCACCTTGATGTACTAATTTAAATTATTTTTAAGTTTTTATGATATATAATTTCTTCCTGATTAAAAATGTTTCTCTTATATATCAGGATAACATTATGGACATAGAGTCTTTGAGCTAGAAATATATTTAGAAATGGCCTAGTCTAAACTTTTCATTAGATTGTTGTGGAAACTGAACCCAGAGAATTTCCCAAGGAAGATCAGGGAGTAGAACCTAGGCTTTGCTGATTGTTGAATTTTATTACGGTATCATTTTGTACTTTTGATATTATCTTCTTGATTGCTGATGCATGTAGAGCTATTTTTTTTACTCTGGTAAACGATTCCAGACTTCTATGCTAATTTTTCTTTGTATTACTTATGATTTCTATTACCTTTTTCTCTACTGTCAGTCTGACAGCAGTAACTTTCTAGGACTGTCAATGTACCTGGTTTAAACTGGAAAATGGGTTCTGATTACTCCCAAAATAAAGTCAGTAAGTACCATGGGCAAAGGGGATATGTTTATTTCATGGCTACTGGGAAGATAGGCATGTGGTTTCCTATCTTCCCCTCCACTCCACATGCCATCTTTATCCTGGGTGACTTCAGTAGCCATGCTGATGGCAGAGCCAAAGGCTGGATTCCCAGTTCTTTGAGGTGCTCTTCTCCCATGGCATTCACCTCTACTCCACTTTTGCCACTCATTTCCATGACCACTCTCTTGGCCTTTTCATTATTCGGATACTTTATAATTGAAATTTTAAATTAAGACATTCTCTCTCATTTAGTGTCTTTCACTGCATCTGTTTTAAAATAAAGAGACATCCAGGTCTTTGAACTGATTTACATTGATAATGTCTTCCCATGTTTACTTTCTTTCATGACCAACTTGTAGTTCACACTGGCATTTTGACCATTCTCTAGACATTAACCTTAACTTCCCTCAACTAATTTTTTTCATTTCTTAGTCTGTGATAAGCAATGTAATCTAAATGACATTTTTAAGTGTATACCAGAAAGCTGTTGGAAAGTTGAATAGCTTTGAGATGAGTGCCACCACAAATTTAGTCTCCAAACTCATATGGTATGTTAGTGTTGTCCAGAATTTCATCTGTATTTGCCTAGATAACTCTTTCTCTTAGTCCCCACAATGTCCAAAATTCTCCCCCTTTTCAAGCATGTTTTTCTCATACTTACGCTGTCACTGTCATTGGGTGTTCTTACCCCACAAAAAAAGAAGCTGCCAGGCAAGAAAACCTCACCTTTCTGCCACAAATCCTAAAATATAGCAGAGTTTGCATCCTTTGTCTTCTTTTCTCCCTTGGTTACAGGGTATCTTGTGAGCCAGGGATTTAAATTTATTTTACTTTTTTTCCTACAAATAATTAGTTGTTCCAATAGTATGTATTGATTAAGTCATATTCTTCACAGTTTTTTTTTAATTATTGCTGTATTTTTTTTTCTTTTATGCATGGTCTGTTTCTGAGCTCTCTATCTGGTTAATAAACCAATTTAACTCTCACTTATCACTTATCACATAGTTTAATGACTGTAGCTTTTTTGTGCATCTTGCTCTCTGAAGGGCAAGTTCTCCTACACTATTCTTTCCCTCATTATGTAACCATGTTGCTAATTTATTAAATACATTTAAAAAAGCTTTCTGGGATTTTGACTGAAATAGTACTAACTGAATTTATGTATTAACTAGGGAGAGAACAAAAGCTTTACAACATTGAATCTTCCAATCCATGAATATGACATATTTCTCCATTTAATTAGATTTTTTATCTCCTCTAATAATGCTTTATATTTTTCTCTATAGAAGTTTTTTACAATATTTTTAAGATATTCCCTGAGTGTCTTATAGTTTTTGAGGCTATTTTGAATAAAATTTTTCCCACTAGAGTGATTCTTCAGATATGCATTATCTGCTCAAAGCAAGACAGCTACTTAAAATCCTTTAATGTATTCTCATTAACATTGTGCTACTATTTAGACCCTGATGAGAAACGTGTGGTTCTCATGAACTGGTTCTTACTTTTCTCCCCAGCTTCATCTTTCATGCTAGCCTTATCATTCCCTTTAAATTCCAGCCACCTAGAACTTGTGTTAAGCTTGATTTCTTTTCTCTCTTATCCCCTCGTGACTCTTGAACTCACTGACAAGTTTTGGTCAACTCTGTCTCCAAAACTCTACATCCAAAATGCAGTCACTTTTTGTCCTCTCTGGTGCTTCCATTCTAGACTGAGTCACCATTCTCTCTATCTTGGCTGACTATTGTAGCCTCTGACTAATTTCCCAGCTTTCACTGTCACCTCGCTATAATCCATTTTCTATATAATAATCTTTGAAAAATGTAAATCAGATTATATACCTTCTCTGTTTAAAGCCCTCTGGTGGTAAATAAAATAAAAATCCTCCCATCTGGCTAACAAAACACTGTAGGACCTGAGTTCTGCCTACATGTCCACCTCATTGCTGGCCGCTCTTCTCCTTCAGCAATACATTGCAGCCATTCTGGCCCATTCTTGTTCCTCAAACACAGCAAACTTTTGTAGATTTTTACTGTTTCCTCTGCCTTGAATGTACTGTAACCCAACAAAAAGTAAACAGTAGGACAGCAGAGGCCTTGTCTATCTTTTCCATGGCTCTGTTACCTAGGGATTCAGTAACTATTTATTGAATAAATAAATGTATGCATTTCTTTTTGGTTTATCAAATTACTGGGTCCTTGTCTTTAGTTCATTTCACTTGTTGCTCTTTGCTTAAAACAACATCTTTCTCTGCTTCTCCCTCACATTTCCCACCTTTGCCTGAAAACATCATCTAAGTATTAGTTTGGTTTCATCCTCTGGACAGCCTTTCTTGATCCCTACCCTGTCATCTTCCTCATGGAGGGTTGGGGGTAGAGGTCTCTGGTAGGTGTCTCTGAATACCATGTATACTCCCTATTACATCAACACATTTTCTGTATACCTCATGGTGCAGGGATTTTTTTTTACACTGCATTTGTAACACCTAGCACTATGTCTTGCTCATGGTGTGATTACTCAACAAATATCTGATGAATGAACAAAAGAATGAATGAATGACTAAATCTGTTCTCAATTTCCAAAGGCTCCTTTAGTTTCATTGCTGTCTCTTATCTGTGTTCCAGAATACTAATAGTATCTGAAAAATAATCTCTAGGGAGTAGTAGATTGATATATTTAATTTGCAATTCTTTTTATTTAAGAATCCCAGAGAAGTTTAGAAATATTATTTAAACAAAGTCTATTTCTGACATTGTAGTTTATCCCTAATGAAGACAGATAAAAAGTTGCTGAGAGGAAAAAAAGAATAATTCTGGGAAAGTAAAGTACTAATCTCTACCATTTTTTTAAGGCCATGCCAAACCTTTACATCCTTTCATGACTTAGGAATAATAAAACACTTTGGACCAGTGAGAAATCCTGTTGGAATAAATGTTCTGCAATTTTGGATTTGCAAATGCTCTGAATTTTATCTTTCCTCTTTTCTCTGGTTTGATCCTGTCTTGTTTGCTTGTTCCTCTGGCTTCCTGGTTTATTCTCTGTTGGTTCTCTGAACACTTGTGCTTGCCCATGTGTGGAGCTGCTGCACTTTGAACCTGGGTGCAAACCCTGTGCTCACAGGCTGCTCTCCCTTTCTGACACTTGAGCCTTGGACCCAGCCATTGTTATTTCTCAGTCCCTCAGGATGCAACAAATTTTCTAAAAGAAAAAAGGAAAGTATTTAAAAATTAACATTTATAGAAATATGGCTTCTTAATTGTTACTTTTATAAGGCTAGTTAGTAGTTATAGTTTTTAAAATCTAAGTAGTAAACCCTCCCTATTTAAAAGTAGTTCTACATAAGAAATCATGTTTATCTTCAAGATTTTAATAATTAAATACTATCACAATTATTATGCTGTAGATCATGTTTTAGCAATTAAATAAGGAATATCAAAAAGGATGACTTAGCCATTAGAAAGATACTAAAGTCATACATAGCTGTGTGAGAAAAAATTCATCTCCAAAGTGTGTACCAAATTAAAGCAAAATTTAATTTTAGTGATGATGATGATAAACTAGTCTGGTCCCTACTTATACTAATGCAAACAAGTTTAGTCCAACTAATGTTCTGCTTACTTGACATTCTCAAATATGGCATGATGGAGTTACTTTTACCTTGGCTTCAGCTAAAATGGTTCCTTCCAGTTTTCAGGAGGAAACTTTTGCCAGGAAACAGATTCTACTGTCCAACTTCTAATGAGTTACTATGATCAGTGAGCCAGTTTTTCTTTAGTCTAGATAATATTTTACCAGTAACATTTGAAAAGCATAAAATATGTTTAAATTATTTCTCCTTCATAACCAGACCTAATAAATTCCCTCATGTTATAGACTAGTTTAGTTTAAGAATAGTTTCAAAATAAGCCTTGCACTTTAAAAATTGCCTAGTGGTCTAATATGCAGTGGTATCCGATTTTCAGCTAGAGGGAAGTGAAACAGAGCAGATACAGTTTGCCTACCACAAAATAGTGCTCAGTAAGTAGTACTTATTATTACCATTGTTAATTACCATTATTTATTTTCCTAATGAGATTGTCTGCCATTTGACTTTGGTTAAGTGAAAAGTTTTTATTGGAGGTTACATTTTGGTAGTCAGCACAATTAATAATTGGATATAAAATCTTTGAAAACTGTCCATATGGATGAAACACTGGAGCAATTCTATGGGTCAGGGGTTGGAAGAGATGTAGAATAGAGAGGGGGAATGGAAATTTTCATATGGGTGGTTATTTTTGCGGAGGCTAAAGGGAAAAAATAACTACTTTAAGAAATGAAAATATGTAGCCTAGGATAGATATTTTGTTGAAAGGTAGAAAACTCTAGAATCCTGGAGAGTCATTGACCAATTGTTTCCCTTCCACTACCTTTGTCAGATGATTCTGGCGATATTTAGGTTGTGTCTCCCTTTGCCTATGCTCTAAATCCTGTCCCCTACTGGTTTTAATGAGCACTGCTTGATGGATTACTGTCCCTGTCTTCTATGTCTTAAACATCTTTGTTCTATAACGTCTTTGTCCCAGATCAGAGGCATACCCAAAGTGCTCCCTTCCAAAAACCAAAATTCCATATTGCTAGATCCCACTCTGCTTCTCCTACTTTTCTTTTCTTCAATCTAGCAATATCTTCCTTTCTTTTACTTTTCTTCCTTTCAAGTCCATATACCTTTGTCTTATTGTCTTCTTGTGTTATTCCATTAGTTAGGACTTCTAGGAAAATGTTGAGTAGGAGTTGTAGGAGGGGATATCCTTTCCTTTTTCGTTATGATGGCAGAAAAGTACTTAACTTTTCTCACCATTATATATGATGTTAGCTGTCGACTTGTTATTCTTTACC
Source organism: Cheirogaleus medius (assembly GCA_008086735.1). NCBI lineage: Eukaryota > Metazoa > Chordata > Mammalia > Primates > Cheirogaleidae > Cheirogaleus > Cheirogaleus medius. Next base: position 70,643,125 of record VBSM01003176.1, on the reverse strand, counting down.
AAGTTAAGGAAGTTTCCCTCTATTCCTAGTTTGCTGAGAGTTTTTTTTTCTTTTATCATCAACAGGTGTTAGATTTGTCAAATGCTTTTTCTGTATCACTTGATAAAATAGTATGATTGTCCTTCTAATTTAGTCTGTTAATGTGATAGATAACATTGATTATCCAATGTCGAACCAGCTTGGCATATTTGGAATAAAAACCACTAGGTCATAATGTATAATTCTTTTTATACATTGTTGGATTCTATTTGCTGATATTTTCTTGAGGCTTTTTGCATCTGTGTTCGTAAGAGATATCTTTCTTTTTTAGAGCAATTTTATGTTTTATTATTAATTTTATATTTGACAAAAATTATATATACTTATGGTGAACAACATGATGTTTTGAATTTATATACATTATGGAATGGCAAAATCAAGCCAATTAACAATGTGTTACTTCATGTACTTATTTTTTTGTGGTGGAGACCACTTAAAGTCTGCTCTCTTAGCAATTTTTAACTATGGTCACCATGTTATACAATAGATTTCTTGGGCTTATTCTTCCTGCCTAACGAAAACTTTGTATTCTTTGGAAATGGCATACCATCACTTCTGCTGTGTTCTCCTGATCACACAGACCAATGTTGACACAGTGTGTGTGCAGTTGAATATAGAAGGCAAGGGCCATCTGGGGCCATCTTGGAAGCCAACTACTACAGCGTGCGTGCTTCCTCAGCCCTCTTTTCCTTTCAGCATAGTGATCTGTAACATACGAGGTAGAGGTTTCTCCCTCAGGCTCATTCATCCTTCAGCCACTGAAGGATAGACAGAGCCCCTTTGCTCGCCATGACAGACATACAACATGAACAAGGAATGAATTGTCTGTTTTAAGGCACTGAGACTGTGAGGTGCTCTGTGACTGTTACATAACCCAGCCTATCCTGACAGTGTTCATGTCAGAGAGTGTGAGTTACTTTAGTCCCCATCCTTCCTTTCCTCTTTAATGCCAGAACAGCCATTTTGTTTAGCTGAGCTGATTGCAGTTTGGTAGAGCTGTGTGAGTAAGTTCTGGCCAATAGGATGCAAACTAAAATGTTGAGTGTCAGTTTTATTTTGTTTTATTTTAAACTTTTTAAATTATTGACACATATGTTTTACATATTTATGGACTACATGTGCTATTCTGTTACATGTATAGAATGTGTAATGACCAAGTAAGAGTGCTTGGGGTGTCCATCACTTTGAGTATTTACCATTTCTATGTGTTGGGAATATTTCAGGTCCTCTCTTCTAGCTACTTTGAAGTATGCAATACACTGCTGCTAACTATAGATATCCTACTCTGCTATCAGACATTAAAACTTATACTTTCTACCTGTGTGTTTGTACCCATTGACCAATTTCTCTTTATCCCCCCTTCCACCCACATACTCTTGCAAGTCTGTGGTATCTATCACTGTACTCTCTACCTCCATGAGATCCACTTTTTTAGCTCCCACATATGAGTCAGAACATGCAACCTTTTTGAACTCATGCTTCCTATCAGTGAATATAGAAGGTGCAAGCCCTATTTTGTGCTCTAATATTTTTCCCAAGGGCCAAGAGTATTTGACCGTAATTCCTACAGTTAGTATTATCAATACAAAAAGCATTTTTTCATCTTCCAATCATAAGATTATATTCGGATATTTATTTGAGTTTTTTTTTTTGGATTGTATTTATTTTGAGACAAGGTCACTCTGTTACTGGGGGCTACAGTGCTGTGGCATCATCATAGCTCACTGCAACCTCAAACTCCTGGGCCCAAGCGATCCTCCAGCCTCAGCCTCCCAGAGTAGCTGGAATTATAGGTACACACCACTACGTCATACTAATTTTTCTACTTATTTTATAGAGATGGGGTCTCATTTTGTTGCTCAGCCTGGTCTCAAACTCCTGGCAATCCTCCTGCCTTGGCCTTCCAAAGTGCTGGGATTACAAGCACTCCTGGCCTATATTCTGATACTAAATTATTGCAGTTAAGATATGGATTAGTGGAAAAAGACCAACACACATAGCTACTGCAAATATTCAGTTTATTTCAGCTTTGAATACAGAATTTTAATAGTTGACAACAGGTTGGAACAGGAGGATGGAGTGCTCCTGGAGTCACGTGGTCAAGAAAGATAAAGTGGAATTGATGGATTAGGACATATAATTGTATTGTATTCTCTGTAGTTCTATCAGAGAATTTGGGGAAGAATTAGTATTAGGTGTCTAGAAAACAAGGCAAGTGGAAAAATTGGCAATTAGTTCCGAGAAGAACAGAGTTTTAGTGCATGATGTGGATGAGCTGTGGATAATATTTAAGTCATATTAATGTGAGCTATGACAATTGATTTAACATTTGTGGTATTTGGAGGGGTGATACTGGCAGGTGGGTGGCACGCAGGGAGAGGGAGAAAGAAGAGTTTGTAGGAATATAAAACAGCTAAATCCCCATGTTTTATAACAGGAAACTGATAACATATGAAACTGTCAAGTCAGAAAATAGATACATAAGCCTGTCCTTCAGAAATACAGAAGCAAACACCTGAAGAAACAGCTAAAAACAGTTGAAGTTGGTTTCCTCTGGGAAAACCCTGGGAGTCTAAATGGGTGTGGTAGGAGACTCCCTTTTCTCATTATAAGCTTTGTAGTATTCTCTTCAAGCTAAGCAAATGACTTATATATAGATATTTAAAAATATTAATATAATAAAAGAGGTTGAGGCAAACCTCTGGGTTTTTGTTCTGGTTTGTGTTCACCTGTGGTCACGAAGCCCTGAGCTTCTGTGGTGGTTGATGATTGGCTGGTATTGGTTTAGTGCTGGCCAATGAAATACAAGGACAGGATGAGAAGCACATGGACTCCCAAGTGAATGCCAGCTGTGCCATCTTCCTTACGACCTTGTTTGGTGGACACTCGGGAAAGTAGGACTGACTTGGTCCGCTGCTTCCCACAGAGAGCTCTCAGCTGCCAGTCCCCTGTGCGGAAGGCCATGGCCGAAGTGAATCAACCTGAGACATTTTGTCAAATACTTCATTTTCTTGGCCCTCAGTTTCTCTCATCACTTTTTCACAGAGGTGATATGGAAATCCCACCTCAGACTCACATCCACAGAAAAGTGTTGCTGTCTGTGTGGGGATAAAGAAATACTGGCAGATATATATTTGTTATCTATGTGGCAAGCTTCATCCATTTGTGAAAAATGTTGTTAGACTTTGAAGACTTGGAACAGTGCAAGTCTAACTACTTTGGATTGTTTATTGACTATTATATAGAAGGAGGAGAAGAAAGGAGCAAAAGGAAATTGATCCTCCTGACTTTCACATCCTGGCTTCCAGTGTGAGGGGCTCATGGAACTCAAGGCAGGAAAACTATTTTAAATTGCTAATTAACAAAATAATGTCCAACTTTTGTAAGCATGAAAACTGATGAAATTACCACCACTAACTATAACCTGGGGTTTAGTCCAGAAGTCTCTTCTTGGTTAGATGCGCAAGCACATTCAATCAAATTGTCAGAATTCCCTTTTCCTCTGCAGGTGGGATTTTCCAAAAGGGGCAGGAAGTCAGTAGGAGAAAGGTTGGAGCCACATGTCTTCAATGAGTTGCTCTTTCTGCCATGCACAGAAAATTAAAAATTGAGTGAAATCCACTAAGCTAAGAAATATCAGGTCAGGTTAAATTAATAAAATGTGGCAAGTAACTGTGATTCATGTAGTTGAGCTTCATCATTGATCTGTAGGGAATAAAGAGGCAGCTAGCTGAGCTGTCAAAATGAACAAAAGAAGCGGTTGCTAAAGTTGGCAACAAATGGAATTGTAGGGCTTTCCAGAGTTCAGACTTCTTGTGGTAGATTCAGGAGCAGTCAACTGTGACCCTCTTTTCTTGAAATTAAAATGAAATTGAATCTAATTTTTTATCTTCAATTAGCAAATGATTACTTTATATCTTGAACATGAATATAATTATATTTGTTTGCCTTATAAAAATAAAGTTGAATAATGCAGATAAGCAAAAAAAGAAATCACTTATCCAAGTAAATAGATTTAATCACTTACAAAATTTAGTGTATATCTTTTAAGAACTTTGTCCTACTTGTTAACCCACTATTTCAAGATATCTACATGGTTATATGGTATTTATTAGTTTTTACCTACTTTTTCACTTTCAAATGTCAATTACATTCTTTAAGGATAAATCTAAACCACTGAAAATGTGATTGAGGTAACTTTAGAATATTATTGATGAATTATTTATGTGGTTATTTGCCTTGTACTGCTTGAGGGACTGTTTTTTTTAGGATGGAACATAGTGTTAATCAAACCTAAAACAGAATTTCTTTGTGAATTGCAAGACAGCTAGGCAAAGAGCAAGTACAGCCTTTCAGTTTGTCATTCCAAATGTGAGAACATTTCTGAAGTATATGTGCTATCTAACTTATGTAAATTTGATGCAAATAGTTTAGTATTTATTCAAATTATAAACCTGGTAAAAGTAGTCTCTGTTTCTCAGTGGTGTCAATTGGGTAAGAGTATTTTAAATTCGAACATAAGCTTTGCATACAAATATATTATTAGGAATTTAGAAGATGTGTGTTTTCTGGATTTCCAACTTAAGTTTTACTCTAAGAAACATGTGCTTAATGGAGGGATGTCAACACTGGACGAATATTCTCCAAACACCTCTTTCCTGAATACCAAGGGCTCTTGATTTACAATTGTTTTTCTTTGAAATAAAGAGCAATAACTAGGACAGCATATTCTGGAATAGAAAAAAAGTTGATATAAGCATGCTGCCTTTTTTACTTACAGAGTTTTGTTTGTAACCCACCTTTAACTTTCTCCGAGGGGTAATATAGATGGGGTTAGCCTCTGTGTGTGTGTGTGTGTGTGTGTGTGTATATGTGTGTGTGTGTGCGTGTGTAGCTGAATTAAAAAAATAGCTCTTGAGTGATATCTCTTACTGATTTTCTACAATTTCCATTCTCTTTTTAAAAGTAGGATCCTTGCTCATTAAAAAGTAGTTTTTCTTTTACCTCCTTTGCTCAAACTGCCTCTCTTCTCTACATGGATGAATCAGGATCACATGTGATCATCATTCATTCATCCATTTATTCAACAAATATTGATTGAGGGCTGTGTGCCAAGTGAGCTAATGCTTTGAAGAAAAAGAAAAGCAGCCAAGTAGAAAGGCATCACTCAATGTCTACTCTCCCGGGGAAGACAAAAAACAAAGTGTTCATTTATGTTTGAAATAGTGAAGAAATTGACTATGTAAAAAATATATTTCTGTTAATAGCAGCGAGAAGTAGTTAGAATAAACTCTCAAATTAATGACATTCCAGGCTATACAACAGTAGGATGTAATACATTAATGTCTTTCAGTCAATATTGCAATTAAATTTTTATGTGTGGTATTGTTTATTAATATTAAATATATCAAGGACATAAGCTTATGATTTTTACTCAGTTCTTTAAGCATTATTTTTTAAAGCTTGATCCCAGAGGATACTGTATTAGGATAACATGAAGTCTCATTCTATACCAAAATGCTTTATTGATTTCAATTCCCATATTATAAAATTTGCCCTAATTTTAAATTTTATTATATTTTCAATATTATTATACACAAAAAATAGTGAAGTCAGCAAGTTGTCTGAGAAATTTGCAATCCACAGCAAACATTTTCTTTGGATCATTTTGAATTTCACAAATGGCTCACAGGGAGCTAGAAAAGATAGTTCATGGATAATGGAATATTGGATTTTGGCTCTGTGTAGATTTCAAATCCTAAAGGTGAAAAAGGAAAAATAGGACACATTACATGTAAAGGCTTAATGTGAGATGTTGGTGACACTTATTTAATTTTATGTTAAGTAACAAATATGTTTTGGATGCCATTTGATGTCTTACCAGTGCTTTTCTTAGAAATGTGAATCATTGCTGGGTGAGTCCCTAATTTGAGGTTCCAGGTCTCAGCCTACTGGCAAGGAAGTCAATAACCATGTGGTGTTAATAAAACTGTTTCCCTTTGCCACACCGTTGACTGATTGTGGATGAGTGATAGATACAAGCCAATGAAGGGCTGCTTGCCTTCTATTAGTGCTATGGGGTGAGGATATATATTCTGGCATTGTTTCTTTCATTGAATGTTCTGCCAAGGCATTTCTGCCTGAATCCACTCAGACAAAAGATGCCATGTTTGAGAGAAATTTCCTTTCCAAGCTGAATTAATCACTTAACTTTTCACTGAATTTTAGGTCTCTGTGACTATAGTACGGAAGCTGTTGTGAAAGGGTTGTATTTAGGGGTCACCTTTGACTCCTCCATCCCTCTCTTTATCTCCACCTTTAGTCGTCTAGTCCTGTGAACTCTGTCTTTCTCTTTCTATTGCTGGGGGTTCTTTCCTTTTCTGATTCTGAGAATCAAACCAGAATTAGATATGGCATTCTGATAAAAATTAAAATATTAGCTTTATTATTGCTAAAACTGGATTGGAAAATGAAGCTTGAATCTATGGTCAAAATGAAGCTTCCTACTACTTTACCTAGCTCTAGATCTCCAGATTCATCTGGGAAAATCATAGTACAGCACACACTGTGCAGCAGAAATGGCAACTCAGCTCACACCCTGGGAAGAAGCCTCGAGAACAGGGATATACAACAAGATATAGGCCTGCTGACCTACCTCAAAAAGGCAGGCCCTGGACTCAGACACCAGTTTGTTAATGTGTACGACTCCAGTGGAAGGAGGACAATGACCTCCCATTTATGTATGCCTGTCCCCAAAGGCAACCAGAAGACAAAGGCTAAACAGTTTAGCTCTTCCCTTCCTCAGTGTTGTCATTTGGATCAATCAGTTCTGCTCCTAAAGACAGGAATGAGCAGGTAGGTTGGTGGAGTGGTGGAGAGGAGGTTTGAAGTCATCTTCCAATGTTACAATACTTTTTTGTGGTATTTCAGTTTTGTGGGTTGTTGGTGGAAAGTGTGGAGAAGGAAAAAGGAGTATGTTTCCATATTTTCCTCAATCATCAACTTAGGTCAGGCCCTCAAAATATCTACATTAAACACGACTGTCTAACTGCACTTAAAAGCCACCAGAATAAATGTTCTTTTAGAAATACAATTATGTCACCCCCTCAGCTAAAATTCCCCACTTGGTTTTCTGTACTTGTTTGGCTGTAACAAAAAATCCATACTATCTTGCCATGACATTCTAGGCTCCTTATAATCAGGTCCTTAATGAACTATTCGGTCTGATACTTTCCTGTTAACTTTTGTTCCAGGCTTACCAAACTCTTTGCAGTTTCCCAAACATTCATATCTTTGGCTATCCTTTGCCTTCATTTTTGCTGCTCCCATTTTCAGAAATACCTTCCCTTGCTTTCTTTATTGGTATAGATTGTACTGAGTCTTTGAAACTCAGTTTAGACATAATTAGCTACTATTGGACACCTTCACTGGATTATCAAGCCATGTCCACCCTCAAGTTAAGTTATGTTCATTCCAGTGTTCCTCATAGTATCTTGTGCTTGTTTACTGGGATAGGGAACAGGTCTTCCCTATCTGCATATTCATATTGAAAGCAGTGCCTGGCATATAGTAAGCAATCAAAAACTATTGCTAGCATCTCTCACATTGCTTCCTCCCTTAAACAGAGCCATGGTTTTGATATTTGTTAAGCTCTCAAATGTGCCCTACAATAGCAACTGCCTAGATCTTGATAGAGATAGACATGCAGAGAATTTATAAAAATCTTGGTCGCTTTAGTGATATTGGAAAAAACATTTTTCTCACTAAATAATATTTTTGTTTTTCTGTTATTCTTTCAAACTATAAGTAATCTGATTTTAATAAACTTTTTCTAGTGTTGGTAAAATAGTTCCCACATAGTAATAAAAATTACTATTCATCATTATTCAAATTCTCAGACATTTGTTTTTAATGATTTCCAAAAACTCAATTTCTTACACATTTAGTCACAAGCTGCATTGAGTAGTAAAAATGAAGGAAAGACCATATGGGAAGTAGAGAATATGTTATGTTACCTTATTCTGAAAGGCATTGTTGAACCTTTATTGAATAGATGTTAAATACTTTACACAAAACAAAAGTTGTGTGACCCATGAGAGTTAAAGAGTTGAGAGCTAATTTGTCACGTTCAGGTTGAGATAAAAAGTAACTGCCTGTTTAGCCTTTAACTTATTTTTAAATCCACTTGGGAAAAGAGTCAAACAATTTTGGAGTTAAATTTACTTGTTTATCTTTGTGCTCAAATTTGTCCAATCAGGTAAAAATATTTGTATGGCATGTATTGTTATATGACTATCTAGGGACTGAAAAATGTGGTATGAATTATAAAGATTGGATTTCCAACTTTTAATAAAACTTACTGTTTCACAGTTTTTTTCTAACTCACAAAGAGCTTTTATATTCATAAGAAAATAGCTTTATTCATTCATCCTTTAATAAATATATACTGAATACCTATTTTGTGGCAAGTACTCTTCTGTGCATAAGAAAAATTATACACATATAAAAATGTTCTATAGTTTTTTTGGTAGTTTAAAATTTTTTATTTGATTTATTTCTTAGTTTGATATGCAAATTTATGGAAAAGTTGTTAGAACAGGTTAATTTGTGACTAAGAATTTATGACTAATATCCTAAAGGCAAACACAGCAGCAACAAAAATAAATAAATGGGACCATAGCAAAGGGAATAATTAACAGAGTAGACAGGCAGCCTACAGAACAGGAGAAAATATTCCCAAATTCTACATCTGACAAAGGACTAATTTCCAGAATCTACAAAGAACTCAAACAAATCAGCATGAAAAAGCAAACAACCCCATGAAAAAATGAGCAAAAGGCAAGAAGAGAAATTTTTCAAAAGAAGATAGACAAATGATCAACAACATGAAAAAAGTGTTCACTGTCATTAATCATCTGGGAAATGCAAAGTAAAAACACAATGAGATACCAATTTACCCCTCTCAGAATGACCCTTAATAAAAAGTGAAAAAACAGTAGATGCTGGTGTAGATGCAGAGAAAAAGGTACATTTATACTCTGTTGGTGGGACTGCAAACTAGTATAACCTCTATGGAAAACAGTATGAAAATTCCTCAAAAAGTAGACCTACCATTTGATGATCCAGCAATCTCACTACTGGGTATCTACCCTAAGGAAAAGAGATCAGTTTATCAAAAAGACACCTGCACTCAAATGTTGATTGCACCACAATTCACAATTGCAAAGATATGGAATCAACCTAAGTGCCCATCAATATATGAGTGGATGAAGAAAATGTGGTATATATATATATATTTACCCTGGAGTACTACTCAGCCATGAGAGGAATGAAATAATATTATTTGCAGCAACTTGGATGGTACTGGAGACCATTATTCTAAGTGACGCATCTCAGAAATGGAAAAACAAACAGCACATATTCTCACTAATAAGTGAGAACTAAATTATGGGTAAACATGGGCACAAAAATATGTAAAGGACATTGGAAACTAAAAAGGGGAGAGGATGGGAGGGGGTGAGGGATGCAAACTTACCTATTGGGTACAGTGAATACTGTCTATGTAACAGGCACACTGAAAGCCCTGACTTCAGCATTATACAGTGTATCCATGTAACAAAAACATTTGTACCCCCTTAATGTTTTGAAATAATAAAAAAAGGAACTCTGGTATTATTTAATCTATGTTTACCAATAGTTTACATTTGTCTTATTTGCTTTATCATTTATATTATATTTATATGTATTTATAAAATTTAAATTCATAATTATAACTTAACATAAATTCATAATATATAATTTATTTATATTTATAATATATTCACAATCTGTTTATATTTACATGTATATTTGTATGTACATATTTATATATGTTTTTAGTTTATTTTTTCAACCATTTGAGGATAAGCTGGAGATTTCTACCCTGTTACAAATTCTTCAGTGTGTACTTGCTAAAATTGGAAGATTTTCTTACCTTATCATACTCTAATTATTGAAATCAGATAATTTATTATTGGTCCAATACTATTTTCTAAATCACAGTCCATATTCAGATGCCATCAGTTATCCCAATAATTCCCTTTATAGCTATTTTTCCCTGATTGAGGATCCACCTAATATTGGATTAGTAATGAATCAGTTTAGTCATTCATTGCATCAGTTTTTTAGCCAACTTTAATCTAGAACAGTAAAGACTAGTAAAGTCTTTTTTGACTGTATTGACTGGTATTTTTGAAGAGTATGGACCAGTTGTGTTGTAGAATGACCTTCAATTTAGGTATGTGGGATAGTTTCTCATGATTATATTCAAGCTATCCAATTTTGGCAGAAATACCACAGCAGTGATACTGTGTCCTGCATCATATTAGGAATCACGTGATGTTGGTTTGGTCCAATACTCCTGATTATTAAGGTGGTGTCAGCCAGGTCTCTCCATTGTAAAATTATCTTCCCTTTATTCAATAAGTAATTTGTAGGGAGTTGCATTCCACTCTAAGGAAGAACTTTTTCTTATCTTCCACTCATTTATTCATTGTCCCAGAATTTTTTCATTGTCCAATAGGAGGCCCTTCACACTGGCCCCTGTATCCTTTTATTATGTCCACATAATATTTTTTTTTGTACTTTCCTTCCTGAAAAGTTCAGAGCAAATGTCCACATAATTTTTCGAGTACTTTCTTGTGTCATAAGATATTCTAGGCTCATTTGTACTCTCCTTGATCCAACCCTGGAGCCAGCCTTTTCTCTAAGAAGCTCTGAGTCCATTCAATGTAGATTGATATCTAGAAACTATAAGCTGAGTGCTATGCTCATTGCTGCCAGTCTGTTCTTGCTTCTAGGCCCTCTCAGGAAATAGAGCTTAGGAAATGTATGTGTGTTTGCGAATTTAGTTGAACAAGCAGCTATATCTATATTTATGTATGTGTACTCATACTGATACTTCCAATTCCAATTCAGTACCACAGGGTACATTTTAAACTTCCCCATTTTTATAATTGCAACTCCCTTTGTGATGGTTAATTTTATGTCAACTTGGCTAGGATATAGAACCCAGCTATTTGGTCAAGCACCAGTCTAGATATTGCTAAAATGGTATTTTTTGGTGTGGTTAACATTTAAATCAGTAGACTTTGAGTAAAGCAGGTCACCCTGCATATTTTGGGTGAGCCTCATCCAATCAGTTGAAGGCATTAAGAGAAAAGGCTGAGATTATCCCATGGAAAAGAGATTTTTATTTCTCTTGAATACCTATGAATGGAAGTGCTAAATTATAGTAGGGGTGAATATTTAACTTTATAGGAAACTGTAAAATACTTCTCCAAAGGAGTTGTACCATTTATATTCTCTTCTAAAGCTTCAAGTTATATTTAGACATTGTATGTCTGGCATAATGACAAATCTCTTAGTGTTATAAAAACACTATGGACTTGGTGTCAGCACTGAGTTTGAGTCCAGAATCTATCACTATTTTTAACCTTGAGCAGTCATCCAACTAAGTCTCAGTTTCCTCAATTGTAAAATGAAACAAATATTAACACACATACGAAATACTTTTTAAGATGAAGTAAGAGAAGAATGTGGGAAAGATCCCTGTAAAGTGCTATCAAGTGTAAGGCATTATTAATAATACCAGTGAAGGTTGCTTAATGGTAGTTTCAATTCACAGCATTCACTTAACTCTTTTTACTTTGGTTTTGAAAAACAGTCAATTCAATAATATACTCAGACAAACTGTGTATGATATTGGATTAATTAGAATTTACCAATTAGACTACATTGGTGATGAATATAGTAGTTTGTCTGCTGAGAGCTGAGGCTTTTAGGGCCAGGAGAAACATTAGAGATAATATATTCCAGCCCCTTAAATATGAAACAGACACCCAAATCATTTAAGTGACTGACCCGTGTTTGTAAAGTTAGGTAATGTATGGGCTAGGCAGGGCTATGATCTGGATGTTTGTACTCTAAGACCAGTTAGAAAGTATGTTAATAATACTGTGAGTGATATAACAAGAAGTTTAAAGCTATGGTTTCAAGAAAATCTACTTTCATATTAAGTGTGCTATAAAAGGGATATAGATGAGTTTGGAGAATTGCTTGGAAATATACTTATGGAAATGGAATGGTGAGAAATGTTAAAGTATTTGCCCATCTACACATGAAATGATATGGTAATGATATTAGTAGTTTTGAATAAGATTTCCAATTTAATTAGAAATGTGTACATTTCTAATGTATAGACATGCAATATCTAAATATAATTTGAAGCTTTAGAATAAATAAACATTTTTTTAAACGAAGATAATTTACTTAATGACATGAAAATGATATTTTAAATGATTACCTGCTCTATTGTAGGGTATATATAGGTAGGTAGGGATAATTTAGAGGCATTTTTATGACTTGGCAGCTCAATTTGGTTATGCCACCATCAACTTATCTCAAATTTAATGAACTTGAAATTGAACCTATCTATTCTTCCAAATAAAATTTCATTTTAAACTCCCTATCATCACTATTATTTCAATCTTTTAAACTAGAAACCATATGATAGCTTTGATTTGTCTTTCTCCTTTGATCCCTATTTTTAGTACCTCAGGCTTTATTTTTCTTTTTTCTTCACTGCTTCCTTTCAGTTCTCAGGTTTGTACTTTGAGTTATGGCATTCCCTTATCTTACCTCTGGATTACTGGAGCATCATTCGTATTGGGCTGTGTATGTTCCTGTGAGATAAGTCTCCCTAAAATATTACTACCATCCCCTCTCTTTAAAACTCATGTTTTTCTAATGTTAATTATTTGGCTTTTGGGGCACTGCATAATCTGTGCCATTCTTATCTATTCAATACTATTTCCTAGGGTTTCCTCACACATGCCCTCCTGGTCAACCTCTGCCTGCACCATGGCTACCAGGTACAGTGATGCCCTTGGAACAATTTCTCATCACTGGCAGCATCCTGTCTCTGGGGCCTCCTTCCCTGTCTGATGACTGCCTCACTTTCTTTTTTAATTTCAGAATATTAAGGGGGTATACAGGTTTTGGTTACATAATTTGCTTTTGTACAGTTTGAGTCAAAGTTGTAAGTGTGTCCTTCACCCAGATAGTGTGCAGTGTACCTCTTAGGTGTGAATTGACTCAACCCCTCCTCCCCAAGCCCACCTCTGAGGACTATCTCTTGCATCTGTGAATTTGCTCAGCTGCATGCAGAAACAACCCTAAGCAACCTTCTTCAACCAATGGTCAGGGCTAGAAATTAGTGCGATATGCCTCAATTTTCCCGTCCTTGGTGGTGGGTGAATGGTTCTGAAGTATTTTCCACATGATATCTGTATAGGCAGAATAAAGGCTTCCAAAGATACCCACATCCTAACCCCCAGAATCTGTGACTATGTTACCTTACATGGCAAAAGGGACTTTGATGATTGACGTGAATAAATTAATGATTTTGAGATGGGGAGAATAATCTTGGTCATCCCAGTGTATTCACAAGGGGCCTTATAAGAAAGAGATGTGAAGCCATTGTTGGAAGGGGCCACAAGCCAAGGAAAATGGGCAGCCTCTAGAAGATGGAAAAGACAAGAAAACAGATTCTCCTGTAGAGCTTTGGGAAGGAATACAGCTCTGTTGACACCTTGATTTTAGCTTTGTGGGACCCATTTTTGTATATCTGACCTCCAGAACTGTATAATAGTACATTTGCATCATATTAAACCATTAAGTTTGTGGCAACTTGTTATAGCAGCAACAGGAATACAGCATCTCATATTCTCCAGGAGAGTTGAACACCAGTTGTCACAGTGGTCACCCACTCATTGTCATTCACTTCGGTGGCTTCTGTCTCTTCTCTGTGTCACTTTCTCTCTTTCCTCACTTGTGCTTCCTGGTATTACACCCACATAAACTACCTTCCCTGAGAGGTCTGCTTGTGAGATAATCCAAAGTAAGACCCCATCAGCATTTCTGTGTCACTTCTTTGCCAACCTTTCCCTCCCTTCTCAGAAAGCTCTTCCTCCTCCCCTCTCCTTCAGCTTCCATTTTCTTCATTTTCTCCATTTTCTTCAAAATGTAAGAGACACATCTTCCTCCAAGAGGCTTTCCTCCTGCCCCAGCCCACAAGACCCCCCGCCCTTTTTTTAGCCTTCCTTTACTCCTGTTGTGATTAAGTATAATCCTTATTCTCTGAGTATTTTCCTTGATCTTTCTATTTACCTAGCCAGTCCATTGTGGGGGGCAATGTGAGGCAGGCCATGAGGAGATCAGCTACTTCTCCCTGCGAAAATCAAGTCCCTTAGGTTGTTGTTGCCACAGAGGATAAGAAATTGATAGGAAATGGAGAGAATAAAAGAAATAAAAGAATACACAGAGACTAAGGTATAGTTTTATAGGTTTATATAAAGAAAGCAGGGGTACTCAGGAGTCTGCACCACCCTCCGCCAGTAGTGCAGCCTTGAGGTTAGATTTATATAGGTTTTTATAATCACAGATATCAATTACCTGTTGCCAGGGTAACAGATTTACATATCAAACAGGTAGTTTTGGTTGTTATGGGTAATAGATTTATATAACAGGTTAGGGTCAAAAGTCCTTTTAAAGGGCTTCTAACAAATTTTAATCTATCTAGGTGAACAAACAAAGTTTGTTACAAAGTCTCTTAAGGACTAATTTTTAAGTTTTAAGAGATAGGTATCAATTAACAGGAATAACAAAGAGGTATAGTGGCTCTATATTTCTTTTGTCTTGTTATTGTGGACTTGAGACACATAGTCAAGAGAAGGCAGGAAGCCCATCTCTACATTTTAAATTGCTCATAACCACAGGGGTGCGTCTCTTGCCTAGGGCACTCATTGTCTCTGGTTCCCATCCTGTGAGACAGATATTTACCTGTCTTGTCTTTTAAGAACAGGGAGGCTCACAAACCTGAGATAACCGAGAAACCTCCTGGAATACATCTGTACTGGAGCTTTGAGAGCCCTTTCAAGGCGAGGCAGCCCTTGATGTAAACTAACGAGTTTGCATATTTTTTCAGGGCAAAACCCTGCAAACTCCTGTTTCTGTCTTTAGTATAGCAATATTGGGCGATACAATAAAATAGTGATCTTATAAGCCGCATCTCATTAATCCCTCAATCGTATTTCTCAACAGTCCATATTTCAGATGCAGAAAGTCTCATTTCTTGTGAGATGGACCATATAAAATGAGTGAGGCTATACACACACACACGTGTATCTGTGGTATATGTGTGTGTGTGTACCCTCCATCAAATTAAAATTTCTATTGAGAAAGCCCCTTCCCCAAATCCCTGCTCAAAGGGAGCTTACATACTAGAATGGGTATGTTGGAACACAGATAAAAACAAAACAAAAAAGGTAAAATATATAGTATATTAGATAGTGATAATGGCTAAAGAAAAAGATAAAGCTGGAGAAGGAAAGAGATTAGATATATGGCAGTTTTAGGCAGTGGATTAAAGGCAGATCTGACCTCACTGAGAAGGTGAAGACCTGAAGGAGGTGAGAGGACAAACCAGGAGTGTGTCTTGGAGAAGAATGTTTAAGGCAAAGAGAGTAGTGGTGGAAAAGTCCTGGACTGAAGCACGCTTGGTGTACTCAAGAAGCAGTAAGGAGCACCATGCAGCTGTAGCAGGGTAAACAAGGGAAAAACTAGTAGGGGATGAGGTCAGAGTTAATGGAAACCAGGTCCACGGTAAGTGATATTCACTTCTCAGTGTGCCCAGATTTTCAGTTTGTGCCTATTGTCCTGATATAGTTATCAGTGATGCTCCTTTCTTACTGTACTCTTAGGCCATTGTAGGGCTTCGTGTTGATGCTGAGCACAATGGGAAGTTGTGTGGGTTCTAACCAGAGAAATGACACAATCTGATCAACATTTTAATGGGATCAATCTGGCTGCTATATTAAGAAGAGAATGAAGGGCTGCTTCTATTTTCTCAGGGAAATAGAAAAGTAAGGTCATCAGTTGGGTTGTGAAGATAGGCAACAAGATGTTGGAAATTGAGAGAAAGGAGAGGAAGGCTAGAAATTGAGATTTGGTAGGTTTGCAAACATTAGTAATGACAAGTTCTAGGCCAGGACCATGAGAGTGAGTGGCTGGGGTGGTGTAAGGGGCAAGGCCTTAGGGGAAGGGGGACAGGCACTGAGTGCCAGAGTGTTGTGTTGGAAGGACATCTATATACACACAAATGTAATTGGAATTGCATTTGAAGAGCTGCACAGTAGAAGTAAAGGCAACAACACTCAGATCTCCACATAGAATGTAATTTCAAATGTAATTTTCTTATGCGTTATTCTAAAGGCATTTGCAGATAAGTAGAAGAGTTTTGTATTACAAATGAGGGGTCACGGGAGGCAGTGTGATGCAGGATCAATTTGTGGGTCAGGACAATAGATTCCCTCCATGGAATATTTCTTCCATAATTAAAACTCAGCTGCACTGGTTCATTATAGTTCTCATGTTTTTTAAAAAAAATCTGGCAGCAAAAACAAAAGATGGATTGGGTTTAGTTTTCCAGTGTATTTGCACACTATGATTTCATTTCCAGGCAGACCGTCCTGAAAACTTGGAAAAGTGAGCACAGCATTATTAAATGTGGTGGGACTTGGGAAATTATGATCAGGGTAAAGATCGACATTATCTTTCTTAATTTATTGAATTACCAAGTGCAGGCTTTATGTTATAAATAACCTTATAAGGTAGATGTGTTTATCATCATTTTGGCTGACATGACAAATTTCAGAGAGGTTAGGTAACTTGCCCAAGGTTCTCCAGCACTCTCAGTGTCCTGACCGCTACTGACAGTGGTAGCATTTGGAGGCCATTGCCTTTTGTTTTGAGGACATAGTGGAAGAGAGGTGGAGAAGTGTTTTCCAAGACCTCAAGAGTGTTAATTTTGGAGTATATGCTTAGGAATATGGGTTGTACTGTATCATGGCTAAGTGCCTATTCTAGTGACAGAAGCTGTTATGTGTTTGTTAATGTACTTTATATGTCCAGCATTCGCGTGTGTGTGTGTGTGTGTGTGTATTTTTTTATGATGTGGGAAAACTTTTAAAGTGAGGGGCCTTGCAGAAGTCCTTGTTGCCTGAGTGTAAGGGAAACATTTTAGGAAATATGTATACAGAGGTATTTAGGACCGGACCATGTTGTAACCACAGCCAAAATTTTGGTCATAAAATCAATAGAAAGCTATTGGCATTTGTTAATATGACTCTTGCATCACCGTGGAGAAGAGACTAGAGGAGGAATAAAAGTGATTTGCGGGAAAACTAGTTAGTGGGCAGTTGCGAGAGAAGCTGGTGGCTTGGAGAAGGAGAAAGGTGATGGAGTAGTAGAGGAGTCTATCCATACAATATTTAGGAGGCACACAGATACGCTGATAGACTGTATAGGATAGGGTAAGGGACAGGAGGAAGCCAGGGTGACTCTGTGAGGTGCATGGCTTGCGTACCTGGCTGGACAGGAGTACCGTTTTTGAGATGGGAAACACTGGAAGAGGAACAGGCTAGTGTTCGGGTTAAAGGTATGTTCAACTTTGTGGAATAAAATTATGACTTTAACTTTTGAACTGTTGATTTAGAGGAGATTTTGAGAAAATCAAGTGGAAGAGCCAAGTAGATAATGGATTATACGAACCTATCAGAGGAGAGGTGCTGGGGGGAATAAAACGTGAGTCATCCACGTGTAGGTGGTAATTGAAGCCATGGACATGGATAAGCTTGCCCAAGGAGAAAGCACAGAGTTTAGAGAGAACTCTAAGTCTTCAGAGTACCAATACCCCAAATGTCTCAAGGCTAAGCATTTCTCACTATCTTCAATTCCAGTCTAAGTTGCCATCTGCTCTTGTCTGGCTTACTACATCAATCTTCTTAATGGTTTATAAGTGGCAGTGGAGAAACAGTAGGATATCAGTTGTCTTAGCTTTGGCTGCTATAACAAAAAAACCCATAGACTGGGTGGCTTAAGCAATACAAATTTATTCCTCATCCTTCTGAAGGCTGGGAAGCCCAAGATCAAGGTGTTGGCCAATTCTGTTCCTGGTGAGGGCTCCCTCCTGGTGGCAGATGTATCCCTTCTTGCTGTATCCTTGCGTGATGGTGAGAGAAAGATCCTCTTTCTCATGCTTCTTCTTAATAAGGGCACAAATCCATTCGTGAGGATGCCAGCTTCATGACCTAATTACCTTTTCAAGGTGCCATCTCCAAATACCATCACATTGGGGTTTAGAGTTCAACATATGAGTTTTGTGGGGACAAACCTTCAGTCCATAGCACCAACATTTCCTTGGTGAGTTACTTAGTGTGAGCCATCATTTGTGAGACTTGCAGGAAAATGGGAATTTTCAGACAAGTTAAGGCTAGGATGAAGAGGGGGAAGGTAGGAAAAGAGACAGAGGATTCAAAGAAATTTTCTAATTATACAAAAGCGGTTCCTGAGGACACAGTGACAGGATTTGTGAGGCAGGGCAGGTAGCATTTAAATTTTTATATTAACCAATGAAAACAAGAATGAAAAGCTTGGTGACTTAGTATCTCAGTCTTTTTGAGGCATACTGGGCTTAGTGCCCAGATAACATTTTACCAATGGGAAGTCTGAATGTGGTTCTTCTATATTCTGTCTATACATTGGTGTCCTGAAGTTATCAAACATTTACTAACATGTTTGTTAGTAGTTATCAAACTGCAGTGTGCATAAGAAACATCTGGAGAACTTGTTAAAAGTGCAGGTCTTCGTGATCTGCGCAAAATGTTCTGTTTAAAGGTATGAGAGGTGAGACCTGCCAATCTGTATTTGAACTCCCCATGTGATACAGTACAGGTGGCATGCCTTGTCCTAGGAGACAGGCACTATACTAGGTCCATTAACACCCACATAAATAAGACATGTTCTTTTCTCTCAAAGCACTTAAATAATTTCACTATAAAGTGGTAACAAAATCTTTCAAGTTTTTCAGGTGTCCCTGAGCAGAATATTTATTTTAAATTAGATATAATTAAAATGCACTATATGTAATACAAATGCTTTTTTGCACCTGTGTAAACTTTCCTGCTAGACCTTCATTTTAAATGAATCTATCATTTTAAGTTGTTATTATATTATACAGATGTGAGATTATATCACCATCTGGTTTTTGGAGTTTTTGAATAGCACTAAATGCAATTGGTTTCCACTTTTAATGGCTGTTCTATCATTGTGTCTTTTGAAAGAGAATAATTTGTGATCTGTATTTGCTCTCTGGTGGGTTTCTAATTTAATATTATCTAAAATTTTGAAACATTTTGAGAAGTGTCATTCAGACCTGTGTTACAAAGATAGGTTAACAAAAACATACAGTAGTTTAACAATTCTATATTTGACTTTCTTCTCCAATACACTAATTCGTTAGTTTACCACGTGAAATCTAGGTCATGCTCATTCTGAAAGAATTGTCTGCACATGTTGGTGGAGGGAATGTTTTTTTCTGTCATGACTCACCCAGATTGGAAGAGGACAGGATGAGAAATTTCAGACTAAGTGTGGTTTTAAATGTTATTCATTTAAAGTTCCTTGGAAAAATAGCTCTCTTCATTAAATAGAAATGATTTTCTCATCATCAAGAAAACAATTTCCTTACTGGGAAGAAAAAAAATCTATTTCTCGATCAGAAGAACTCTTCATTCACATGCCCCATGAGAGGACCCAGCGTACTTCGGGAAGTTGGACGAACTGAAGTTTGGTTGGGGAGCGAGGGGGGGTAATGGGGGGGGAACGTGCAAACATCTGGGTAATGTATCTGGGAAATGAGAGGATCCATGAAATGATAATGTTAATAATTCTACCAGTCTAAGAGAGGGAGAGCAAATGTTTTGAAATTGATTAATTTCATTTTCAGACAGAGGGCTTTGTTCTGGTTGGCAGAGTGGGCCCAGAGACAGGAAGAGGACACAGGCTGCAGCCTGCCTCTGTGGGCAAGGTGGTCTGCGGCCAGTGAGTTGTGGGTGGGCCGCGTCTGACATTCAAGAACACACCTTAGGTAGATAATCAGAAGGTGATGATAGCATGAATCCATAACACATAGTCTGAATTGAAAGTCAATGCTTTGTGTTTCTAAGCAAGACACATTTAGTTAATTGGAAAATTCATTATTCAATTGTCAGTCCATTACTATTTAATTGATAAGTTCCCTACTCAACATGTAATGTTGTGGGTATTAGACACACTTAACTCCAATTCTCTTTCCTCCACCCTGTGTCTGGTTCTAAGACCCATTATCACAGGGTACAGGCCCATTAAGGATTCATCCATGCTTTGATTCCCCACTTGAGTGTGTTACTTGCTTCAGGCATCAGTGAAAATGGTTTAACAACTCTGTGATAATTAACTACTCTCCCACAGCATTATTGTTGGCCTTATTGTCTCTTTGTTATTACTTTGCGGGAAGTTTGGACTCCTCAGGCAATTTTATAGCAGAAACTTCCAATTATTTTTCAAATCCAGGAAAGATAGCTAAAACAAATGCTGGATTATTGTATTTTATTTTAGGCTGAATGTTATATCAATATAAGATTGTCTTCTTGAAGGAGGATGGAGAAGCTATGTAACTTTTCAACCTTATTTTAGTAATTTTATAGTGTGATTTCTTTACTGTTTTCAAAATAGTGCAAATGGCTGGGCATAGTGGCTCCCGCCTGTAATCCTAGCACTTTGAGAGGCTAAAGTGGGAGGATCGCTTGAGGCCAGGAGTTTGAGACCAGCCTGAGCAAGAGCCAGACCCCATCTCTACAAAAAAACAGAAAATTAGCCAGGTATGGTGGCAGCATGCCTATAGTTCTGGTTACTCAGGAGGCTGAAGCAGGAGGGTCTCTTGAGCCCAGGAGTTTGAGGTTGCAGTGACCTATGATGACATCAGTGCATTCTAGCCAGGGTGACAGAGCAAGACCCTGTCTCAAAAAAAAAAAAAAAAGTGCAAATTGCAAAAAGTCACATATACAAACATAAGTGCAAGCAGTCATTCCAAATTATACTGGGGTATCATTTATATTGTGCTTTTTAATGTCATGGCTTTGCTCTAGTAGTGTTTGAAATCTAATCTTGGCTATAAATGTATATATGCAAACTCTACATATCTATATTCTTTAATATATATTACAGTGAAAAACATGTCAACAGTTAATATATATTATGCAGTTAAGTAGCTACATAACTATGCACGTATCCCAAGTCTTCTAGTTAGGTTGTTCCTGCCAGAATAATTAAAAAGCAAAAGATTGGTCATTCAGAAATTTCTTCGGTTTGTTTGGTATTGCTAGTACTTGGCTCTTTGGTGTGACAAAAATTTTAGAATTATAAATTTAGAGTGGACTTTGAGAAGTTTTCAAATATAGTAAAATTAAGTTATATAAAAAATAATGATTTTATCAGATTATCTTAAGGGAAACTGAAGTTTAGAGAGATCAATATACTGAAGTTACACACCAATAGCCTGAGACTTTAACCCCTTCTTCCTGAATCAAAATGCTGTACTCTTTTCTGTGTCTATCTCCTGGAGCTCTCAGACTTACATATAAGCACGTGGTGTTTTATGGGGAAAGATGTCATTTATTATTTAGGCCGCCATTCCCAGCACTCTGTTAGTACTGATTTCCTTCTAACAGTAACTTGCCACTGAAGAAAAATCTGGGTTTTAGAGGAAGACAAATTTTGGTTTAGAACCTCTCAAACCTCACTTACTTTTCTGTAAAATGGAAAAAAAAAGAACTTTGTAGAGCTTTTATAAAAATTATAGACAGTGTTTGTAAAATTTTTGAATCCAGCAACCCATTTTGCTCTGCAATTGGCTTCCATCCCAGGGTCCTTTCTCATAAGCTTATGCTCCTGCTGGAGCCTGTTTCTGTTGTTAAGGTAGAGAGAAATACTTTGATCCTCAAGGAGGTGTTACCAGAATAACTTTTTGTGCCTTCGAGAATATTTGCATTTTAAAAGTGGGCAGAAAAAGTAAGGCAATTTTTTTAAAAAGCCCGGAATACCAGGAACCAATAAGATGAAAACAGTCCATTTTTTCCCTTTTTGTGTTCTCCGAATAACACCAAGCAGCCACCCGAGTTGTGCAAGTCAACTCTAGTTGGTGTGTGATGATTCTGAGCAGGAAAGCAGCAAGTTAACAGCACTACATATTAAATTTAAGAAAACAAGAAATTTAAATTACCCTTTAAGCTGCGGTTATCAATGCCCACAAATTATAGCTATATGGCAGTGCCTTCTTCTTTATGGACTATATTCTTAGGAAATAGTTTAGCTGTGTAAATCACAAACTATTTAAACCTCATAGGAAAATAGAATCAGGGAAATAAGCTACAGTCCTTTCTCATCTGTGAATGTTAGCATTCTCTTAGTCTGTGAGTCTTTCTCGTGGTTTTGCCAGGGCTATATTTCTGATAAATACTAAGCCACTATTCTCAAACGTCAGCATTTAGTTTGGGTGCAAAGCTTTGTATACCATACAGACTGTGGATGGTGAAAAATCCTTTAAACATTTGACTTTGTTTTTTCCCACATTTTTGATGTCCCTTTGTGAATTTGGTGGTGTGGTTTACTGTTCTTGAAGGGTAGTTCAGTGGTTTGGGACTATAACTAAAGTTGGAATAAGAAACTTTGGAATGAAACTGAATTCTAGTACTGCAAATAAACTGTTGTTATCTCCACCAAACATAAATACATGGTAATTTTATAAAAACAAATGAAACCAGAAGCCAGAGCAATCTCTAAAACTAATGAATATGTAAGATTTTACATGATAGAATCTATTGGGGGGAAGTGCTTATTTTAACTGGAAGCATTTTTTTTACATGAAACATTTTGAAAAATACATAAATTGCCATCTTGTCAGGAAATTTTTGCAAATGTATTTTGACATAAATTCTAACAAGAACCTGAGCCTGTGTCATACATATTCCTGTTTCATGATGGGAAGACACTCAATGGCTTTTTCAGGTTCCCAAATTGCTTTTCCTATTTTATTAATTCTAAGGAAGCAAATAATACTCTTTGCTCCTACAAATCAGGAAAGTCCTTGTTACTTCACTTTACTTTCCTTGTGTTGAAGAGCCTTGCTTAAACAACTAAATTCCTATTTAAGATTTGAATCATGAGAGAGCCTTGGAGAGCGGACATTGTGTCCATACAACTTGGACTGTTACCTCCCACTAAGTGCCTGACATTTAGTGTCTGTTGAATGAATTATAAAGTGGGGTCTAGATTCTCTTTACAAATGAGTTAAAGCACTCATGATTGAGATAATTTAGGGAAAAGAGATTAGGATATGTATTTACCATCTATCCAACTTTTGAGTGGCAGCCAATTCCTCCAGTATTTCTCAGGAAACTGGATTATGAAATCTGTAATTAATAAATGATTGAAAAATGACTATATTTCAGTAGATGGTGCTTATTTATATAAACTGTTGTTGCAACTTGAGACACTGATACTTTCTAGTGCAATTCATAATCCTTTCAAAAATATTTTATCCAAATTCTCTGTTTTCCTTCTAACAAGAGGGAAACTCTTTGACATAGTGACAGCTAATACATTGGGTAGATCTGACTTACTTAGGCTGAATTTTCCTTCCTTCTTGAAACCAAAAAATATATATTTTTATAACTATAATTATTAGTTGCATCTTCCTTGGCCCGGATACTGGAAGCCTATTCTTTGAGACAAATGAGAAAAAGCCATAGTTTCAGAGTTTACAAGTCTCTGTGAAATATCTGGAAAATTCTTATTTTCTATCTCAAAGCAGGGTTCAGAGCTCCTCTGAAGTCTTCATTTCCCCTATTTACCTGCCTGTCCTTTGCCTAGACTAAAAATAATGGTGCTTCTATTTTACTCCTCCTCCCTCTCCCCTGTATCCAGTAGTTCCATCCTGTTGAGAGATGATGCGTCTTATTCCTGCACTTTCCTCCCACTCCACCTAAAACATTTTGGGGGGCTGTGGGGGGGAGAGGAAGAATAATTCAGATTGTAATTATTACTATTGTGGATGCTTCTTGTGTACAAACTATAAAAATGAAAGCCTCTTTCTAAGAATTGTTGCTTAGAGTATGTAACTGAGCATGAAAAGAGAAGGTAGAAACGAAACACTCATGTGTACTGGAAAATAGGATTTGGCAGCTTTTTAAGTTGTCTGTTTAATACAATGTTTGTTTCAAATGAATGTCAGAAATAAGCAATTTGGTATGTTTTGAGGTGAGCACAGTGAGATGAGTATGTCATGACTTTCCGAGGCAGAAAAGCAAGAGATAATGTAAAGTAACTAAAACTTTCCACCACTTTCTGTCAAGGCAGGATATTTTTCCATGAAAAATGATTCTTTAGCCATGGTCAGGAGGATGCTAGCAAACCAGACTCTGAAAACTCAGACTGTCCTGCAGAAATCATTAGCCCACTGTAATTTTGGTCAGCTTCAAGACAAACTGAGAGCATAGCTCTGTCTAAAACATATATCTAGGTTGTCTGACATATACTGGCAAGAAAAGGAGTTGCTCTTTTGGAGCCAATATTTAGATAGACTTTGACTCTAAGCTATCTATCTACATGAACAAGAAAAAATGCACAAGCAAGACTGGCTCTTTTGACTTAGCTCTGTGGGCGTCTCATCTGGTCCTATTGCTTTAATTGCCACCTTACTGGGCTTATTTCTAAAATAAGTTTACTCCTTTGTTTAACAGATCTTCTTTGAATATTTATACCAAATTTAAGCATGAGATATGCAAGATAAATAAGAAAGAGTGCCATGGATCTGGTTCAATTCACAGAGTCCTGTCAGGCATTGCTCTACAAAAAGCACCTGTGATCACAGAATTTATGTCCATGGTAAAGTAGAAGAAAACAAACAAATGGTGCATATATAAATATGATGTTATTTCAAGTGGTGATTAGTGATAAGAATTAAATCAAGCAGTGTAAAGAGATTTAGTGTGCCTTGAAACAGTGCTTTCTTATATAGAGTGAATTTAGAGAGAAAAGCCACATTAACATCTGGGCAAAGAATATGCCAGTCAGAGGAGAGAGCAGGTACAATGACCATGAGGCAGGACCATTTTTGTTGGATTTGAAAAGCAGCAGAGAGTCCAGTATGACCATAGTAGAATGAAGAAGGGGCAGAAAGGTGGATGGGGATATGTGAGTGGTTGCCAGTGAGTGGATTGTATAGGGCTTTGCAGGCTGTGGTTAGGACTGCTGGCTTTATTCAGAGTAAGAAGGAAAGATATGGGAGAAAATATGATCAGAACATAATCTGACTTAATTTCTGCAAGGATTCCTATCATGTGGGATGGGGGTGGGAAAAATGGAAGCAGGATAAACATCTGGCAACCACTGCAATAGTCCAAACCAAGAAGACAAAGACCTTGGATTAAAGGATTAGTCCTTGAGTGGGAAGAAGTGGTTAAATTCTAGATATAGTTTGAGGATAGAGCAAGATTTGCTGAAAAGTTGCATATAGAATGTAAGGGAAAGAGAGGAGTCATGGGTGACTCCAAGATTTTTGTCTGAGATGTGGATTTATAATTTCCTCATATGAATAAGACTGAAGAGGGATAGGCTGTCAGGGGATGATTTGAAATCAAGAGTTCAGTTTTGCATAATTATGTTTACATGCATGCACTTCAGTAGAAGTGTTTGAGTAGGAAGTTGGATATATAAGTCTGTAAATTCAGGGAATAGGTCCAACTGAAGTGGAAGTTTTCAGTGTATAGGTGAGATTTAAGGCCATGGGACTAGATTAGGCCACTAGGGGACCCAGAGAACATATCCTTCAGATAACAACTGTCTATGAGTAAAGAAGTGTGACAGGAACACTTTATCTCATACTACCTGTAAGTTATTTATATCAAATCAAGGATTCATTCATGTTCACCTACTCCATTTATTTATTCATTCACTTACATTTATTTAACATATATATGTACATACACATATATACATACACATGCATGTGTCTTTGTGTATATGTATATGCATATATATTTTTAGAGCCCAGCCAGGCACTGTACCAGGTACTAAGGACACTGTGAAGAGCAAAAGAGACACGCTTGTTTGGACAGTTCTGTGCTATAAAACCCATCTACAGATATCGTTTTATTGCACTTCACAAATAATGCATTTTTCACAAATTGAAGGTTTGTGGTAATCTTGCATCAAGAAAGTCTATCAGTGCTATTTTTCCAATAGCATGTGCTCACTATGTGTCTTTGTGTCACATTTTGGTAATTATTATATATGTTATGATTATGTGTGATCAGCGATCTTTGATGTTACCATTGTAATTGTTTTGGAGCACCAAGAACCACACTCATATGAAATAGCAAACTTAATCAATAAATGTGTGTGTATTCTGATTGTTTCACTGACTGGTCATTCCCTGTTTATTTTTCTCTCCCTGGCCTCCCTAGACACAACTTTATTGAAATCAGATCATTTAATGAGCTTACAGTGGCTTCTAAATGTTCAAGTGGAAGGAAAAGTCACACATCTCAAATCAAAAGCTAGAAAGATTAAGCTTACTGAAGAAGGCATGTTGAAAGATAGACTGAAAGCTAGACCTCTTATACCAAACAGCCAAGTTGTGAATGCAAAGGAAAAGTTCTTGAAGGAAATTAAAAGTGCTAATCTAGTGAAAACACAAATGGTAAGAAAGCAAAACAGTCTTATTGCTGATATGGAGAAAGGTTTAGTGGTCTGGGTAGAAGATCAAACCAGCTACAACATCCCCTTAAGCCAAAACCTAATCCAGAGTAAGGCCATAACTCTCTTCAGTTATATAAAGGATGTGTGAGGTGAGAAAGCTGCAGAAGGAAAGTTGGGAGCTAGCAGAGGTTTAAGGAAAGAAGCTGTCTCTGTAAGATAAAAATGCAAAGTGAAGCTGCAAGTGCTAATGTAGAAGCTACAGCAAGTTATCCATAAGATCTAACTAAGATAATTGATGAAGGTGGCTATACTAAACAACAGATTATTAATGTAGATAAAACAGCCTGGTATTGGAAGAAGTTGCCATCCAGGACTTTCACAGCTACAGAGAAGAAGTCAATGCATGGCTTCAAAACTTCAAATGACAGGCTGACTCTTCTCGTTAGGGGCTAATGCAGTTGGTGACTTTCAGTTGAAGCCAGTGCTCATTGATCATTTCAAAAATCATAGAACTCTTAAGAATTATATTTAATCTAAACTGTCTGCACTCTGTAAATGGAATAACAAATCCTGGGTGACAGTACATATGTTTATAGTATGGTTTACTGAATATTTAAAGCCTACTGTTGAGACTGCTCAGAAAAGAGGATCCTTTCAAAATATTATTGCTTCATTAAAAATGCACTTATTCATCCAAGAGCTCTGGACGGAGATGTACAAGGAGATTAATGTTGTTTTCATGCCTGCTAACAGAATATCCATTCTTGCAGCCCATGAATCAAGGAGTAATTTTTACTTTCAAGAAATTAATTTTTGTCAATCATTGAAATGGTGGAAAAAAGAGAATAAAAAAGAAAAAAAAGAAATTAATTTCATAAAGCTATACCTTATAGATAGTGATGCCTCTGATGGATCTGGGCAAAGTAAATGGAAAACCTCCTGGAAAGAATTCCCCATTTTAGATGCCATTAAGAACCTTTTTGATTTATGAGAGGATGTTAAAATATCAACATTAATAAAAATTTGGAAGAAGTTTATTCCAACCCTTATAGATGACTTTAAGGAGTTCAAAAATTTAGTAGAGGAACTGATTGCAGATATGATGGGAATAGCCAGACAACTAGAATTAGAAGTAGATCCTGAAGATGTGACTGAATTATTGCAGTGTTATAAAACTTGAATGAATAAGGAGTTCCTTCTCATCAATGAGCAAAGAAAATGGTTTCTTGACATGGAATTTATCCCTGGGGAAGATTCTGTGAACATTGTTGAAATGACAAAAAAGGATTTAGACTATTACATAAACTTAGTTGATAAAGCAGGGCTAGGGTTTGAGAGGATTGGCTCCAATTTTGAAAGAATTTCTACTGTGGATGAAATGCTATCAAACAGCATTACATGCTACAGAGAAATCTTTCATGAAAGAGAGTCAGTCAGTGCACCAACTCCATTGTTGTCTTAGATTAGGAAATTGCCACAGCTCCCCCCCCAACTTCAGCAACCACCACCCTGATCAGTCAGCAGCCACCCACATCGAGACAAGACCCTCCACCAGCAAAAAGATTACAACTCACTAAAGGCTCAGATGATCGCTAGCATTTTTTAGCAATAAAGTAGTTTTCTTTCAGTCAGCAAACATTTATTGAGTAGTGATGCTGTGGGTGGTCTGTCCATATCCCCTTGGTCTTTACCTTTCCTATACATATGAATGACTTTTTAAAAAATTATAAAACAAAATTTATTTTTAAATTAATTTTTTGAGATAATATTTTTATTGATATGTAATGATTGTACATGTTTATGCGGTACATGTGATATTTTGATACATATATACAGTGTATAATGATCAAATCAGGGTAGTTAGGATATCCATCACCTCAAATACTTAGCATTTCCTTGTGTTGGGAACATTGCAAATCTTCTCCAGTAGGTATTTTGAAATATACAATCAATTATTGTTAACTATAGTCACTCTACTGTGCTGTCAAACACTAGACCTTATTCCTTCTCTCTAACTGTGTGTCTGTACTCATTACTCAACTTCTCCTCATTCCCTCACCCATTTCCATTCTCTGGTAATTGTCGTTCTACTCTTTACCTCTATGAGGTAAGAACTTGTAATATTTGTAGCAATAAAGAATTTTCAAATTAAGGTATGTGCATTGTTTATTTAGACATAATACTATTGCACACTAATAGACTATAGTATAATGTAAACATAATTGTTATAGGTACTGGGAAACGAAAAAATTTGTGTGACTCACTTTGTTGTGATATTTGCTTTATTGTGGTAATCTGGAACTGAACCTGCAATGTCTCCAAGTTATGCTTGTATAGTGTACTCCAAAGTACCAAGACTATTATGACACCCATGACTAGTTTTTAATAGATATTTTCACCTATAATTCCTATCTCTTATTATACCTTATTTGTTCCTCAAAATAAGTACATATACCAAGTTGTCAGAGTTATTTGATGCGTGACTCTAATTACTTGCTTTATTTGTGTAATAGATATAGTCCTAATAATTTGAGTGGAAATCATGTTTCAAAAATTCATATTTTAGGGCAATGAGAGGAATTTAGTTTTTAGAAAATAATCTTATTCCTTTCAAATACTGGAAAATAGAATATACTTGTTTTGGTCTTTCAGATATAGAATGCGGAGCTTGGAATCCTTGGCTAACCATCTTTATTGAAATAAAATTTATTGTAGTATAGTTCAGGAATGACTGAAAATAAGTTAACTGCACTTTTCTGTAGAGTTTATAAACCATGATTTCATGACTCATGAGACAAGGCGAGCTTTAGTAAATCCACTGAGTCGAATAAACATGAGTTTCTAGAAACAATGGGGTTACAGATATGGAGCAGGAGGTAATATGAAGAAATGTCACTGGTGATCTTTATTTGTAGAGTAAAAACCTGCTGTAATCTGACTGGATTGACTCATGGCCTGATCTTTTTCTTGTGTAACTGAGGTTGTTTCCCCAGGGATAGCCAAGCTTGAGGTCAGAGTCTCACCAGCCAGACTATGTTTTCTTTTTTCCTGGCTTGGAGAGGCTGTCATCCATTCCAGTTCAGAAAGTGAAACATTAATGACTTTTCATTGGAAGGGTTGTAAAATTACTGGAAAGAGAAATTGGACAGATACTCTGGCCCTTTTCACACATTTACTAAACTGAAGTCCAGTTAAGACTTCTTCAGCAGTAGGTCCTAATGGATAGGTCAGAAACCACTTCCATCTGATTTTGGCATTAGGCCATTATCTCTAATTATCTGTGATTTTAATCAATTCAGATAGCCAATAAGTCATTTTAGTGAAAGAAACACAGCACAAACAAAAATATACAAAATAACAAAAATGGTTGACATAGTTTTTGATTTATTTGCTTGGGCATTTGGTGAAGTTCACCTGTGTGCTGCTGGAGGTCAGATGTCTGCTGCTGTGGACTCTGTTGGTGGGGACTAAGACTCTGGCCTTTCTCCCATTCAGAGGGTCCTGCACCACCCTGCCAGTATAATGATCGTAGCATGTCATCAAACCTAAGAGCAACAAGCTAAGAAATCTGTAGTGTCTCCCCATTGTTTGTACTATAAAGTTATACTTTCTGGCTATGCATTCAAAACCCTTGCAAAGTACCCCCTAAATACCTTTTATTTATTTACAAATTTGCTTTTTAAGCCTCTGCTTAGTTCTCAAGCAGTAGACATCGTGCTTGGTGCTGGGTATAGAGCAATGAACTAGAGTGATGTGTCCTCATGAGATCTTACACTCTCCAGAGGGAAGGCAGGCATTCAACAGGCAGTCACACCAATGATTAATTACAATGTGGAAATAAGAGCATGCAATGAAAACTGAAAGTGCCCTCAGCTTTGGCAACTAGGTCATTGATTTTAGTCTTCTAAAAGTATGGTTTCAGAAGTGGAAGACCAGTTTTAGGAATATAACGAAGAGTCTAGAAAACACACCAGCTTGAGAAGGAGAGGAATATAAATACCAGATACACCAATGCCTGGCTGATCTATGGCTGAATTCTGGTTATTCTCTTACATTTGCTTTTGCTGCACTATGTGCCTCATGGTTGTTGCTTAGTGGTTACAGTGAGAGGTATTACTCTTCCTCAAGAGGTATTACTCTTCCTCATAAAATGGAACAAAAATAAATGTAAACTCTGCTGTTCAAGCTGGTGTGGGATGGGGACTGTGATCCTTCCAGCAGTCTCCAGTTCCTGGAACACTTGCTCCCCAGCACCAGCCTATGATCTGACTTGCTTGGTGTCAGAACGTTGGGTGTATACTTTCTTAATGCAATACACTAAGTACTTTTGCTCCTATGTGTAGAATACTTTTGAATTATTCTAATGTAACTTATGTCTTATTTGGACTGTTATAATGAAGCACCCTAGACTGGTTATTATAAACAACAGTCCTGGAGGCTAGAAGCCTGAGATCAGGGTACCAGGCCCTCTTCTAGGAAGTAGACTGCCAACGTCTCCTTGTGTCCTCACATGGCTGAATTGGGAGCAGGAGAGCTCCCTTGGCCCTCTTTTATAAGGGCACTAATCTCATTCATGAGGGCTCCACCTTCGTGACCTAATTAATTACCTGCCAAAGGCCCTACATCCTAATATCATCACGTTGGGCAGTAGAATTTCAACATATGAATTTTGGAGGTGGACAAACTTTCAGACCATAACAGCTGACCTATGATGTATGCTTTCACACATTTTTATAATATTTTTGCGGAAATTTTCTGGCTCCCTAATACAATTATCAGTATAATCTCCCCAGTTTTGCAATGAAGGACAAAGCTATAAATCTATAGTGGGGCAGTTGGACCTTGTAGTTCCTACTTTAATGCACCTTCTCCTGGAGATTTCACCCTAATTAATGTCATTACTGACCTAGGGAGCATGAGTTCCTACCCCTTTAAAGCTCTGGAGTAACTAGGTCGTACCCAGGTATGGCCAGGATGGAACATTAAAATAAAACATTGTAAAATGTTTACTGTTAACTGTAAACACAGGGGAAATAACCAGAGAGCAGCATACACATAGAGAAAATGATTTATGAGACAGAGTCTATTTATCTTCATTTCTAGTTCACTACAGTGATGACCCTCTCTCAGCTAGTTGCCTGACTATATACGGTAGAAAGGAACCTCGATCCTTAATGCTGTCTGTTCATTGAACAAGTTGGATGCTAAGTGCAAGAAGACAGCAACATTGCTCTTTTTCACCACTCATCATTAAATTCTCTTTGTCAAATACCTCTTTCATTGCACCTGCATCTTGGCCAAGTGCCATGGTATTTCTAGTTATTTTTAAACAATAAGGTTCATTTCAGCATAATCACATTATCCTACACTCTCATGCAATTTTAAGTTTATTTCTGCTCCTAGATCAGGTATGTTTCAGGCTTGGAAGATTGTAGTTGAAGGGTGTTACTATGGTCAGCATATTTGTTTGTCTTTCATCTTCTTCTGCTCTATTCATTCTTTATCATTCTATGGGGCATGCGGCTCCTCTGGGTTCAGAGCAGGAGGAGACATAAGGTGTAGAAAGGTCTTCCTTGATGAGATGTATCTGGTGCTGATGTCCTCTGGAAGTCACTGGTTTAAAATGATGTTTTGTTTTTATTGTTGTAGAGTTTTTTGTGATTCTTTGGAAGACCCCTCTGAGTTCCTTTGACATGGTACACCTCCTGTTGTTAATTGCTTAAAATTTTCCTCCAAGGCACTTGGATACTTATAGATGGATGTGAGGATTCCTGTTGGATCCTTTCATGCCTCCAGGATTTCCTCTTCAGCAGAGCCCCAATGTGATGACTCAGTCCATCTTTTGTCTATGGAGCTCCCATCCAACCCCAGAGAAACTCACACAGCCTTGAATTCATGGGATGCTCCTAGCTTTGCAGCATTTCCTTGCTCTAATGCCCCATGAGAATTGGCTAACCCAATGCCTTTCTTTTCAGGGAGGAGACCAATATCAGTCCCCTCATCCCTCAAATTTCAGGGAATACCTATTAGCCTCTCCAAAGTTGTTCCACAGCTTGAGATGAGAGAGGAGCATCTTATTTTTTCTCCCTTAAGAGGAGAAAAAAATGCATAACACCCTGACACATTGTTCCACAGCAAGCTTTAATACTGCCATTTTCAAATTCTTTAAAAGAACCTCTCAAACAAGCCCATCTCCCTGTTCATTTAACCTGGAGGGAAGTGATGAGTTGAAGCTTGCAAAACCTACTCTAAAATCTCTTAGCCTGCCTTGCCTAGGTGGTGTAACCCTTTGCTTTAAGATATGTAAGTAGTTGGTGTTTATTTTTTTAATTTCTCTAATGGGGAGCCCTTAGTTGAAATTCTGAGAAAACAGAAAATGTTACATTTAACATCCTGTTACATTGTCTGTGGGTATTTTAACATGAGTGTAGGTTTCATAAAGTCCAAAGTCAAGTGTAGGGAAGCCTTAGAAGAGATGGGAGGGCCCTATCCTGCCTATTTAAAGTCTGCCTCCCACAATCTGATGACTTATTCATGGATATGCTTCTTCTCCAGTGAATCACAGAAGGAATGTCTTCCATTCTGGACTATTCCAGTGTCTTTCTACCCTGGCCCTTCCTCTGAAGTCTCATCAGAACAATCATATCCAAGTACAATGCAGTAATACTCATGGCATGCAAAAGCATAATACCAAGTGGTTCTCTCATTAGAATGATTCTTCTCTTGCTGTTGGCTTGTTCATCTTTGCAATGTTTGGTTCAGGCTATTGTATATTGTTCCATAATAACATGAACAAAACTGACAGGTCCATTAGGAGATTGCAGCTGCCCATATAATTCTCTAACAAATGAAGCCAGCTAGAAATAGCCTCCCTGGAAGACAATACATTATCCTTACTTAAGGGTTGAATTCAAGACCAAAAAAAATGATATTTAACAAAATCTAATTAGTTTCTAACAAGTTGCCTACATTATTTCATAACAGTCTCTTTTAAAAGGTTAATGTTTTTAGAGATGCTTTTCAAGAAAATGGACATGAAAAGTGCTTTTGTGGAGTAAATTGTTTTATATTCTATAGTCTTTAACCAGTATTCTACATTCCAGATGAATGAAGAAATTAATCATTCCACCTGTTTATATATGTATTTCCCAGATATGATTTTTCCCTTGGTACTTCCAAACATCAAATAATTACCATGTTATGACAATATTTGGGGAAAATTTTTCCCTAAGCCTTGAAACTTCTAAATCAGTTGCAATCTTTCTACTAACCAATGTATACGTCTCTGAATTCTGGGGACAGAAAATGATGCAACTTCCCAATGTCCATAAGCATGGATTTAACTGGGAATATTTATGTTGCCATGCTTTAAGAATTATTTGTGTCTATGTTTATACTAACAACAAATTTTCATTTGTCTGGCTTAGAGGGAAAAATCCAGGCAGATTCCATTGTTACTGTAAGGATTAGCTTTATTTATCCTGCTTATCCCTTTCTAGTGAGTCACACATGGAGTCACATGTGCTCCTCACCTTCATTCTCAGCCTCAGCTGAATTCTCAAGTTGGTCCAACCTTGTGATGGAGCCTAGATCTAGAATCCAGAATTCTAGGAATGAACCCTAGGCACCTTGTAAGTTCCCTGAATTTCTCTTTCTTCCTCCTGTTTTTGTCAAGTTGGGGAATAGGTGCCTAGTCATTTATCAGGGGCTTGAAATCCATAGAGTTGGAATAGATAATATTTGTTAACCATATTCTCTCTTCCTGCTTCTTTGTTGGAATAGTGGAATAATGAGACAAAACTTTGAAGGAATAGAAGTCTTGGATTGCAAGGGGTGGAGTAGTTTACATGAAGGTGAACTAATAATGGTGTGCTTTATTCATTTAATGTTATTGGTTTGTTGAAAGTTTTAATTGTACACTTTGGGTATATAAGCATGAAATGGGTTATTTCTTTCACTACTGGCCCCAAACTCTGTTATTCAACCTTTTCCCCCCTCTGCTGAATAGTAGGTCCCATAAAAACATTTTGGGCAACAACATAGATACTCATTTGGAGAAAGCCAAGTAGGTTCAGGGGGCAGGATCAAGGAGATCCTCTGTCAGAAGTGGTGAGAGGTATTACATAAATGAGGCCAAGATGGCCTCTGTGTATGGCCCCCGGGTTGTTAATTTCTTCCCTGCAGTGTGAGATCTATTAGCTCAAAAGCCCACCAATGCCAAACTCAAAATTGTCCACATTCAATTATTTCAACCTTATCCCACATTTGCTGGCAATTGATAAGCCCCAGGCCATAAAGACCCTAAGATGCTGCTACCCTTGGGAACTCTCTGATCCAGAGACTCCCGACTGTGCTGCTGAGTGGATATTACCTAGACATCTAAGCCCCCTATCCAACGTGCCTTACCCCCAGGAGCTCCCTTGCCCTCCTCTGCTTCTGCATGGGGATATGCACCATAGCATATGGACAGACTGCTACTGTGAGCGACTCCACCACATGCAAACCTGTACAAGTATCATCCAGCAAAGCTTGTTGTATCCTATTGCCTTTCATCATGTCTTTTTCCTCGGTCAACTCCCAAATCCTCTGAACCCCCTATGAGAGGTAAGGTTGAAGAAGCAGCAGAAGTTAGCTTGTGAAGGAACTTGAATGTTATGCTGCGATGTTGGGGTATTATCCATAAAGACTGTTAACGTGGGAGGAACATGTTCCCATTTATATTTTAGGAGGTTCACTCTGGCTGCAGTGTGGAGGATGAGTTGAAGGGAAGAAGGATGCAGGCAGAGATACTGGAGTCATTATCAAGAACAATAGTGCTAAAGACTAGCACAAAGGAGAAGCAGGACATAGTGTTTGGTGGCCAGCGGGAGCTTGGGGTGGGTGGGTAAAGAGAGTGAAGAATCAAAGTGACTTAAGATTTCTGTCTTGGGTGTCTAAAAACCAATGTTGTCATTACCTTGGCAGAAATAACAAAGAGAAAGAGCTGATGAGGTGAGAGGGTGATAGATTTAGCTTGAAGTGACTTTCATAGGAAGAAGGTGGTTGAAGCTTTCAGAATGAATGGATCCTTTGAGAAGAATGTGTGGAGTGAGATGTTAAGAGGACTGGAGACAGAAATGTGAGAAACCCTGAGATTTTAAGAAACTTGCAGGAGAAGATCAAGAATTCACAAATGAGGCTGAGAAGAAAGGATATAAGAGGTAGGAGGAAACTCAGAACAGAGTGTTGTTGCAGAAGCCAATGGTAGAATATTTCAAAAAGGAGCCATGATCAGCAACAAGTCAAATGCCACCGAATTCAAGCTACAAAAGGATTGAGAATTGTCCAGGGAATTTTGGCAGCCCTGAGAGCATCTGGACTTGTCTGACAGAGATAGAATTCATATCTTTGATTACTTCTCCTAGATATAGACATTACATGATAAGCATTCATGAACAATGATGAGAGATGTGAATAATTGTTAGAAAATTGTGTCATCTAAATGGTTACATAAACCATGTGAAGCAAATATCCCATGATGATAAATTTATCGACATATAATTTCTTGCATCTGAGAAAACAGCACTGAACTTACCTGAACTTTGCATTTGAGCTGGTGAATTTAAAACCCTATGGAGATACTAACTAGGCAATATGGAAAATATTAATACTTTATTTCATATTGACATATGTGCCTAATTATGATTATTGCCATAAAATGTGTTTGAAAGAAGAAAGACTTCTTTCCACAGGAGTTCCACAAGAGTTCATAATGTTTTATGTTAGTACACAGAATAATTGTTGCTATAGATATTGTATTTGTTTTACTAAAGTGATTTTTAAACTTTTACATTTCAGCAATAAAAACTGCTATAATGGTTTTTCATCTGAATGCTCTTACTGCATAAAGTGTTTACATATAGTCATATTATATAAAATGATACTATAATATGTGTTTTTCTTTCTAAAGAACAGTGTGTAGATACCATCCCCAAATAATGCCTTATCATTATGTTTCTAATTGTTTAATTTCTCACTCAAAATTTTGGTTATGGTGAATATGTTCCTTGCACTTGAGAAAGCGCACTGGATTGTACCTGTGTGTCTGTTACAAACCACTTCTGAGTTCTTATTTTTCTCCAGGGAGGAGAGATGGGATTATATAAAGTAGAAAAGTCAAACCAGAGGGACTGGTAGACATGCAGTGATACCAGGCCGAATATTTCCAATGTCTGCTTGGAACATCCTTCCTCTCCACTTCCCACCTCCATACCTCATTCTTTAACTGGTGAATCTTTATTTGTTCTTTAAAACAATACTACCATTCTGTTTTCCGTGTAGTATCTGCCCTGTCTCTCCCAGGCAGTATCAGTTGCAAACATTCAAGACATTGTTTTGTAGATACCTATTTCTGTTCCTCTACAACTGTGATCACCTTGACGGCAAGAAGTGACATTTTCATCTTTACATTTGTAGAGACAGTAAACATTATCATATGTTTTGTGCTCAATGATATTTTTTAAGTTAATAGTGATTAATTTTAATTTTATTATCCTAGTCCCATATTTAGGTAGGCAGGCTAGATTATTTCCACTTTATAGATGAGGACACTGATGGTCAAAATATACATCAGGCAGATCTGGACAACAATGCTCTGATTCACACTTATTTTTACCGTAGGCTACAAACAAACTCTAAATGTTGTCTGATTACCTTGTGAGATGGATGTTATTTTTATGAACTATTCTCTATACTTTCTTTTTTATTTGACATTCTCATTAGTACTTTTTGATCACTCTGATTTTCTTTTCTTTTTCCTTTTTCCTTCCCATTCCCAACAGGGATTTTATCTTTGGTAAACTGTTTTTATATCATCCTGGGGTCCAGAAACTTGGATGTGGAAACATGATATCTTTATTTTCATTCATCTATAACTATAATGTAGCATATTTTTAAATTATAAATATAAGCAACCAAACCACTAGGGTGAGTAAAGTCCATGACTTTACTATAGATAGTATTATCATAGATAATGTCATTTAACATCACTGCTGTTGGAGTTATCTTAAATATCATTTACATTCATCACTACTTTGAAATTATGGTACTTATTAGGCCTGCTAGATCCTTTTATTTAATGTATTAATAAAGAGCCTATATTTCACTATGTCACCAATTTAATTATCCAATACTTTGATAGCTTTATTTTATTATAAATGATTTTCTTTTTAATATTATGTATTTTATTTTGTGCATTTAAAAAGATTATTCTGAGAAGGAGACCAGGTTTTACCCCTTCCCAAGGGTCTATGATGCAAAGCATTTTCACCACTGCTACAAGGGGAAACCAGTCCCACAAAATCCTTCTCTTTGAATGCTTCACACCCAGATGCTCCAACATATCTCATAAACTTCTGGTACATAAACTTCTGGACCCCATTGGGATATTGGGCAATCACTCAGTGATTCTCCCATGTGCATAGTAAATAAATTTGTAATCTCTTTCTCTTATTAATCTGCCTTATTATGAGTTGATCTTTCATCGAAACTCTTGCAGGCAAAGGGGAAGTTTTCCTTTCTCCCATATATATAAATCTATAATTTATTTATATATAATTGTATATATTATATAATTTATATATATGTAATCTATATAATTTATATATAATCTATATATATATAAATCTATAAGTGTTTCAAGTCCCTCAGAGTGAGAAAATTCTATAGGAATTATCAGCTATCCAAATTCAGTAAATTTAATCTATACAGAATTGCTAAATGTTTATTCACCAAGATCCATTTTAAGACTGGGTAATAGTCTTGGCCAATACTGGGTTTTATGTTTCATAAACTAATGCTTATAGCAAACCATGCCAATTATAACTACTTGTTAAACCAATCAGTGTAGTCTATCATCAAACTAAGAACTTTATGCATCTATTCCCAACATGTGTGGAGATTCATAACACACATTTCCCTTTCTCTAAACCCTATGATTAGTAATAAAAAAGCTTTTCTCCTATAACATAACAATATAGGAATTTATGTAAATTATGAAGCATGAAAAAGAACAAGCCTACACATTGCATTTTTAAAGGCACATGGAATGCACTCACCAGTTCAGCATAGGTTTTTTTAATTTCATTAATATAAAAGAGAATATTTTGATTTTTGTCAAGTCATTGATCAATATATATTTATGTGTATGGGATAAATTCTTCTTTTTGGTACATTTCAGTAAGATGTATGACAAGGTATTAATATTTTATTTTGATGGAAGAAATAATTTAAACTAGAAACAGAGAATGTAACCAGAGATTGAATTGAACTTAAAAAAATAGTGAGGAAATACAGTAAATGATTCATTCTTTCTAGGAAGAGGGACCTCTGTGTAAGATTCAGTAGAATGCTTCTGTCTTAGGTGCCTGCACTGTGGAGACCTGACTTCCAAGCACAACCAGTTGTGTGGTGCTGAGGGTGTGAATGGACATCAGAGTGCCTCCTGCATCTGGTGCCCAAAGATGTTCCTCCTAAAACTGTTAAAGTCCTGGGTGAAAAAATATAAATATCTTACATAGAGAGATTAATTAATATTGAGAACTGTTTTTTATACTGAGATTATGACATTTTTAGCATTTGGCACAATATGTTTCCTTTTATGAAATGAAGTCTCTAGTAGATGGTAGAGTGTTTATGTGTAGTTTTTAATCTTCTCTCTTCTTTTATCTTTCTTCTCCTTCTTCCTCCCTGTTTTTTTTTTAATATCCTAATCTGGAAAAATAGAAAATTTATACCTCATTAAAGTCAGTTCACTATTTTTTTTGTTTCAATATTTTATTGGTTCATTAAATTTTGAAGCATGAACGTTTCTGATCTACTCTAAGAGCCTGG
Source organism: Cheirogaleus medius (assembly GCA_008086735.1). Lineage (NCBI taxonomy): Eukaryota > Metazoa > Chordata > Mammalia > Primates > Cheirogaleidae > Cheirogaleus > Cheirogaleus medius. The sequence goes on along the minus strand of VBSM01003176.1, from coordinate 70,603,540 downwards.
GTTTCTAATAGATCTTAGTTGGAATTATTGGTGTTCATCAAGTTGGATGTATGGACCTGGGCTCATTACTTAACTGAAAATAAGTTGTCTCTAAAGGAAATTAAATATACCTTCTTCTTAGGATTGACATGAGAAACAGAGAAGATCATATGATAAAGCATTTAGCAAGGCTCATGACTCAAAGTAGCTTATCAGGATGTTAGTTTTCCCTCCTTCTTTCAATGGCATAGGAAACAGTGAATTTCCTCCCCAGTCAGCATCAATATAAAGACAACTATACTACACAGAGAAATTCTTATTATAAACTGACTAATTGTTAAAAGCTTGCATATTGTTTTCAGCTTAAATCCTGACTTAATCCCTTCCTTGTTCCGTAACCTTGAACAAGTTACTTAACTTCTCAGAGCTCACCAGAGCTTTATCAGAGTTTATTGGTAAAATGATAACACTCATTTATAGAAGAAACAAATAATTTAGTCTAAACACATCAGAAAGGGCTCTGTCTCCTTCCTAACCCACACCCTCTTTTGAGCAAATTACTCTTGTCTATTCCACTGATGTGATTTCGGTGGGTAGAGCTTAACACAATCTCACCCCCAACCTTTAAGAGTGGGCTTTTGCTACAGGCTGCCTAAATGTGAAATTCTGTCATTCTGGCCACCAGGATGCCCTGGAGTTCTAAGCAGGGGCTCAACTATATATCTTTCTGTGGCTTTTTCTTTGTAGAGCTGGTGGAAAAAAGTCTCTGGACAAGTTGCTGAAGGATGTGATTCTAGAGAAAGTCTGTGTCTATGTTCTTTATAATCTGGATAAAGTCCCATCTACAAAAAAAGAGAGTCAAAGAAAAAGATGATAGTGCACAGAAATAGAGAGAAGACAAGAGAAGGTGAACTGACAGTGATGGAATCCATCTTCTGGTCCCCGAGGGATCCAGTACTGCTCTTATTCCATGACTTCCTTCAGTTCTGTGAGCTACGACAATATTCTTCCAATAATTCTTGTGTTGTTCAACCTAACACTCCCTGAGTTTCAGGCACTTATTCCTAAAACTGTTCAGACTGATACATGACTTCATATGCTACTTTTGAGGATTACATGGTGTAATGCATTAACAGGGGAGGGGGAGAGAGAGGAGAGAAATGAACAGCTAATGAGGGTTTTTTTTTTTTAAACTGTTATGTAGTGTAGTATAAAGAAGAAAAAAAAGTTTCATGTAGTTTTATATCCTGGATAAGTCTACTGACATAAAAAAATAAAAGCAATTTAAGTTAATGAACAAAATCCTCAAACAGTTCAGAAAGGGGTCATATGTTTAAACACTCAAGGGTAGGTCTGCACATAGCCATGGTTTGCCAACAACCTAATTAACCAAGGTGAAAACAAAACCCACAAGTGAATGTAAAAGGAGATGAAAAACAAAATCTTGGCTGAAGTCATTTTTGAAAAAGTATTGAGGGAATACTTATATTACTACACATCAGAATATCATTCTCTCTCAATTGAGTCATTTCCATCATCATATTATACTAATAGACTTATTTCCCATTAAAGCTACATGAGCAGTCACAGTAAAACACTTCTTTTCTCGCAGACTCCTTCAGAAATGTGCCCTCTCTGCTTCATTTCTCCATTCCTGTCATCTACTTCCTACTCACCCACTCCCATCTGGCTTCTGCACCCATGACACACACCACTCAAAGTGCTCTTGTCCAGGTTAACAGTGATGTGCCCAACACACACTCTTCAGTCCTTATCCGCTTGAATTCTCACCATTGTTCAACACAATTGTGTATGCCCTTCTTTTTGAAAACCTTCTCTCATACTTTCAGAGACACTAAATTTTCTGGCATTTATTTTCTAATCACTTGTCTCTCCTTCATAATCTCCTTTTCCAGCTTCTCCTTTTCTACCAAATGCTAAACGTTGGAGTTCCTAAGGGCTTGTTTCTGAGGTGCCTTCCTAACCTCCTTCAGGACAGTCTCATTCATTCCTATAGCTTTGATTATTATGTGTATTCTGACTTCTCCAAAATTTTATAAATGCTGTTATCACTTCTGACCTCAGATCCTAATGGACATTTTCAGCTGCTTATCGGACAGCTCCAAGTGGGAGTTGCAAACTTAATCCGTCATACCTGGTCTAAAGCTACTCTTTCCTTTCTCAGTAAATGTTCTCATTTATTAAATTCAGAAATAGAACTTTTCTTTGACACCTTCCTTTTCCTCAGCTCCCACATTTAAATCCTAAGCATGACCTGTCAGCCAGCAACATATACTGAATCTGTCAGTTTCTCTCCACTTCACCACTAGCATCTTGCTTAGGTGATGCCCATTTCTTAACAAGATTGTTGTAATAACCTCCCGTATTCAGCTAGCCTCATGACTCAGTGACTAGAACTAGTTACATGACCTCTCCAAACCACAAAAGTGCCAGGAAATCTAATCATCTCATGTGTGGCAAACAGCAGACTTCCTATTTCCAACCTTGCCCTCGTAGAATCAATTCTCTGAATAGTACCCTAAAGGATGCCTTTCAAGGCCTTGTTATTACATGTAGAATAGATCCAAAATTCTGTGGCTTACAAGATCTTATACATTCCAACTCTATCTATTCTTCCAGCCCAATCTCTAGCTGCTATCTGCCTCCTTCATGGTGATCTCACTGCACTGAAGTTATGCCCAGTCTTTCCATTCTAGGAATAGAATGTAAAGACTTTACATATGCAGAATAGGCTGTCATAAACCTGGCTGCTTCATCATCACTGTATTCTTATTCTTTGGTTCTGAGTTTAAATGTCACATTTTCAAAGACGTCTTCCCTGAACTTGCTATTAAAAGAATGTTCTCTGTTTTTAATATTTAAAAATAAGTCCCTGTATCTCCGTTATTTTACTCTGAAGCACTGCTCTACCTTCTAAAATTATTTACTTGCTTATTTATTAACCATTACCATTACAACAATGTAACCATAAAGATATCTTATTTCTTCATTATCCTTATCACCTAGCACTGTTACTAATTTGTATAATATTTTTTATTGAATGAATAAAGAAGTATATAAAACCTAAACCTATAAAAGCAGCAATATTGGACCAATAGACATGGTGGAAGGGATTGGAATAGAAATAGAATACATAAGGTTGTAACCCAAATAGTAAAAAGTTAATCATTCTTCTTAGAACAACTGCATCAGACCAATCTGATTCAACTTTTATGTCACAGACTTGTGTGGGAGTTGTTTTCAGTTGCCATGGACCCTCAGCTTGAAGGTCACATAACCAGAGCATGCCCAGATGAACAAAACATGCAAGTGTGGGTGGAACTTAAGTGCTCAGACCCAGAGTGGGGACTGAATTAAGAAGTGTACACTGCATAGCAGGATCCAAGATCCAATCAGATTGAACCCTAGCATCATCCATGACAGGATCCAGTCCAAGTATGTTTTCTGGCATTATATGATTACAACCCTATTGCAAGATTACAATCCTCATTACAAGATTACAACCCCATTGCAAGATCCTAGCAGATCACACCTCATTACTCTTTTACTATAAAACCAGCCTGACCCCCTTGTTCAGGGACACACAGCTTTGGGAACTAAGTGTGCCTCTTCCTTGTGCCAAGTAATAAAAACCCCCATGCTATAACCGACTTGGCTATGTCTGCTGACTTGATAACCTCCAAGGGAACGAACCCCTCTGTCTGGGAGGTAACAAGGTTAGAGCATTACCAGATCCCAATATACATTCCAGATAGATTAAAATATTTAAAAATGACATCACTAAGAAAAACTGTGTTAATAAAAATGTGCTGGATGTAAAAAGGCTGTTTTATATAAAAGAAACCAAAGGGAAATATCAGATATGATCATATAAATAATTTAAATCTTAGAACTAAAAGGTCAAAAAACGGCAAAGAACAAACCATTGTCAGGGTGATTGGTCTTGATTATCAAGTAAACAAAAAGTTGCTGCTACATAGAACAGGAGATAGAAAAATATCTACTGTATAATCCAGGGGAATCTTTGTGTGTTTCCTTCCTAGGGCTGCCTGGGAGCAAATAGAAGATGGAGCGTGCAGTGGAGAAAGGAAGTTATTAATTACATGGCCTTGTGACTGGTTACTGAAGATTAAAGGTATTTTTTTCTTCCTATCTCTGTCATGTATATATATATATGAGTGTACATTAAATTATTTCCCTCCTTTTCCTTTGTTTTTACCAGAATTTTATGTAAATTTGGGGGAGAAGTGATCTTAATCATTTATTCTAAAAGTTATAGCATGGTAAGAGAGGAATATGACTAAATTTGAGGAAAGCTGATCATCTAGAAGTGAATGTAATATTTGGTGAAATTTTGGATCACCTCCTTTGAGGAGAAGGTCAGTACATTTTCATTTATATGAGGTAAGGTGTATGGCTGTTGTTATTTGGAAGTGTGGGGGTTCGTGTAAGTACGGACGTTGAGTAGCTGCAAGGGTGGGCTGTAACAGACAATGCCATCGGCTTGCTACGTACCCACCTAAACTCCTTTGGAACACCTCTTCCTGGAAGTTGAAAGATAAAAGCCATATTTATCAGGTTAACTTTTAGCTATAGTTGTGTTTATGACCTAGGTTTTGGCCAAGTGGACATTTCTAGATTGGCAGTCATGAGTGAAGAGATGGGATATCCTGGCTAGAATGGTAGCAAAGGGATTTTATTCTTTTTGTCGGACTTGAATAGTGACAACAGCTTCCTTATTTGGCTGCTTTCTGGTTATGGGGCAGGGTCTTGACAGCAGCTTCTCTTTTAGCTGGAAATTTTACCATGTGGTTCTAGGAATTGTCAAAAAGTCATGGTCTATTCTTTTACTTCGGTTATACCAAAGATAAAGAGAACTACCTAGCAATTTTCCTCAAATTAGTTAGAGTGGATTCTGTCATTTTTAACAATGCTGATCAATATAGATTGTTTTGCCAAGTTCATTGAACAAATATTTATTGAATCCTTAGTATGTGCCAGGCAAGGCAAATAATAGATAGTAAATGTAATAAGCAAATTATGTAGTATGTTAGAAAGTGTTAAATTATATGGAATTTTTTTTTTTAAAAAAGTAAATCAAAGAAGGGAGAAAGGGAAATGCAGAGGCTGAGTGTTGAGGCTGGTTGTAATTTTAAATTTAGTGGTCAAAATAACCTTCATTACAAAGGAGGGATTGAGCAATGACTTGAAAGAAATAGGGATTAATTCATTCCAAGAAAAGGAAAGAGCCTGTGCAAAGGTCCTGAGGTGGGTACAGGCCTGGTGTGCTGGAGAAACAGCAAAGAGATCAATGTGAAGAGAGAAAGGCAATGAAATCAGAGGTAATGGTACACTACTGTGAGGAATTTTGCTATTTCTCTAGCAAAATTTGGAGTACCTGGAGACTTTTGAAAAGTATGACATCATCTTACTTATGTTTTAGAAGAACCAATTTTTGCTTTGTTGGGAATATAATGTCATAGGAAAATGATAGAAGCAGGGGATCAGTGAGTTGCTACTCTGGCAATCCAAGTGAGGTGTTATGGTGGCCTAAATCCAAGTGGAGTCTGTGCATGTGTGAAAGGTGTTGGAGTCTGGATGCATTTTGAAGTTAGAGCCATTAGTATTTTCTGAGAGATTGGATGTAAGGTGTAAGAGAAAGAGAGAACACAGGAATGACTTGAAGAATTTTAGGTATGAGGAAATTTAAGTACAGAATTGGCCTCATTTGAGATGGGCAAAGTAGTTCCTGATCAATGGCTCTGTCAAGGAGACAGTCATTGGAAAAAGATGGCATTTCAAGTTTGAGATCTGGATAAGATAACCAAAGAAGGTAGTGAAGATGGGAAAGGATCCAAGAACTAATTGCTGGGGGCTCTGCCATTATCAGTGGGAGAAGAGGAAATAACCAAGGAGACAGAAGGAGCAATGATGAGTAGGTGAGGTTCCCCTGAGAGGCAAATGAGGACAGTGTGTGTGTGGGGGTGTGTGAACACCTGTGCCGAATGCTACTGAAGAAGGATGGATCTAGGGAATTGACCATTATAAAGACACTCCTCAACTTATGATGGGTTAGTTACATCCTGATAGATTAATCATAAATTGAAAATGTTATAAGTTGAAATGCATTTAATACACCTAACTTATTAATCATCATAGCTTAGTCTACCCCACCTTAAACGTGCTCAGAACACATACATTATACTACAGCTGGGAAACATCATCAAACACAAAGCCTATTTTATAATAAATTGTTGAATACCTCATGTAATTTATTGAATACTGTACTGAAAGTGAAATGAATGGTTGTATGGATATTCAAAGTATGGTTTCTACTGAATGTGTATCACTTGTGCACCATTGTAAAATCAAAAAAACTGTAAATTGAACCATTGTTAAACCAAAGCCATCTGTATTTAATAACTGGGAAGTCATTGGCAACCTTGAAAAAAGCAGTCACCGTGAAGCAGTGTGTCTGAATGTGTTTAAGAGAAAATGACTGCTGGGGAAATGATGACACTAAAAATAGATGAGTCCTCAAGGATTTTTGATACAAAAAGGAAAAAAGAAATGGGATAGAAATCTACAGGCAATGGAGATCATCAATCAAAAGAAGACCAGAGGTCAGGGTTGGAGACCACATCAGGGAATAAGTCTTTTGCGTTAGTAATTTAGCAGTGCTTGTTACAAACAGATGAGTAATGCAATCTATTGAGCAAAGCTGGGCATGGGTACAGGCAAGATGGTCTGGAGAAGTTGAATGGCTGCGTGAGACCTGAACCAGAACAGACAGCATTAAGCTCAGTGCGTCAGTAGGCAGAGATTGCAGGGATCATTTTTGAACTGGGTGGTGGGAAAATCAGATTAAACATTGTTTAACAAATGTAAAACTATTTAAAATAATCAAATAAAAAATGATAGTGGAAAGCTAAAGTGACTGAACTCAAAATTTAATTCAGAGCTTCAACCTAGTAGGTATAGTGTTATAAATCTCTCATTATCCACTAACGGATAGCAGTTTGTCAACTATGTTTATATTTTTAATCTGGGCCTGAGGTTAGGGAGAAATTTGTGATGTGGGTGTTTTCATAAAGACAAAATGAGTAGTGTATTTGATAATATTTTTACAATTGGAGACAGCTTATGTGAAAGTGGAAGGCGTAATATGAGATCAAGCAGAGCATGTTTCAGTTTTGTGGTTTTATGGATATCAGGTTTAATGTGGGAATCAAGCTTGGACACTTTAGAGGAATACATAGCTGCAACAATTATCAGATGTTTGGCCATTACCACAAGCCGAGTGAGGTAATTTGAGATGAAAGTTGCTCTTAAGAAGCTAGAGCAGGTAAACTATAGAGATTGCTGTTGGTTGTGTAGATGGCAGAGATGATATTTCTATATGAAAATTCCAGACCTTTTTTCTTACCTTTATAGGAATTATCCAACTCTTTTTGACAAGGTGGCTGGAGGAATGCCTGCCACTACATAGCACTTTTCCAAAAAGCAGTGTTAGAGCCTTATAAGAGGTTGAAAAGAGACAATGATGTTTTATATCTCAAATGTAAAATGTTTTACATGATCTCGAATGCCTACAGCTATCACAGCAGAAACTCAATATGGCTCTTGTAACACATTTAATTCTAGCAATGACCGTGTACTACCAGTGAGCTGAACTGCAAAGGAGTCCCCTAAATAATGTGTCAATATTTGAATGATAGTTGATTTTCTACATAGCTGCCATAAAGAATCTGCTAAAAACAACAATAATGCAGATGTTTTTCCAGACGAGATTTAGTATTAGTGTCTACCATTAGTTCACTACTTACTGTATGTCATGCATAATGTGAAGAGCTTAATAGTGATTAAGTAATTAGATCCTCATGACAACTGGAAATAGTTTTATTGTCCATTGGACAGTTTTATCAATTGCAATTAATAAAACTTGCCTATGTATCAGAAGTAGCAATTAGAGGCCAGGCACTTAAACTTTAAAGCCTATAATCTTAGTCACTAACCCGTCTTACCTCCTGCATCACCTACATGTTAGATGGTCCTGGGAATAGGAAATTTCAGATACTAGTGGCATTTTTATCTTTCCATTTGCTATGGCAGAAGAACATAATAAGAGATGGCCTGAGAGTGATGCTAACTAGATTAGGTACAGTTTAAAACATGGTGCAAGTATGTAGAGAGGGTGGGGATGTTATGGAGTGTTTGGGGCAGGTGTTGGAGAGAGTAGGAAGAAGCAGAGACTATGGTTTATCTCTGTTTTTCTCCTTTTCGAAAACAGAAGTTTAGCTTTAAAAGGTAACCTCTTAAAATATAATTAACTTAACCTATTAAATTGAGGGTTCCCGAGACTGGAGATCTGTTGTTGTTTAATTGTACTGCCAATTGGCTATGAAAACACTTCTTTGATTACAACACAGGGAAGCAAAGAGTATAGCAATTATGAGGGTAAACCCTGAAGTCAGATTTCCTGGAGTCAAACCCTGGTTCTGCCGATTCCTTAGCCTCTGTAAGCCTCAGTTTCCTCTTTTCTTCCTAGATCCTAGGATCAAGAGGACTAAATGAAACAATCTATATGAGGTGTTTATTACATCAGTCCCTTTAGGCTTTTATCATAAGGAGGAGTTTTGATTTACTATTGGGAAGCCATTTCTGGTGACATTTTAAAGCTAGAATTAAAGAAGGATGGTTGTGGAGACTATTTTGCTGGATTTATTTAAAAGCAAAATATACTCCAAATAATCTGAAATGACTCATGTGTGTTTTTACTGGCTCTGGATGCACAGATGTGCTTTGAAGGTCCTCTACAACCTCCAGTCTGTTATTTTTTCCCAAGTTATCTCCGTTCTCCATTCCTGCTGAATTTTCTTCAAAATATAGTGTGTAGTCCACTCCATTTGTAACAACTAAGAAAAGAACATTTATTAATTTATGCTCTCATGGACTTTTTGTAGACCAGTTTCAATTTTGGCTGAAAACAAACAGGAAAGGAAACAAAAGAGAAGTGTTCTTTTTAAAATGAAATAATATTTTAAAATAATTTCAGATAAATTTAAATATTCTTAAGACTAAATAATAGTGAGAAAATTACAAAGAAAATGCTAGATAAAAACTGACAGAGAAGATACAGTTATTCTCATGTATCTTCATTTGCTCACTAACTCATAAGTTCATTTGCTCATAGATACAACGGTTACAAATTTACTGAGTGGCCACTGCATGTTATTCTGGCTGCCTCGGGGGATGCAGAGGTCTGTAGCCCATGATTCCTGCCTTAGGAGAGAGCTTCAAAAACTTTGAAAATGAAAACATCATGACAATTCCAAAGAGAAATAAAATTTTAAGAAAATAGTGCAAGAGATGTTTTAAGAAAGCATATGATATTTTTCATTTTTTTCCCCAAAATACTATGAACAAACATAAGAATAACAGCTCATTTGGCACTACCAGACCTAGGTCCTTTTCCCTTCTTTTGCTTCTAAAACACATGGAACTCCTCATGACACAGAGTTAATTTGATAGAATAGTTTGTGAAAGTCCTAATCCTGCTTCTCTCAAACAAAAGTCATTGTAGCTAGGCTGTTTGCACGAACTAATTAGGAGCAAAGACCAGAATACTAATTAATAACAAAAAGGAAGAAACACACATAGAAAATGTGAGAATTGTCATTTGGAGCTTATTAAGACTTTCTCTTTTATCAGTGGTCATGTTGAGTAAAGTTTTTGATAAAGTTGGTTATCACCGCGAAATAGAAAATAAAATAGAAAATAAAAAGTCATGAATGCATAGGAATGTAAAATTGTTGATTGTTAAAATTCATTCACTAAACAAAATATATGCTATGATATGCTGAGTCTTATGTCAGGAACTGCTAATAGAAGATAAAGGTGATGTATCCCTTATTCTCAAGGCAGTCACACTTCAGTGTGACACACACATATGCAAAGAACAATTATATTTGTTCTTGGTGGAATGGGGACAAGGGAACCATCAACTTTGGGGAGATTTGTATATTTCACAGAGAATGAGATATGCTATTTCTTCAAGGAGGGCTTCAAGACTCTATTGTTTCTGTCCATGTCTGAGCCTCATCAGTCCCTCCTCTAATAAGAATTAACATGTTCTAAGGTGCATATGTTGTTCATGAGTTAAGATATTTACTTCAGAAATCATTAAATGATAAATATGTACGGTAAAATTTCAAGGGTTGCTGCTTTAAAAAATGCAAAGAAAAAGAATAAATTATTTATGTTGGAAAGGGAAAAATGAAATAATAAGAAAAGAAAGAAAAAACTCAGTTAATCGTAAAGTAGTAAAGGAAGAGAAAAAGTAGTAACAATAGAAAATAAGAAAAAAGGTGGTAGAACTTAATCACAATATACATGAATGGGCTAAATACAGCAGTTAAAAGGTGGCAATTATCAGATAAGATAAAGTGAAAATTACTGTCATATGCTATTATCAAGAAACCCACCTAAAAGAAAAATAAATTGAAAAGTTAAAGTAAAAAATTAAAAAAAGATTTTTCATGGAAATACTAACTAAAAGAAAGCTTGAATAATTATATTGATGTCAGAAAAAAATAGACTTTAAGTTTAAAAAGAGTGATACGATATACAGAGAGATACTACCCAATGATAAACATTTTAATTTACCAGAAATGCTAAAATTTTAATTTTATGTTCTGAAGAAGATATCTTCAAAATGAAAAAACAAAAATTAACAGAAATATTCAGAAAGAGTAAAAATCTATGATAGTGGGGGGTTTCAATATAGTACCTCTCAATGTGGATACGTTGTATAGACAGATATTTTCACAGAGATATAGAAGAATTGACAAATAAAGTTGGAAAACACTTAATAGGCACATAGAGAATAGAAAACCAAATCAAGATATATTTACATAATCAAATATTATTCAGCAGTGAAAATGATAGAACTAATGACTACATGTAACAAAATGGTGACCGTTAGAACTACAATATTAAGTGACGAAAACACAAGTCAGAAAAGATTATACATTATCACATTATTTTATAAAGTTCCAAAACATACAAAACTAAAAATATCGCATGCACATGTAATGAAGTTACATTTTTTAAAAAGGAATAGATAAAATGGCATAGTAACTATGGAAAACAGGTTGGCAGTTTTCCATGAAGTTAAACATATGCTTATCATATTGGCCAGCCATTCCATTTCTAGATATTGACATAAGAGAAATGAAAATTTATCAATGCTTATAGCAGATTTGTATTCAGTGCTCATAGCAGCTTCATTTATAACATCTCCCAATGGAAACAAGCCAAATCACCATCAACTGATGAATGGATAAAGAAATTATGCTACATCCATGCAATGGAACACTTCTCAGCAATAAAAAGGTACCACGAATATGCAGAGCAACCTCAGAGAATCTCAAGATCGTTATGGTATGTGAAAGAAATGAGCCACACAAGGCTATATTGTATACTTTAAATTTTATTTATATGAACTTCGAGAAAAGGCTAAATAATTGTGACAGAAAACAGGTCGTTGATTGCCAGGCGCCAGAGGGTCAGGAGAAGAAACTGACTGTAAATGGGAAGAGAGATCTTCTCAGGGTGATGGAAATGTTTCTTGTTGCGATTGTAGTTGTGATTAAACATTTGTCAAAACTCACCAAATAAAGCTGATGAATTATATTGTATGTACAAATTATTGCAATAAATCTAGTAAAAGAAAGAAAAAATGGAATGTCAAACATAAAATTCAGAATAGGGGAGGAGAGAATGGCAGGGATAGAAAATAAGGAAAGCAAACAGGCAGATAAAATGTTCCATATTTTAGGGCAATGGGCTCACAAGTATTCTTTTAATTATTCATTATGCCTCATAGCTGACATATATAATAATAATATTAATAAAATAATAATAAAATTTTTTACATGAAACAAATATTATATAATAAAATCTTAGGAAGAGAATTTTACCTATATAGAATGAATTCCAGGAGATTATGTAGACAAAAGGAAGTGAGATGCAGACAAATTCTTTAATAAATTATAACTCAATGATAATTATGTTTTTAAACTTGAGCAGGAACTTAGGTATAGACACTTCTACCAGTGAATAAAATACATTCTGTTCTTTTGGAATTATTTCACATCATTTGTTTACAAATATCACACAAGTAAAGATTCAGACATACTAGACAGCTTGTTTATTACATGGAAATAAACTCATGAGCTATTTTCCATGATTTGTGCCAGTTGTTTGAACCACTGTTTTCATAAAACTCACAGATAATGTTGATTAGTGCTGGATTTACCCTGATACTTTGGCATTAAAAGGAGAATTTTAAGAATAATTACTTTAGGATTAAGTGATGTTGATATCAGTTTATAAACTTTTCTCATGTTATCTAGACTCAGGTCATGAAAAGTCAGTAATACATTGAAAAAAGAATGAAGGAATAATTACATATCTTTGCTTAAGTTTTTCCATGGAAGCAAAAACATTCCATGAACCACGGATTTAATACACAAGTTTTTATTCATGTGTAAATTCAACAGAAAGACATTCTCGGACATGGATGGCATAAAACAATGTATCACTCACATGTGCTAAAAGACGGATAAATTTAATATCTCAAGAATTAGGAAGTGCAGAATTAAAATACTTAGATGTGAACACTGAAACCAGTTGAGTTTAGGATTATGCTTAATTAATAATTAAAGAATATTTATAATCCTCAATAGAAATAGTGAGTCTTTGAGGGCTGAATAACATTTTAACACAAAATATTGCTGTCAAAAATTCTGAATCATATTGGAATAAACATTGTGCAATATGATTAGTTTATCAGTCAGCATTCAAAGAGGCAGAACCACTAAGAAATATTCCCCTCTCTTTCATCCATCAATCAACTGTCATCTACCTATCTATATTATAGACACCATTCATTTTTCCAGTCAATGAGCATAAGATGTCTTTCAATCTATCTGTGTCTTCTTTAATTTCCTTTATTAGAGTTTTGTAGTTTTCAGTATACAAGTGTTTCATCTCATTAGTTAAGTTTATTTCTAAGTATCTTATTCTTTTTTGATGCCATTATAAATTGGATTGTTTTCTTAATCTCCCTTTTGAATAGTTCATTGTTAGTGTATAGAAATGTTGTTTTGTATCCTGAAGTTTTGCTGAATTTGTTTATTAGCTCTTATAGTTTCTTTTTGAGTCTTTAGAGTTTTCTACATATATGGTGAGGTCATTTGCAAAGATAATCGGAGAAAAATGAATGGTGCCAAAATGTCCATACCACCTAAGTTATCTGCAGATTCAATGTAGTCTCTATCAAAATCCCATTGGCATTCTTTACAGAAATAGAAAAAACAATCCTAAAATTCGCATGGAACCACAAAATACCCCAAATTGCCAAAACAATCAATAACTGGTGTTGGAAAAATTATGTCTCTACATGTAGCAGAATGAAATTGGGCCCTTATTTCATATCATATACAAAAATAAACTCAAAATGGATTAAAGACAAATGTTAGACCTGAAATAATAAAACTACTATAGGAAAACACAGGGAAAAAGCTTCTTGACATTGGTCTCAGCAATGAATTTTTTTGGATATGACATCTGGCAACAAAAGCAAAAATAGACAAGTGGGATTGTGCCAAACTAAAAAGCTCCTGTACAACAAAGGAAAGAATCAACAGAATGAAACAGCAACCTTTCGTAATTTTACTTGTTCCTTTTCAATGTGCATACTTTTTATTTCTTTTTCTTGTCTGAGTGCTCTGGCTGGGACTTCCAGTACCATGCTGAGTAGAATGGTGAGCATGGGCACCCTTGCCTTGTACCAGATCTCATAGGAAAAGCTTTCAGTTTTCCCCCATTGATTATGATGTTTGCTGTGATCTTTAAATATATAGCCCTTATTGTGTTGGCGACATTTCCTTCTATAACAATTATGTTGAAAATTTTTGTCATGAATTAGATGTTAAACTTTGTCAAATGCTTTTTCTGCGTCTATTGAGATGATCACGTGGTTTTTGTCCTTCCTTCTGATAATGTGGTATATCATATTTATAGATTTGCATATATTGAAACATCCTTGCATTCTAGGGAAAAATCCCATTTGGTCATGGTGTATAATCCTTTTAATATGCTTTTGAATTTGATTTGCAAATTGAGGATTTGATCCTCAATTTTATTGAGGATTTTTGCACATATGTTCATTACGGCTATTGGCCTGTAGTTTTTTACTAGTGGTATCTTTGTCTGCCTTTGGTGTCAGCGTCATTCTGGTCTCATAAAATGAATCTAGAAGTGCTCCTCCTTCTATTCTTTGGAAGAGTTTAAGAAAGATTAATATTAATTATTCTTTGAATGTTTGGTAGAATTCCCCCATGAAACCATCTGGTCTTGGGCTTTTGTTAGGAGGTTTTTGATTACTGATTCAATAGCCTTAGTAGGTCTGTTCAGATCTTTTGCTTCTTCATTATTCAGTCTTGATAGGTTGTACATTTCTAGGAATTTATCCATTTCTTCTAAGGTATCCAATTTGTTGGCATGTAATTGTTCATACTTGTCCTTATGATCCTTTTCATTTCTAAGGCATCTGTTATAATGTCTCCTCTTTCATCCTTGATTTTATTTGACTCTTCTCTCTTTTTTTGCTAGTTAGTATAGTTAAAAGTTTGTCAATTTTGTTTATCTTTTCAAAAAACCAACACTTAGTTTTGTTGATTTTTTTCCTATAAGTCTTTTCTCTATTTGATTTGTTTCTGCTCTACTCTTTATTATTCCCTCCTTCTGGTAACTTTGGGCTTTGTTTGTTCTTATTTTTCTAGTTTCTTGAGGTGTAAAGTTAGCTTGCTTGCTTGAGATTTTTTTCTAAATGTACATGTTTATTGTTATAAACTTCCCTCTTATTACTGCTTTTGCTGCATCCCATAGCTTTGTTATGTTGTGTTTTCAACTTTTTTTGTCTTGAGATATTTTAAAATTCTTTTTTAAGAATATTTAATTTAACCACTACTGCCAGAAGAGTTTTTTCAAGAAACTTAAGAATTTAAAATTAAACAACATTTAGTCCATGTAGCAAAATAGGATGCAAAGAATACATCATGAACAATACAAAATGTCTAAAAATGTGCATACATGCCCATGATATAATTTTAAATATAAAATGAGATATACCAAATTAAAAAATACACCAGAATGTTTATTTTATTTGTATTGTGCAATTAGAGTGAAATGAGTTTTATTTCTCTTTATATCTAATTGTATTTTATACTTTTTTATATTAAGCAAATATTATCAGGAGAAATCAGAAAATATCTTATCTTGAATGCCAACCAATTAATTAGTCTTAGCACATTTATTAAATAAGTAAATTTTATTTTTGTGATGAGTTAATATTACAGCTTAATGTAGATATATGTAATTGAATACTTGTATTTTTAGTAAGTTTTGACATATCTTTTGTAAATTATTTTAAGTGCCTCAGAAAGAGTAAAATACATTTGATAGGTCATAACAGCATTGTTTATGGGCACATAACCAATGGAAAATACAATCATACAAAACCTCCCTGATCATCCTAGTTTTGTAACAGTGTATTTCTATGTCAATGGAACACCGTAATCATGCCTTTAAAAAAAGAAAATGCTTGGAAATGCAATTATGTTCGATGAAGAAAACTGAATTCTCAACAGATTTTAGAGAATCTTTTAAATTGGCCATTTTTGATCTTAGAGAAAAAGCTTTGGAATTTTTTAGGAGGGATATTTTCAGGTCAAAGCAGAGGAAACTTTCCGTTGGTGGCATGGGGCTGGGTACAGGTGAGGGACTGAGTTTAATGCAGGAGTTAAACAGGAAGATTCTGGGTTGCTCATGGGGCAGCTTTCCTCTTACTCAACCCTGCCCATTAAGGAATAGATGGAAGTCACATGTCTTACTGGTTTTGGAATCTCTGCCTAATGCCAGGATATTACACTTTCTCAGGTCTCTGGGCAGATGCTGTATAACAATACTTAGGAGTATGGTGTTAAACTTTCTGCTACCTAAGGCATTATCAAATGTCAGCCTCTTTAATTTTGTTTTCCTTCCAAATAGTTTGCATAAACATGAGAATAAACCACAATTTCCTTTTGTACAGTAACAATGACTTCACTCCCAACTTGTCTGCATAACCATGCAAATGCAATTCTTCTAACACATATTTTAAAAACCATAATGAATCTCATGTGATCCGATCCTACTTCCCATTAGTCATTGAAGATGTGTGATTAGGGGTGTGTAGGAGAAAATGCTTCTTCAGGTCTCTAGAATTTGAGACAAAGTGTTTGAGTTGATTAAATAATGAAGGTAATGAAGGACCTTAGATATAGCGTAGTGGTAAATTTATGTGAGCATCTTACAATCTTTTGATTAATATCTTCCTTTGAGTCTACACAGTGACTTCAGCAGTTTGTCCCTCCTGTAACATTTCATATGGAACTGATACATTTTAGGCAGATCTCAGTGCACTGTACATATTCATCCCAAGTAATGAGTACTTAACTACATAGATGTGGCTCTTACAATCCTGATACCAAAACCAGGAGAGGATGCAATAAAAAAAGAAAACTACAGACCAATATCCTTTATGAATATAGATGCAAAAATTCTCAACAAAATCCTAGCAAACCAAATTCAGGTGCTTATCAAAAAATAATTCATCACAACCAAGTGGGCTTCATCCCAGAGATGCAGAGATTGTTCAACATATGCCAATCTATAAATGTAATTCACCACATAAATAGAAATAAAAACAAAGACCATATGATCCTCTCAATAGACACAGAAAAAGCATTCAACAAAATTCAGCATCCATTTATGATAAGAATGCTTAACAAAATAGGCATAGATGGGACTTACCTAAAAATGTTACAAGCCATAAATAACAAACCCACAACCAACATCATACTGAATGAGGAAAAATTGAAAATTTCTTTTAATTCCTAGGTACTGTGAAAATAAAAGCTAACTAGTCACAGTTCTTTCACCAAATGACTTTATATGGCATCATATCATCTATAGTGTAGACAAGAAAAGAGTAAAAACATCAGGTAACAACAGTCAAGAAATTTTGTAATTTTTATCTGATTGTATGATCTTAAGGCATTTTTCTTTAGTATTAGTTTTTTCATTTGAAAATGGCAACAATTATCATACATGTCAGAACTTCAAAAGTACCAAATGACATAATGTAAATGACATATTTTGAAAACTCTAACACACTCTTTTAAGGTGAGTAATGATATAGTAGCTGCTACTAACTGGTGTTAATTCACACTAAAATTGTACTGAGACCTATCTATGTATTATCTCATTTAACCTGTTTAATGATCCTGTAACATGTGTGTTATTAATTCCATTTATCATGAGCAAAAAGGACTTAGAGTTCCAAGATCACACCATAGTTTGTTGGGAGCCAAGAATTTAAACCTAGTTATGTTTATCTCCAAAACCAATATAGTCAAATAACATTTTATGGTGCTTCTAGTAATGGAGTGGCTTACTACATTGGAAAATGCGCTGAGGACAATGGATGGTTTAATTTTGCCAGATTACAGAGAACAGAGTAGAATAGCAGGAGTCAGCACTGGAGATAGTATGAAGACACTATTTGGAGAGCTTTGAATGTAACAGATGAGAGGATTCAGTTTAAATGAGAAGGATATCAGGAACTAAGGAAGATTTTTAGGAGTTTGTAAGCTGTGATTTAGAAAGAAGGGCATAGATGAGTTAAAGAAGGGAGAAAGAAAAAGCAGGGAGATGACTAAGAGGCTATTTTAGCATTCTGCTATGGACTAGAACTAGGACACTCACTAGTCATGGGAATGCTACACGGTGAGTCTGTGTCTAGGAATGTAAAAGTGCTCACATGCCAGTTATTAAGCAGTGTGTTCAGGAGAAACTTGTTAATGTGCCACTTTAAGACAATCCTCCCATATTAGCAGGAGGACACCAGAGGCAGACTCCCATCAGAATTCCAGGTTTGTATGACTTCTTCCCAAGCCAGACCTGTGCCACATTATCCTCATTTGTAACTTATCTCTTGTTTCCTCTTGCTTGCTTGAAACCCGTCTCTGATTTTGGCATCTATAGTTTTCTTGCTATTGACCTCTGCGTTGCAAAATGTAGGTTTTATTATTATTATTCAGGTATGTTGAGGTCAACAGATCAGGAAATAATTGCCACTGAAAAGATAGATTGTTACTCACAGTTCCCAAGAGGAGGAGGCACACACGCCACACAGGGCCACACCACACCACACAGGGCCACACCACACCACACCACATGGGGCCACACCACACCACACCACACAGGGCCACACCACACCACACCACACCACACCACACCATACCACACCACACAGGGCCACACCACACCACACCACACCACACAGGGCCACACTACACCACACCACACCACACAGGGCCACACCATACCACACAGGACCACACCACACCACAGAGGGCCACACCACACCACACCACACCACATGGGGCCACACCATACCACACCACACAGGGCCACACCACACCACACCACACGGGGCCACACCACACCACACCACACCACACAGGGCCACACCACACCACACAGGGCCACACCACACCACATCACATGGGTTCACATCACACAGAGTCACAGCACACCACACAGGGCCTCATGGGGAAGAACTGGGGTCAGTCAGGAGGCAGAGAGAGTGAGGGGAAAATGTGGACAAGGGCCTTTTATTATTAACCAAAAGAAGATTATCAGATGATTTCCATAGGAAGTGATGGCAAGGCAGGGAAAACAGGCTTAGGATTGATGAGTCTGAGTAATTTCATTGAGCTCTGGGGCATAGGGGCTGTCCTTAGTTGTCTGGTACCTGCCCTATAGTCCAGAATGTCAGAGCCTGATAAAGAGGGTGGCTGGGGTATGGCTCTGAACTGGTTGGTCTGCACATGAAAGGTACGCTTGTAGGCCAGTCCTTCACTATTTCTGAGAATTGGCTACCACTGGGAGGACCAGTCCCTTGAAGGTGTCAAAGCATCAAATATCAAAACTAGAAAACGTATTATTATTACACTCTGACCCATTGCTTTTTTCCCCTAGCTCATAATTGATCTTTTTCTTCTTGACTCAGCAAAATCAGACCTACTTACAGACATTATTTGAGTTTTCTAGCTTAGCCAAAGGCATTCATTTGTGGGCATGTGGAGGTGGGCAAAGCAGTTCCAACAAAGTTCCAGATAATGTAATGTCTGCATACCTAGGTCTACTGTGGTCAAGTTAGTGTGAAAAGAACTCATGTGTTCAAAATGGTGTGACATGATCTGTATGATATGTGGCACTGATTAGTAGTTAACATCAGGTATGTTCTGCACATTCCTTTATGCAGGAAAGCAATGCTGCATTAAAAATCAGGAGAATTGAGTCTGTTATCTATGTTGACACTCTGTGACCCTGAGTAAGTCACTTTACTTCATTGGTTTTCAGTTTTCTGTTTTGTAAAGAGGGAATTGGAGTAAGTAAACTCTACAGTCCTTCTAGCTTTATTATTCTCTGATGGTAACACATGAAATAACATATGGTATGATACTTATATGGATTTTTTTATTTTTAACTTGATATGCTAACTAGACAGAGACTCTTGTACCTTTTAACTTAAAATGTTCTATACTATTCCTCATTCTACCCTTCAAAAGAAGTGCAATGTTGGGGAATTTATTACACATAGCATGTGTTTATGGTTCAGTATGAGAAAATGCACGAGGTTTTTTTCCCAAAATGTTGGGTAAAAAACAGCAGCTTAATCAGTGATTATGAATTCTGAGCTCAGCTTTCCATTTACAAACAGTGAGGCTGAAAGCTATAAACAGTCTGACTTCTGCCTGGGGAGAGTTGAATCTTCCAGCAAATGTACATTACAATGGAAAATCCAGGATTAGTTTTCAGTATCTCTGTAAATGCTATTTCCACAGTTACTTCTCAAGTTAGCAGAATGTCCTCAGGTTTTTGGATGGTGCTTTGCCTGTAGCTTGGCATGATTGTATTGCATCCTTAGAGCTGGACGCTTTGAAATAAAGCCCTCATGTAGTTAAGAAATTGTTTTATTCCTCTCACTTCTTTGTTTAACCTCCTTTGATAGGAATGAGGTGGGTAAAACAGTCTGTTAATTTGGAAAAGCCTAAGACATTTGCTTAGAAAAAACAAAACACTTGATACATATATTTTCATCTTGGACAAGAAGAGTCAGGGCTGCTTATTTATGCTAGCTGAGTACCAATCTTTAAATTTGTAGTATAATTTTAAGAAGCAAAACAGGAGAAGAAAAGAGATAGGGTTTGTGAATGGTAGTGATGGGGAGAAGTATGAAAAGGGAAGAAAAGGACCTAGTTGAATTCTAGGGACACTTATGTGATAACATTTTATTAATTTGAATTATAGGAAAGTGCAATAATATTACTTTTTACTTGTAAATTAAGAAGGTGTCTTTAATGTCAAGTGTTCAGAAATGCAAATTAATAGACTTTTAACAGCGAGGCATTTCTTCATGAACAGGCTTGTCCCATGTTTCTCAATACCTCTGAGGCAAGAATGATGTGCCAAGGGTTAGATGAAGTTAGAGAACAAACACACGCATCACCCGTCTTCCTGAAACATCAGATTTTACTTGAGGATTGTTTTTATAAAAATTTAAAAGTTCCTTTATTTAAAATAAAATTTGAATAAAATTTCCACTCATGACAGGCTGTTTTGGAGTATATTGCCTCACTCCTTAAGGGTAAGTAGTTACTATTCTTTTAGGTAGAACCATCTAAGAGTCACTGATCTACACCATCTCTTTGACTTTAGAGTTTAGGAAACTGTGTCTCAGAGATGTTAAGTTGCCACAGCAACCCAGATCTGCAAACTCTGATCCTGTTAATTCAGACAGGCTCTACTTTCATGGTCTCGAGGTGACAGGAACAGCTTCAGACCTTACAATGTCTCCTTTTCATATTAAACATAAAAAGCAAAAATCTATTTCCCACAAATAATAACAGGTTTATAAAAGCTTATTGCATCTGATTATGTCTGATTGGGTGATGTGCTTATTATTATAGAAAATGAATCATCCCTTCTGGGGAATTATAATGCTTTGCTTGGCTTATACGCAAATGCTCAATCTCTTCTCATCTCTTCCTGGGATAGGGGCTCATTCAAAGCACGTGGTCAGAAAATTGAGGATGGATTGGTTGCCATCCATTCAGGAAAAATAGGTTATGATTATGAAAGGGAGGGTTGCTGGATTCTGAGTAACAAAAATAAGAATTGTGCAATAGTAATACTCCTATGACTAATGATAGCAGGGATGATTATTACTATTTTTATAATTTAAAGAGCATAGATTTACAAAGTACTGTGGCAGAGCTTATATAATTCGGTGGCCCTTGGGCCAAATTTAGCCTACATACTGTGCTTGAAAAGTAAGTTTCAATGGCTTAAGAGAGAGGAAGCTTTCCACAATTCACTACCCCCATCCTCATTGTCTTCTATCACCACCAGCTTCGATCACACACATTTCTTATGACCTCTGACTGTATTCTAGAGATACTCTAGGGATTTTTCAAGAAGATCAGAATTAAGTAACAATAATTTTAAGAATGATTATCATCCTACAGAAAGAAATCTGATATTCTCTGGCCTTAAGTGATTTGCTAATAACCTCTCCCCTACCTCATGACTTTTTCTGTATCATAGGTCAATTCTATTTTGAAGTTTATAAAACTTTTATTACAAGTTAACAAATGGGCCCATGGGAGAGACTCAAATTCTGTACCGGAACATTCTGTCATCTCCCATATGTTCACTCCCCATAACTCTGACAGCTTTCCCAGCAGTCTGTCAAGTAAATAGCCCTTTCTCCCACATCCCATAACCTTGAGGTAACACAAAAGAAAACCCTAACAGAATTTCAGTTCTATGTGAACAGTCTTTCTTTTGCGCATTGTTCTTTCTTCAGCTGCTAGAACAGTGCCAGACATAAAGCAAGTGCCCTATATTTATTAAGATAAATGAATGAGGGACACATATCTCGTGTGTGAGGTCTGAGTAAACAATACCCAGATGGTTTTCCTTCTCTCCTCTTCTCAGTGTGAAAACTTGACATTGTTGTCTTTCTAGCTCATTTTCCTCTCTGGCCAGTATGACTCAGAGAGAGTAACTGGGTAGCTGACCCTTGTCCTGGGTGCATATCACTGACCAGTACACACTGGCCAGGCTGGGTTAGTCTGGGGAGGTGGTGTGTCATTCATCACTGAGAACTGTGTTCATGTCTAAGCATGCTGTGCCACTCTGTGCCTTGCAGTCACACCTTCAGTGCAAAATTCTGGTATTATGAGGTTCACTGAGACTGGAAGAAAAGGTCTGCTGCACATATTTACAGTTGTCAATGTGGCGAATTATTTCACTGTATGTAAAAAAGTATATCTATTTATGAAGCTGGGCCTTAAGTACTGGAAGTTGAACTTTCAGACAAATAAAGACCTTGTGCTTTCTGATGCTTCATTCTCATCTGTATAGTCCTGGTGTGGATTCTGGGGTTCAGAAGCTTATACTTCTCTTTTGAAAAGTGTCACTGGCCTCTGTCTTGTATACTGATAGTAATATTTTTTTTGTTGTTTTATGGTTTTTAGATTAGTAAACTTGGCTCAATTTACCTAAATTGTGCTACATCTGGTAGTTCCATTAATCCAAGCCTACAATTAATATTTTTAATGCAGTGGTTGTACCATGTGGCTCATTTCCCAAGAGATAGTGATGTAAAGTAATCTTAGATAGTGGTAAGCTTTCCTCTCTCATGTTCAAGAAAGTAAAAAATATAATATTTGATCTAGATGGAAATAAGGAGTACTCATTTATAAACAAAGAAACTAAAGCTAACAGAAGAAGTTCAAACTGGCCATTCCAATTTTCTAATATAGTTAAGGTAGGATATTTATATCTTATTTTAATACTATTTTGTCATTCATTCAATTTTGTGTCAGCAATTAACAAAAAGTTATTGCGCACAAAAAATACATTTTTCTTTCTAGAGATACTATAATTATTTTTTATATATTTTGGCTTTGGAGAAAAAAAGGACTTTTTTAAGTTTGTTTATAACCACAATACTAAGTAACAATATTTTAAGGGAAACAAACATAATTGACCACAAATTTAAATACAGAATTCCTTTCTGATAAAACAAAGCTGCTTTGGTGGATTAGTGGAAAGTAAGCAAGAAAACAGTTTGTTTGTGTTTAAATTCTTTTAACTTAAACATGGAAGTGACATCTACTCCAATGAAAGTACTAACCCCACGCAGTGGTTCTTGCTCTGTTAGCTGTGTAGTGAGTCATACTCTATAGAAACCAAGAAGAAGCCTGTTTAGATCAGTCATGTATGAATTGAAAATGTAGTATAAAACAGCTATCAAGATAAATATTCGATAGTGAATGCAGCTGATATTCATAAAACTGAATTTATTATACTTTCAAACTAAAATACACTTTTATTTCTTTCTACAGGCAAAGGCTTCTCTTCCAAGTTAAAGCTTTAATTATGTATTTACAAGGAGAAGATATTATCCAGGTCTCTGAGTAATGTGATTTTAAATCAAACTCATAGAAATAATTATGACTACCAAATAACAATTGACTGGATTCCAACTATGTGCAAAGAAATGACCTAGATTCCTAGGCATCTTATGTTCTGATTGTTATTTCCTAAAGAAGTATTCTCCTCTAGTTTAAACAGATTATCAAAAAATGACAGTAAACTTGGTCTGTTTTGTGATGGGCCGACTCTGACTTCAGCATCTGAGTTTGCTTTCAGTCTAATCATGTGTTCTGCCAACAGTGGCTTGGGTGGGGAGTCAGGAAAGATTGTGGGTTGTGGAAACCGTGGAAATTGTGGGAAGAGAAATGCACAGAGAGGCAAGAAAGAGTTCCACAAATTAGGGATGGCAACAACATGGGTTGATAAAATGAGGGAGATCCTTCTTCGCCTGTGTGTTTTCTTCCACCAGGCCTTGGTCTGGACTTTATGCTGTCATCCCACAGGGCCTTGGATGCACGTCCCATATTTGAAGAAAAAGCCTGATTCAAGGGAAATTCTAGATGGCTTTGATGTTCACAGTACATTACTGATGCTTTTTGTCCCATCCTCTTTCATTTGGTGTTGAGCATTTCCTCTGTATGTATGTAGGACTGAAAAACCAGATGGCTAACTAAGCACCAAATGTGTGTTGCTGCAAATGCTTCTTCAGTCCTGGTTTTAAGTAATACTTCTCAAACTTGGTATATAAAGACATTAAAGTTTGACAAAAAGTGAAAAGTTTTGTCAGCATTTTTATTGTTCTGAAATGTCCTATTGTATTTCATCTTATAGCCCAAATACCTGCAAGGTGGACTGTTTTCGTTTTTTGGATTTTTTTCATTTCCTTTCATTTTTTTCTCCCAGAATTCAGTGTCTATAGCTTCAAACTCATGATTGCCTCCTAAGCTTCTCCTTTAATCATTAAGAATAGTATAGATCCTCTCAAATTTCAAGATTTGTATCCAAGTAATGTAAGCACTGGTAAGTATGGATTGTAAAAAAAATAAATAAATAAAAATATGCTGAACCTTATTTTACTTGCTCAACTTGACCTGCGTTTAACTCTAACCTCAGATAGAAACCAAGTTCTCAAGGGCTAGTATCTTTTGCAGTTGATGATATCTATGCCACAAATTTGACCGTGGACCCAGATAGTCAGAGAAATTTGGATATTAGTAATAAGAAAAAAATGTATGTGACATTTATTCAACATTCTCAGAACAAAATAACCAAGAGAAAAATCCCTTGGTTCTCTTGAGGGTATTTCTCAATTTCCTTTCCCAGTTCATAGGGTTGAGTCCATACACTGAAGAATATTTTACTTTAGCCCCCATCTGTGATCTTTGCCTATGTCCTCAACTTTCTCTCTACTGAAGTTAAGATGTCATTCTAAGAATATGTTTGTCTCTGATTTTTTTCCTCTCACCAAAAACTCCATATGAAGCCTCTATTTTAGCACTGCCATCTGTGTTTTTAACTCAATATCATCATTTTTTTTACAAGTCGTTATTTTTATTTTTATTTATTTATTTTTTATTTCAGCATATTATGGGGGTACAAATATTATGGTTACGTACATTGCCCATGCCCCCCCCTCGAGGCAGAGCCCCAGGTATGACCATCCCCCAAACATTGCACATCTCACTCATCATGTTTGTATATACCCATCCCCTCGTCCCCTCTCCCACCCGCGAAACACCTGATAAATGTTATTCCTATATGTCCACTTAGGTGTTGATCCGTTAATA
>VBSM01003176.1:70528786-70566883 GCA_008086735.1 Cheirogaleus medius | reverse complement strand
CTCACTGGGGTTAGATGGTATCTCATTGTGGTTTTGATTTGCATTTCTCTGATGCCCATTTTTTTAATTGAATTATTTGTTTTTTTGTTGTTATAATTGAGTTGTATGAGTTCTTTACAGTTCATATATTCTGGATATTAAACTTTTATCAGATATATGGTTTACAAATATTTCATCCCATTCCATACATTGTCTTTTCACTGTATCAATTATTTCCTTTACTGTACAGAAAGTTTTTAGTTTGATGCAAACTCACTTGTCTATTTTTACATTTCTTTCCTGTACTTTTTGTGTCATATCCAGGAAATCATTGCCAAATGCAATGCCTTAAAGCTTTCCCCTATTTTCTTTTAGGAGTTTTATAGTCGTAGGTCTTAAAATTAGGTGTTTAATCCATTTTTGAGTTACATAATGTAAATTAAGGGTCCACTTTCATTCTTCTGCATGTGGATAACTAGTTTTCTCATTTGTTGAAGAAACCATCCCTTCCCCATTAGCCTTGTTACCCTTGTTGAAGATTATTTGACCATATACAGAAGAGTTTATTTCTGGGCTTTCCATTCTGTTCCATTAGTCTATGTGTCTATCTTTATACCAGTTTCGTACTGTTTTGATTACTATAGCTTTATATTATGCTTTGAAATCAGAAAGTATGAGGCCTCCAGCTTTGTTTTTTTTCTCTGAAGATTGTTTTGATTATTTGGGGTCCTTTGTGGTTCCATTTGAATTTTAGGGTTTCTTTTCTATTTCTGTAAAGAATGCCATTGACATTTTGATAGGGATTGCATTAAACATGTACATTGCTTTGGGTGGTATGGACATTTTAACAACATTAAGTATTCCAATCCACGAACCCAGATGTCTTTCCATTTATTTGCGTCTTTAATTTCTTTCAGCGATATTTAGTAGTTTTCAGCATATAAGTCTTATACCTCCTTGGTTATGTTTATTATTAAGAATTTTATGATGAAATAAAAAATAAAAAAAAGAATTTTATTAATTCTGATGCTATTATAAATGGGATTTTTAAAATTTCTTTTTTGTATTGTTCATGGTTAATGTATAGGAACACAACTTATTTTTGTGTATTAATTTTGTATCCTACAAATTTGTTTATTAGTTTTAGCAGTTGGGTATGTGTGTTGGGGATTTAGGAGTTTCTGTAAATAAGATCATGTCTTCTGAAAACATAAATAATTTTACTTCTTGCTTTTCAACCTGGATGCCTTTTATTTCTTTTTCTTGTCTGATTGTTCTGGCTAGAATTCCTACTATGATGTGGTGAGAATGAACATCCTTGCTTTGTTCCTGCTCTTATTGTAGAAGTTTTCAGTTTTTCACCATTGAGCATGGTGTAAGCTGTGTCCTTTTCATATATGGCCCATTTATTATACTGACACAATTTTCTTTTATTTTTAGTTTGTGTAGTGGGTTTTTTTTAAAAAAAAGACTGTTTAATTTTGTCAAATGATTTTTTTTCTGCATGTATTAAGATGATTATGTGGCTTTTGTTCTTCATTTCATTAATGTAGTGTATTACACTAATTGATTGTTGTGTGTTGTACCATTTTTGCATTCTAGAAATAAGTCCCATATGGTTGTATCTCCTTGGTTATGTTTATTAATGATTTTATTAATTCTGATGCTATTATAAATGGTATTTTTTAAAAGTTCTTGTTTTGTATTGTTCATTGTTAATGTATGGGAATGCAACATATGTTGTGTATTCATTTTTTGTGTAATCTTTTTTATGTGGTATTGAATTCACTTTGCTAGTATTTTGTTGAGTATATTTTTGCATTAATATTCAACAAGGATATCAATCTATAGTTTTCTTTTCTTATAATGTCTTTACATAGTTTTGGTATCAGGGTGATGCTGGCCTTATAAAATGAGTTTGGAAGTATTTTTTCCTCTTTAATTTCTTCAAGAGTTTGAGAAGGATTGATGTTAATTCTTCTTTAAATGCTTGATAGAATTCTCCAGTGAAGCCATCAGGTCTGGCCTTTCCTTTGATGGAAGACTTTTTATTAGTAATTTGATCTCCTTCCTATTTATAGGTTTGTTCATATTTTCTATTTCTTCACAATTCCATCTTAGTAGGTTGCGTGTTCCTAGGAATTTATCCATTTATCGCAGATTATCCAATTTTTTTGGCATGTAATTGTTCATAATAGACTCTTAAGATCCTTTTTATATTGGTGGCATTAATTTTAATGTCTCTTTCATTTCTGATTTTATTTATTTGAATATTCTTTCCTTTCTTCTTAGTCTAGTTAAAGGTTTGTCAATTTTGTTTATCTTTTAAAAAACAGTGCACATTTTAGTACTTTTACAGTTCAATGTTTATGTGTGTATATTTTGAAGCCACATCATGGAGGAAGGCCAAGTAGTATCCAGTAGTTCCAGTTACATTTGGATCCAGTTACATTTGGATCATGCTTTTTAAAAATTCTCTCTCACTTTTCTTGAGAAGCAATTTATATAACTGGGACATGGTATCATAATAGGTGTCATGCAAATGTTGAAAATAAGGTAAATGACCAAAACCAAATTGACGATTAATAAGGAATATAGTGAAGCTGTGTAAGATCAAGCAATTAGTAGCAGACCATCTGGGACTTCAGAAAACTGTGAGTTTGTAAGTAATTTTGGTGGATATTTTATCCTGTGCTTTCTCCCCCTTATCTTAGTCTGACTCTTTATCTTATGGTGACTGGCTTTACCTGAACCCAAGCCATTGCATACAGTTTCTCTCCAAAGTTGTTGCCATCACCATCAGCCATAGCCCCTGATGTTTTTGTCCATGTGTTTTCTGTGCTCTGCACTTGGATTATGCTATCTCTATAAAGAGTCCAAAAATAACTTTATCTATCTAGGACATTGTTCATAGTTCATTTGTGGGATCTTGCTTTCCAGTTTTTTTTTTTCCCTAGAGTCTTATGTATTCAATTTGCCCTTTAGTCATCTCATACTCCTCTTGTAATCTTCTCCCAGACCAAATTTATTCTTTTCTATTCCAAATGTTTTCTCATGATTTGGAAGTCCTGAAAGAATAGCCAGGAGCCAGATTGTATAGGGGCTTGCCAGACATGGTAAGAACTTTGGCATTTTTTTTCCTATTCTATATCTCCTATTACCTACAAACCCTAACACTTAGGGAGGCATAGGTTCAGTGTCATATCAGTTCTCTTCTATAAGGAATATAACAGTAGAATAGTAGATTTAACTCATTGAAATGAAATTCAGTCTGGAAATCTTTAAGAAGGAACTACCATGTTTTAATCACATTTGAATATATCTGGGCAGTATCTACAGAGAACTCATGGTTCTAAAATATGACAGGCAGAATATGTTGTCAGTCTAAATAAAATTCCTGTTTACAATACTTGCTAAAGATGAAGAAATGATAAAATCAGGTCATCCATTTTCAAATCCTTTAATCCTAGCCTAAAACTGTGCGTGTGAGAGTATATGTGTGTACGTAAAGGAGGGAGAGAAAGACATGATTGAGTCATTGCTGCTCAGTGATCCATGGGGAATAAAATCCATTTAGAATTCAAATGCTCATTGCAGATATTCACTTTTCTGCTAAAACTGTGAAGAAGATAAGACAAAAGGAATCAAATAATAATAATAATTTTAAAAATTAATCAATATAAACTTAATGTGAGGATATATTTATATATCACAGTGTTAATTACAAAAAATATTTCTGATGCCAATTTTTTTTCTAATTGTCCTGGTAATATATTAATAATTAACTCCTAGAAGGCAGGGGAAGTAGTTTATAAGTTATAAAACACTGTATATTTATAAGGAATTATCTTCCATAGGAATACCTTATGCATAAAAGGTGCTAAACAAATGTTTTAATTATAATTAAGTGTTTTACATATCTTGAGTATCTTAGAAATTTTTATTTAATTTGAAAACAAAATTTTATGGGCTAATAAATATTCTTTCTTGATCCCTGAATAATCAGATTTATAGTTTACTGTGGATTTTGTATTTATGTTTAATACACATATAACCACACACACACACATTGCAGTACTTGGCATGTTGATATGTTTGATTAGTTGTTCATGAAAATCTCTCCTTTTTTGCTTTTCGTGACATTGTAGTACTTAAATTTTCTACATATCTTTCCCCTGGGCTTCTCCCAGCCCGTAACTGTGCATGGCAGGAATACCAGGTAGATCTGTTTCTGGGAGAGAGAGAACTCCTCTGACTTTGGTTCTAAGATTCCCCTTCAAACTGGACAAAATATTTGAGGAACTTCACTGCAGTTTAAGATCTTTTTACCCAAACTTCCTTCTTTCCCTCTCTTCTGCACAGATATCAGAACATAAGGGTCTTCCAGCTATCCTGGCCCCTGTGACTTCCTGTGTATTTCTTCCCACAGTCTTTTCCATCAGTACGTCTCTTGAATTTGAATTCTTCTTCTCGGATAACTTGGACTTGTGCACTTACCCACCCATAACAGGCAACCTAACCCTAGAAGAGCAGGAGAGAATATTTACTCTCTCTCTAAGAGCTTTCGTTGAAGAGGAGAAGGTCTGATTGGCCTATGTGTGGCAATTTAATACTCACAAATTTACCAGTCATATAGATGTGGAGTGAATTAAGGGATTGAGAAAGGCCAGTAATTGCACTAATTGACATAAGCTGGAGTGGGGAAGACCCATGCTCCAACAGCACAGGAGACAAAGAGCAGGCAAGACCAGATGATCATGCCAGAGTCTCTCTCTGTCCCCATTTCCCATACCCCACCCAAAGGGACAATAAGCTCAGGCTCGGGCTTTCACTGATACTGTCAGGAGCAGATTGCAGCCAAAGTAGCATTTAATGAAAAGTAGCAAGACATATGAGAGAACACGCAGTATAAAAGAAAAAAAAAAGAAATAGATTATCAGAGGAAGCAGATTTAATAGGCCAAAAAGTAAAAGAATTTTACTTTTATGAGCAAAGCAAATACCCTCAATAACAAAGGAAGATATTAGAAATATGAAGTAGAAAAAATTAATAATGAAGAAGAACAAATTTGAGATATTGGGTATGAAAATATAATACTCGAAATAAAAAACTCATTAGCAGATTAAATGGCAGAGTGGATATCATCTGAATGAACATATGGGCTGGTAGGTCACATTAAGATATTGTCCTGAGGCATTACAGGGTCTTACAGAGGTAGGAAGTGTGAGAAAAAGTTAAGATGAATGGATAATATTAAAAATATAATGGATTTCCAAAGTGACCAAAAATACTAGTTAAAAATATTTTGGAAAATAATATAAGAATTACCCAAAATAAGAAAATACATAGGCCCATAATATTTTAAATTGAAATATTATAATATGCCTAAAATGAATACAAAGCTATAAAGACAGCTCATTCTAAAATGATATGACTAAATTGAATTTTAAAGTGAAACAAAATATATTAAAACACAATTTGCACACTGTAGCTTAGAACATAATACAGAGCCTATCCTTTCATCCCTAGTGCTAGCAGTTGGGACAGCATTTTGCTTCAGCATGGAATATGGCCTTGAGTGGCACGGAGAGGTGCTTTGTAGTAAGCTTGACCAACAGGCAGCAAACCTTAGACACCAAGGCCCCCTCAGGAAGTAGGGCAGGGACTTAGGCACCTAAGAAGATCTAAGTTATGAATGGTAGTTCAGTTTTGCAGGACGAATAGCTATAGAGTACATGCCAATGCAGATTGTGAAATAATCCAGGTAGCAGACAGTCTGATACTTCTAAGCAGACAGGCAGCAGAACATGGTGCTAAGGCTCTTGGTATTAGGCATAAAAGGAAATAGGAATGGTCACATAACAAATGTAGGGTTCATGAACTGGGATATAGTTCTTAGAGGGGTAAGAAGATGGAAAATGGTAAGGCCTTAGAGGAATGGGGTGAGAACTAGGTTGTAAGGCAAGAAATTTTATTTATAAAAACCAAGAGATTTGGCCCATGAATGGAAACAAAGAAGGGAGTTATTCTGGAAGCAAGGTAAAAGCCCCATTACAAAAATTGTGTGGTTAAAGTAAGCCTATTCCTGACTTGTAAGTTATTGAACTAGGACTCCTTAATTTCCCTACATCATATTCAAGACTGAATTGATACCAGATCCTGTATCTGTATCGAGTCTATAGGCAAGGGTCATGTCACCCCACCAATGTAGAGAGAATGCTACAAGAGTTTTCAAAGAAAATTTGCAATGAACAAGTTAAGCAGGACAAGTTATTCAGGACTATTGAAATAAGGGGAAACTAAACTGTTGAAACAATAGGCAAGGGAGCTTTCAAGCACTGGAGTCAGTTACTGGAAAAGCCCTGGAGGACATGCAGAGGGAGGTGTTCAGTGTGATTAGGCCCTTTGTGTTTGCTAATTGGTGCCAATTGAAGTTAGGCTCCTACCCTTCTGCAGAGACTGGGACACAGGGGCCCTATCTTTTTCCATGATTACATTTCTAAAGGATGGCCCCCAGGTCCTTGAGAAAGACCTTCCAGGGTTGTAAAACTGGCGAGAAGCTAGAAAATTTACATCTCAAAGGGGAAAAGAAAGAGCCCATACATTGCAAATTTTCTAAAGTAAATGCTCTAAGAAAAGGGAGATCAGGGGCCTGTGGTTAGGAAGAAATCTCCTTAAAAGTTTAGTTGAACCAGGGAGGATCATGAAGGCCATCTTGGTCAGAGTAACAGCATGGGTGGAGAAGGGGAAACACTATTTATTGTATACTGAATATGAATTTTAAGAAATAGATATTTTTATTGTTTTTTTAACAGAGAAATAATGTTTTAGAGAGATTAAGTACCTTAAAGTTAAAAAGCCACTAAGTGGAACAGTCAGTATTTGAATTCAAGTATCGCTGACATTTTACTGAATAAGGTGAATCACCTTAAATATTATACATTTAAAAAGCCATCTTCTTGTCTTCCCATCTAGTTATAATGGACCCCATCTAGTTATAATTTCAGGATATTATATACATATATAATATGTATTTTTACTTTTACTTTTAAAGCATCACTTTTTATTACTCAAAAAAATTTTAATGTTTCTGACAATCCTCCCCTCACACTTACTCATGGAATACACTTATTGAGTATTTATGAATACTTACAAAATATGCTTCTTTCCAATAAAATCTGTTATCAGCATTTGAGGGTGTGGCACAGGATCATCTAAGATGTTGCATTTTCTCACGCTATAGATCAGAAAAAGGAGATGATGACTTCAATTGGAAAAAATATTCTGCTAATATAAATTTGTGTCTCACTCTGATTCCATGGTAGACATTCGATATGATTGCTCACAGCAGTGCATGCCACGAATTCATGTAATAGCATGGATTTCAAGCAAGAAAATCAAATTATACCTACAGGCATGATGGCTAAAATAGGACTGACAAATGCATTTCATCTGACATCACTATTGTATTTCATGGGCAAATGAAAAAAAAGTACAGCCAACATTAAGAAAAATTTCCTACAAGTGCTCTAGAATAAACTGTTTATACATTTTGATTTTGCCCTTCCACAGTTATTTAAATAGAAATAAAGTAGGGGGAAAGAAAAGAACTTCATAATAATCACATGTCAAGTCTAATTTATATCATGATGTCACCTAGTTTGGCAAGAATATCATAGCCAGACACAGTTCTGTTTGTCTAAATATGTTATCCCTAAAGATGTCCTGAATCCTAAATAATATAAAAACATATCATTTCTACAAATATCTTATTTTCACAGAATTTCAGTAATTAAGGAAGCTACAGATACTTGACATTTTAATTATTAATAGTGATGTTTAAAAGTCATTTTCACCTAATTTAAGATAAATGTATACAGAACACACCATTTTTAGGGAATTGCCTTTTCTATTTCAAATTGACTTTTTATATTTATTTCTGTCTTAGGTGTTTGTACTTAAACATGGGTCATTTTATCTTTGAAAGGAAATTCTCCACTTAATGCATTTTGTTAGTTCATAATGCTTTTAGGAAATGATTGTAGTTTTTGATGTTTTTGAGTCATCCTACCCCATTCTCATGTACTTGCTTTTGATGAGGAACATTAGAGGTATGTGCCTGTAGCTTTTTCCACTCTTTGATCTAGTAAATTAGTAGCTTACATACTCATAAACTGTGGCAAATACCTTTGCTTAAGAGCCGCCACATTTCTAGGCCCAGATTAGATGCCATTGTAGCAGTGCTCACCAGAGAGGGTTGCAGAGGGGCTCTGAGCCATGAGAGAAGCACGGAGGTGCAGGAGAGCTCAGCAGTGGAGTCCTTAGCAAGAGAGGGATTCCCACAGTGAATGTATGACGACCTGGGAGTCCTCTCCAAATTGCAGAGGGTTAGCTCACATTCACATCTTTTCTGCTCTTTGTTAAAACATGGACTGTTGCATTTTAGAAATAAAGTTTATTTTAATAATGCTGATATTATTAACAAAAAAGCTGGACAGGGAGGGAGAAGAGATTGAAGTCTTAACTTTCCTCAGCAATAGCTTTCTTGTCCATAAAATTTGGTAGAATGCCTACAAGACCACTTCTAGTGTCCAACTTTTACAATTCTGTGAGTCTATAATGTAATAATATATACTTATACACAAATTTACATTTAATTAAAACACTGGTATTTTCATTTTATAAGGAGGTATATATAAATGCAGAATCTGAGCCCCCATTTTTTTTGCATATTGTTTATTCTTCTCACTCCTGTTTTACTTCCAAATTTCCCTTCTCCATTTCTGAATCTTTCCAAATATGAAACAAGTCTTCCATTTGCTTGTCAGTTCTGGCATTGCAGAAGACCATTGTACTCAGGAAATTCTATCTTACTGCACTCTTTCTAGAAGGTACTCTACAGTGACACTCAATATTCTTTAAAGTATCACTTGCAGCATGATTGAGGAAGTATAAATATTGCATACATAAATGAGGATGAGTGTGAACTTTTTATTGTCTACAATAAGATGCACACACAATTCCAATATTATTATTAAACTGAAAATAAAAGACAGAGAAAATAGAAAGCATAGAAGTGCTGTGTTTGTAAAGAATAGAATGCTTAGCTTTTTATTGTTTTAAATAACTAATTTGGCATTTTTATTATTGTCATTCAATTTTATCTAGGTTTTACTTATTTTAGCATTTGATACCTGAGTACAATGTTAAGCCCAGAATTAAGTGTGGAATCAATTCTGCATCATTAGTTTGGCAGAAAGTCACATAAATGTTGAGTCTTTATTTGGGTTTTCCATAGTTTGAATGTTTGTCTCCTCCAAAACACATGTTGAAACTTAAGGTCCAATGTAGCAGTATTGATAGGTGGGGCCTCTAAGAGGTGATTGGGTCATGAGGGCTTTGCCCTCATGAATGGACTAATTCATTAATAGGCTAATGAATTTATGGGTTATTAGGGGAGTGGGACTGGTGGCTTTATAAGAAGTGGAAGAGAGACTTGAGCTAGTGTACTCAGCCTCCTTGCTATGGGATGCTCTGTGCTACTTTGGGTTTCTACAGAGAGTCCCTCCACACCCCCAGTAAAATGGTGCTCACCAGATGCAGACCCTTGACCATGGACTTCTCAGTCTCCACCCCAGTTTCAGGTATTCCATTATAAGCAACAGAAAATGAATTGAGACAGGATTCATTATCTCTTAACAATATGTGCATTTCTTCTTTTCATTATTCATATTGTAAACAAAGCACCCTTTTGCAGAGGTCTTATTCTATACTAGAAGCCAGGAAACTATCCACGTTGTATTTTTATCATGACTTTGCCATTTTGGCTTCACTCAATTAATTTGTGTATTATTTTAGAAACTTTCTCTTTACTACTTTTCTGAAATACCAAGAAATTCTCTTTCCATTTAGAAATTAGAGTAGGACATAAATCAACACCAATGTTATCCATGAAACAAATTTAAAATAATAACTCAGGTTTAGAATAAAAATATTCTTTCTCTCTCTTTCAATATCCAAGGAAGTTGCCATGTCCTGTATCTTCTACATTTTGTTGTATCCATCTCCTTTGTTTTATTCATACAGCCTCTTTCAGACTCTCTTTGCCTATCATTTAGGTCATGATAATGAATATCCAACCTATCTCTGACTTCAGTTTTTTCCCTTCAAACTCATTCTAGATGTTAAGGGTGCTCATACCATGGAATAAAAAAGAATTCTCAAATCAAAGATTAAGATAGGTTTTGAAGCACGAAGTTTGTTTTACTTTCCAAGGGAGGAAAAGCATGGCGTGAAAGGAAGGAAGAATGCTGGCCTGAAGGATGAGTGGCTTGGGCTTTTATTGGGGTTCTACAGAGCAGAGCTATTGTTGCAAAATCGTAATGAAAGGTGGCTGTTTCCAGAGCATTTGTTGATTCAAAAATGATAAAGGAAGGTGATTGTTTTCTAGAGCAGTAGTTTTCTGTTGGGCTGGTTTTACCTGATTTCTCAGAATACAGTCTGGCAGATGCTTTAGGGCTGTATGCCCTATTCTGGTTTTCTAGTACTCTTCCAGTTCTTCAAAACAAGCTCTTAAAAAAAAAAGTTAAGCAACATGTGGTCAACGAAGAAGAAAGCAATGAAGGTTAGTACGTCATTGTGTGCAATGATGTTTTTATGTTAGGTGAATTACTAGTCATGCTGTCCTTTCAGTCCCTCTTTCCTTTGGTTAGAATGGTTATTCTTATCAATAGACTCAGAGACTGGGGTGTTTGGATGATGGTCAGTTCTTCTGTAACTACTTCCTGCTGACTTAGAGTTATAGAGTTGTCCCTACCTGAGAGTCTAATTGAGAGTCATCGAGAGGGAGACGCTGAAATCAGATGGTCTTAAAACCAGAGCAGAGGCAGGATAGGGATTTAATTGGAGGGAAAGGGCAAAGGCTGGAATCTGGTTTTGTACAAACGCTATCAAGTAGTGAAAAATGCAGGGTCCAAAAATGAGTGCTAAAAGTAAAGCTACAATGGATCCTAAGAGAGGAGTTAACCAAGAGAACCATGACCACATATGGAGCTTGAAATCTCACCAATAAAATCCACCAGAATTATCTTGTTTGTAAAGGTTGTTGGCTTTATTAAAGGTATTTTGTGAATTAGTTTGAATTTTTCCCAATTTGTTAGCAAAGAAACAACATTCTTCTCCCAGAAAAGTTCAAGTGCCACCCTGGTTAGAAGTTAATAGATCTATAGCTCTTCCATTTTGTAATAGTACACCTGCCAAGAGAGATAACTTGTTCATGAAGCATATTAATGTATTTGATTATTTCAGTAATTGATTGACTCCTAATGAGAGTTTTTGAGCTGTGAATATAGAATTAAGAAGGCTTCCTCTTCTTAATTGTGCCTATTCCTGCAAGAATGCTGACGTTCATAGCCACAACAGTGGCTATGAATATCTACCATAGGAGAACTTCCTGGTCATTTCTTTTTAATAAAATAATTTGGTGAATATAACTATTCTGTCATATAGGTAAGTAGTTTCCAGGTGACATTTTTCAGATTTAGTGTTTTAACTCCTTAAAAATACTACAGGAGATGATTGCAAAGTGACTTGTATTCATGCAAATGGATATAATGGCTATGTCATTTTGAGAGACAGAATCAATCCACTGTAAGTTACAAAATCCACATTTATTGACCAATGTATGTCAAGAACTATGCTCTGCTATAATACATGTATTAACTAAATCAGTCCTCAAATAACTCTGTATTTTGATTTCCATTTTAAAAGCAAAGGAACTCTGAAAGGATGGAAAATAATGAAAAAAGTTCAACTTTATTATTATTATCAATATTGTATAACATTTATATGGTTCTTCCTCATTCATATTTTCATTTGATCTTGGGTGAATTTGAGATAGGCAGGGCAGAAATTTTTCATATCTGGAAAATGAGAGAGATACTAGTATATTGCCCAAGTTCACCCAATGAGTAAATGACTGAACCTACCAAAAACAGCCTCACAGATCCTTTGATTATTCAATAGTCTTCATTTCTCGGTCACACCAAAGTGGTTAAATCCAAGTGAAATAGAGAACAAAAGCAAAATTTGAAGAAGAAAGGATGGACAAAGGCATCTCTACCACAAGTAAAACTTGCCTCTGGGTTGGGCTTCTTTTGAGAGGATGCAGGTATTTACATATATATGTTATAATATATAGGTATAATATTACTACATAGGTATACTATATTATACTGGGTATTTTTATATAATACTAGATATTCGCATCAAGTGGCACTGAGCTTTGTGCTTTGGGTCTATGTACTGTACCTTATGAGGGACACAGGACATTGGGGACCACCCAGAGGAAAGAATCCGGCCTCATGAAAGAGGCTTGAATCTCTACCATATCTGAGAATGTTACAGTCACTGGAAAATTTAAGCCTGAGGAATGGAAAGCTTCGCTGGGAAAAATCAGCATCATGTGGATTAGATTCCTTCTCCAAGCCCTGTGGGAAGACCTACGGCAAATGAATGGAAACTACAGGGAAAGAGCTCATTTTAACCCAAAGAGTAACTAAAATATTTTAACTATTTAGATGTGAAAAAGTCTTGTAAGGTAACAAGGGAAGGCTAAACTTTATTAACTATAGCAGCAACTATAGCAGGCAATATTATCATTGGGTATTATTATTACTACTACTGAATGCTAACTGTATAATGTAGAAATTTATTTGCTCTTATAGGAGTGAATCAGTTTCAAAGGGGTTAAGTAATTCACTCAAACACACAGCTAGCAAATAACTGGAAGAGACTTTCATACTAGTTGTGAGGTGGGACTAGATGATGCCTTCAACATAAGACACTATGAAATGCTGCCTCACTTTAATGCCTCATAAAGAATGAATCTAAATTGTACCTAGGGGTTGAATAAATAAACAATTAGAACACTATTGACAATGAAACACTGACCCCTTCATAAACCAAGAATAGTGATAAGCATGAGTTTAAGAAATTAACAAGAGCCAGATGGTGGCTCACACCTGTAATCCAGGCACTTTGGGAGGCTGAAGAGGGAGGATCATTTGAGGCCAGGAGTTTGACACCAGCCTGGGCAACGTAGCGAGACCCTATCTTTACTAAAAATAAAAAGAAAAAAGATTAGGAAAAAAAGAAATTAACAAGAGAAAGGCAATAACCACCATCTGCCTCATCCACCAAAACATAAGAGAAGGCACAGGATCAGCAAGGGTTACTTTTGAATCATAGGACTAGTTTTAAGTAAGAAAGATGCCACTGAAGGTTTAGTAAATAAAGAACTGACAAGGAGAAATACATAGTTAGAGAGAAAATAAGAAAAGGGATAAGCTACAAAAAATGGTTGAGGTTTATATACTTAAGATTTAGTTTCTGATAGGTCTTTAAGAAGGACAAGAGAGCAGGAGAATGATCCCTGTACCAGGCTGAGATTCAAGAGACCTTGGCTGTTATCCCTGGTAAAACTTGGTAAAATGTTGAATCTGATTCTGTGATTATGTCTGTGAACTGACCCTGGTCCAGCACCCAGACTCCTCTGGGGCCCATTTCCCTCTTCTTACTCCTTGTGTACTCCAATAATAGAATCCAGTGGGTAGCATTGAAGCAGTGATTTTAGGGATTTCAAGTTTAAGTTCCAGATGGTTTAGCCAAAAGTGTATGTCAGTTCCTGAGAGCAATAAAAATATGAGGTTATCAGAACTATGTGTGCTGTGACTCTCAGCTGTCTGAAGGCTAGCATGTGAAACCTGGCTCTTCATGGAAAGAATTGCACACAGCTACAGCTACTTATAATATTGACCTAAAATAACAGAGTTTTAAACAAAATAGAACAAAATAGAGCTTCATTTCTTTCCCATGAAAAGTTAGAGGTGAGTAATTCCACTTGGTTGTCAGATAGATAGATACCCAGGCAATTTCCTCATGTGCCTACACCACCTGTCTGGTGTTGTCCTCATCCTTGTGGTTTTCCATGGCTTGTTTCCACATCCATTTTTCAGATAGCAAGATGAAGGAAGGGAGAAAGGGATGCTATGCCTCTCCACTTTAAGTTTCAGACATTTCATTAGCCAGAACTTGGGCACATGACATATCCATGTGACCAAGAAAAACAAGAAAAACAAAAAAGAAAAACAAGAAAAACAAAGTTATAGTCTACAAGAAAAACAAAAATATAGTCTCCATTCTGAGTGGTCATGTGATCCAGATAAGAATTCTATTACTATGAAAGGGAAGAACGGATTAATGAAGTAAATAACTGTCTCTATGGAAACCTGGCCGCCCATGCATGCGTGCACTGTCTCTCGTTTTACCACTGTAATTTTCAATAGAACTGCACTCCAGTTATTTGTTAAAAAGTGCACATTAGTGTTCTCATTATACAGACACTCTCTATGTTTCACTTGGCCAATTTGTTAAAATCAGCACTTGGAGCAGGCCATATGGGTGTGTTTAGCCGTGGTGAACCAGTCATTTTCAGTAAAAGAAATGTCTGTGCAATGGAGGAACGTTGCTGAGAGAGCCCCAAACGGGCTTGGGCTGACAACTGCTCCATTTTGAAAACTGCATTAGATTAGGTGATTTGTGGGGTGAAGGGGTCAGGTGGGAGAAATCTGACGCTCTAATTAGGGAGCTGATGACTTATTGCAAATTTTAAATAATGCTATTGAATAGGCAAAGAGAAAAGGCTTCTCATCATGTAATCATGAACTAACTCAATACCTATGGCAGCTAATAATGATTTGACTGCCTGGAGAATTATTAGGAGATACAGAAGGGAAGATATAAAAATATTGAGAAGAAGCTCCCATTCTTAGCTTAGGAAAAAACTCTGAAAACCATGGCGATAGTAAAAATGAGGAAAAGCAAGTGCTTCACTGAAGAGTGTGAGATTGGCAAGAATTTCAAAGTATTCTCCAGAAACTTCAACCCAATAGGGCCCACTGATGAAGTGATATTCCATCCCATACATTTTACTATATTCTTATGTTCTCTTATTTCAACCTTAGAAAATAAGAATATCTACATACTGAAAAATTCATCCTGAGTATAGTCAGACTCTGGCAATTATATGCAGTAGCATTTTTAGGAGAGCATTATATTTTATCATGATATTACCAGAAGTTGGAAATTATTTAAGCTCTTCGAGACTCAATTCTTTATACCTCCGAACATTTAGAAAGAACTCTTTTTCTTGCCAGTGAAAGCACCTGAGAAAATAAGACCCTTTGATTTTTATATGGGCCTTTCCAAATATTTTACTGCAGATGACATTTTATTAAACTTGGATTCACTAAAAAGGAACCTTATAAATATTCACACAAAGATGGCTTTCATTCTGCATATATCCATATGTATACATTGCATACATATGTTTGTGTATATGTGTGGATGCCATGCAAGAGAGAAACTTAGCTAATTCTTTAATAATTGTTGCACACAAACTTTGCTGAATATATATTACAGTGTTGGTTTTGCAAATTGTTTAGTGAGTTGGGTTTTGTTTGAATTATAGGAAGCAATTGAGTTTGCTTTGACATTTGAAGAAAACCAGAAGGGTTTTCTTCTCAAAAGTTTTCAGTTTTAAAGTCCAAAGAACTAGAATGAGAGCTGTGTTTGTCTCCAGTTATGTGTATTTCAATCATCTGTTAAGTAAATAATATTTTCTGATGAGATTTTCAAATAACCACTAATTAAAATTTTCTTCTTTTTTCGTAAATGATGACAGAAGTTATTCATGCCAATTCTAGTTCTCTCTAACTCTCTCTGTAATAGCATTTTTTTTCAAATTCTATAAGGCACAGATATTTATTATCAGCATTTTATTATTTATAAATCTTTTTGTCAAAATTTTATGACAGTGGCCAAGTAGTTTTTTCAATTAAAAAAGTAGACTAATTTGAAAAAAAAATAGAGGCATTTGAGGTTTCACTATGAATTATAATCTATTTCTGGAATCACTCAGCTGGAAAAAAAGAGAGAGCTATTCCAAGTTTTTGACCAGCATCTTTAAAATATAAGTGCATCATTTCCCTCAGGGAAACAATGAAACCAACTAACGATAAAATCACTTAAAAGAAATTCAACAGGGAACTTTCACAAACATTTAATGAACAAGACTCAGCTTTGAAATGTGTGATTTAACTAAGTCTGTTTCTCTTAAAAAATAAACCAAGACAGTGTGATAGAATTCATGAGTAAAATCAGTTGAGATCTTGAGCTTTATGTAGTTAGAGTTTGAGAATGGGTGAGAACGAGATGGCAAGAGTGAACAAGACTTGAGAAAGCGTAACCTCATTGTTGGTAGGTTAATTTGCTTCAGGAGCCAAGTAAGAAAACTTCTCTCACAAAAGATTCCGATATTAGCTAGAATGCTTTAGGAAAAGAGATTTTTGTATACTGAATTCACACTTACTAAATCCTTCCAATGCTGTGTTGAGACGCAGTAAAAACAAGCAAAGATCAGTAGTCTTAACAATTGGCTCACCTCCTTTCCTTCTCCTTAGCTCTCTAAAATCACTCTTGTATGCAAACCAAAACTCACAACCAAAATGTTCTCCTATGAGAGTCAACTACAGCACTCCCCAACAAATGCAGTGTCCTTCCCTCCCCACTCCTCAGAAAGTCCTCTGATCACCCCTGCTCACAAGCACTCCTTCAGGAAGAGTGGCTCTCCTGACACTAATTTTTTTCTGTTCTAAATATCAAAACCACAATACCCATCACTACATGTCTTTGTCATTGAAATGCTGAGTTTTTGGTTTGCTCAAAATTGTCTAATATTACCTTTTTTCCTGAAGCCTTGACCCTTGATTTTGAAAGTCCTGTGAAACTGTAAGGTACAGGTTCTTCACTGGAGAGCTGTGTGCTTTCCCCTAATTGCAAAATAATGCAGCACAAATAGACAGGATGGGATCCCATTAGAGACGGTGCCTCCAGAGAGATCCACCAGCCCGTGGGGATGGACCCACATAGTTCAGGCTATGTACCTGTGGACAACTACACTAAACCATACAGAACTTCACTCCAAACTTATTGGTCATTAATGTGTTTTAAATGAGAAAGAGAATGCAAGTCAGTAAGGTGATAGAGAAAAATTGGGTGATCATATTAGCAATATCATTTGCAGAGAAAGAAGGTGTGCAATAGTGCCTAAAGTCAGAGTGTGTGATCCCCCTGAGAAGAGCCCCTTTGCAGCTGGTCCATGCTAGGCAGGAGCAGCCTTGTTTGTTCCTGTGTGCCATTAGGAAAAGTGCTGGAAAATACAGCCATGAGGTCATAGACTATCTCTGTCAAGAAAGAAATGGTGTCACTTATGACTGGAAATGTTTGAGCTGTAGACACTGTCAGAAAACTAAAGGATACTTTTCTTTAAGGTATCACTATTTCGTGGTCCTCAGGATAGAATGAATGACACCTATGTGGGTGTGCACACACACACACCCTTGTCCTTCTCACCAGAAAAAAATGTTGTATTGGAGAGTAATACAAACAGGGAAGGAACAGGCAGACCTTTGACAAGACATTCGTTTGTTGTTACAAAGTGATTTGTATCTAGTCTTTTCATTGCCAAATGACTGCAGCATGCAATAATGGAAACTTGGAAATTAAAAAAAAAGCACGATTCACCTCTCACTTCATTGATCAATAGTCGCCATAGAATACTTAATATCCAGAAAAAACCTTTGACTCAGAAGTCTCCTTTACCTCTGAATGGATAAACAAAAGGCTTTGCCATTTCATTGGTGTTTCAGCCCTAAAGCATTGGTCCTTACCTAGGGATGGGGTGAGGACCAATTTAAATTTCCCTTCTGAAGTAATTTCCTGGTGACTGTGCCTGCACTTTGCATTTTTAGTCAGTTGGGCAGCATTTCTACATCTTATTTGCCTCCTTTGGCTGGAATGAGAATTTCTTCAAATTATTTTCTGTTTACTTTTGTGGTGACGATAAGACATCAATATTTTGGAAATAGAGGGAAATCCCCCTTGGCCAATGGCTGATGTAAAGAGGTAAAGGATCCTACATGTGGAAAATCTATTCCTGGTCCAAACTGACCTTCTGCTCAGATGGTTTGGAAACCAGGCTGTGGCCAACACTGTCTGATTTAGTGGTTTTCCTGAATCCTGCTACTTCCTATCATATATCAGGGGTTGTGACTACTTTATATATGTGTCTAGGAAAGAATGTGAGTGATACATCCAAGGCAGATCTAAGAGAGTCGGGAGCAACTTTGTATTTTTCTACATTGCCTAATATCCCAACTCCCTACTCTCCCACTCCCTCAAAAAGACTAACTGACCACTTTTTTTTTCCACTTAAAGTGAATCATTGAATTCCACGGGTTAAGTGTACATTTTTACATCTTAGACTGCCTCCACTGTATAGATGGATTTCAATGGAAAAATCAGCACTCATTTAAGCAATAAAATGGTAGCATCAGGGAGGCAATGTTCCATTATTTTATCATTTAAATTTATTTAGGGTTTTTTATAATTTTTAAGTGAGCTCACACTCACTTTCATTTCATTTTCACGTCAGGAAGTTGAGCCTTAGAAAGAGGAAGTGACTTACGTTGGCTCACACATGACCTTCCCAAGAGAGGTGTGGTCAGAACTAGAGTGTGTTCCACTCGTGGCAATGTTCACATAGCAAGTGTGCTCTTTAATAGCTTGCATTCATGTGTTGTTTTGTAATGGCCAGTTTCCATATACATCTTCTCTTTTAATCACACACATATTGTGTGACAAATATATGCTCTTTTAC
The DNA here is from genome assembly GCA_008086735.1 of Cheirogaleus medius. Lineage (NCBI taxonomy): Eukaryota > Metazoa > Chordata > Mammalia > Primates > Cheirogaleidae > Cheirogaleus > Cheirogaleus medius. The sequence continues at coordinate 70,548,126 of VBSM01003176.1, read as the reverse complement.
AGAGTAGAGACAGTAGATTGTAAGCTCCCACAGGGGAGGGGCCTCTTCCACCTGTGCACCATCCTGTCCATGTGGCCTGCTGTTTTATAAGTGCTCAGCGCTCACCTATTGACTGGAGGAGTAAATGAAAGAGGACTCACTCAGGGTCTCACAGTTGAGAAGGGGAAATATGGCCTTTTATCACTGACAAGTTATTAGACCTCTGCTCAAACATATTCAGTGATGAGAAGTAGCTGTGGTACATATCCTTCTTCATTTAATTCAATTTTGTTTTTGTCTGTTTGTTTTTGCCTGCACGGCTCCTCAATCTCCGGTCTTCTTACTCAGAGTGGTTCTGCTGATGCCAGTTATGGTTGCTGGGCTTTTAGGGGTAGACACACGACTGAGGGTAGGTCTGTCACAGAATACATCCTCCGTCTACAGTGACTGGTCCTAGAAGTGGGCACTTTGGGAATCAGTGATGGTTCCCCATTATAACTCACGAATGAAAGGTGGGAGAGAGAGGATTGCTCTCTTTTTCTCTGTGATTTCAAACTCTGGTATGCTTGGTGCTTCTGGTGGCTCTCTTAGATCTTATACATCAAGAGGCTGCCTGGGAAAGAAATCAAACACAGAGAGACCAAAGCTCAGAAATGGAGAGCACGATGGCAACTATTCAAACCTCTAAATCTACTATGCCTAGAGCTAGCCTTACCCTCTGTTTCTCAAGTTGGGGACTAATGTTTCCCCTTTCTTTTTTTCTTTTGTTTTTCCACTTGTAAGCCAAAGAGACCTGACTAATATGACCACCATTCCATAATGATACAGTTTTGACTTTTAAAAAATGTTTCCTTATATGGAGCTCTGATCTCCTTTTTCGAGAGAGGAAGAACAAGCGTGACCTTTTCACATAACAATGTTTCTAACACTTGGAGGAAGCCACTCTCTCTTTTCCCTGGCTTTTGCTTAAGTCTCCTCTTCCCTGGGTTCTGAATCCTATTCCTTCAACTGCTCTTCATGTGACATAATGTCCCATTCCATTTCAGTTGCTAACATTTCAATACATCTCCATTTGCTCACAGTATCTTCACATGAGGGAGAATTAAGCACACTGGTTAGAGCAGCCTAACATAGGGTGATAATCTTCTTTCTTTCATAAATTGTATTCTTTCAGTGCTCCTTAAAGTCTCATTGGTCTTTTTTTGTAATACAAATATCATCAATTGAATCTCCCAAGCCTGGATATTTGTTGATTATAAAGTATGCCTCTCATACCATTCAATAATTTTTTCTTTTTAATTAATTTTACATTTATTTCAAAATAACATCCATTTAGTTAGAAATGTTCCATCTTTTCTACTCATTGATATTTATTTTGAGTCTATCAGGAAATGTATTTGCTATTTTCTTTGACTTTATATTTTCAGGAAGCTATGTTTAAAGATTATGTTTTTCAATTTTTATTTATTTTTTCTGATAGCATCAAGGAAACTAAACATTTCCGTGGCATAATGCTATTTGTAAGTCAAAGATAGTTAATAGTTTTCTTAGATGAATGAAAATCAATTTATTTGTAAATCTTTTACTTTCCTAAGTCTTTATTCATTCTCCGGTGACTATTAGTGTAAAGAATGTGATTTTCTTTGAGTTCCTGTCTGAGACACTAGGAAAAAAAAAATAACAAAATTGCTTCTTTGCTTCATTTGCCAAATATTTTGCACAGTGCTTATTTTGTATTTTTTCCCTTATTAAGTGTAAGAAGAGACTCATTGGCACATTATAAATAAGTGATTAATGCTGAAAAGGGAGCCATTTTCAAAGGCAGCATTTCCCAAGGAAATAAAGAAGAGGTGAGATCAGCACCCTAGAGATTCTACAGTGTCTTCTGTTTCTCTCTTTCTCTTTGTACGACAAAATAAAATTTGAGAAAGAATCCAGATAATTGAGTCAAAGACATGCTGCTTTAGGTATTGCAATTTTTTATCCAAAAGTATATACTTGGCTTGAATTATATTATTAACCTTTATATTTTAGTTTTAGATTTTTCCCTCCTTACACAGCTGTATAGGAACATTTTCATGTCTCCTCATTTTCAATCTACTCAAACAAAACCCTAAATGAAAGTGATATCAATTTATTATTTTCGATATAGATTTATTTATTTATTTTTATTTTATTTTGTTTTTACTTTTTGAGACAAAGTCTCACTGTGCCTCAGCCTCCTGAGTAGTTGGGACTACAGGCATGTGCCACCATGCCTGGCTAATTTTTTCTGTTTTTGGTAGAGATGGGGTCTTGCTCTTGCTCAGGCTGGTCTCAAACTCCTGAGCTCAAAGGATCTGCCTGCCTTGGCCTCCCAGAATGCTAGATTACAGGTGTAAACCACAGCGCCCGGCCTTGATATAGATTTAAATAAAGATTCTGTAGGAAATAGAGAGGGGGTGACACATACCACAATCCCTCTCCCCTATTAAATATTTTTATTTTCTCTAAAATTCTCATCTCCATCATTCCACCACTGCTGTTTTTCATTATCCTCCCTTTCTTCTTAATGGTTCCTGTATTTTGTCATTCAGATTTTTTTCTTCAGAACCTCAAACCCTTTTACCTTTTGTTTTACAGAGCAACTACCACAACCTTTACCACAACCCTTTTGTTAGGCAGGTAATCCTTTTCATTACAGTTGGTTTATTATTTGGGTTTAGAAATCTTTCTTCTAAATAAATACAAGACTTTCTCTGAAAAGGACTTTGTTTTATTTTTCTATTTTGTTAGTTTCTTTCCTCATTACATAATTCTGTAGTTGGGGAGAGTTGTAAAAACTAATTCAGAAGCAGAACCTGGAACCTATTTCTCCAAACTCCTTGACTTACAAATTTCTTTAAACATCTTGGAACTAAACACCAAGAATTTTAAGCAATTTATTTGTGTGTGGCTATCTATTGCAGTAAAATATCCAGAACTTGTATCTAGACTTTGCTTATTACAAGGTAAACTTTGATCTGAAACTGTTTTCTAAGTATAAGGGTTAAAAATAAGTGCTAGTCTAGATTCTGCTGAAGATAATTTCTGTCTTAACATTCTATGATTTTTACCACATTCACTCTGGAAAAGGGAGGAAGAAAACAATGAATTGGCAAGGATTCTTATTTAATTGAAGTTTAATTGAAGTGGATTGCCTTAAGAATAAATTGACTTAAACCCTGTGTGCACAATGTGTTCATATGCAGGCAGCCTCAAAGATCATCAACTGGAAGAAACAGGAAGAGACTTTGAAGTAGATAACTTCTCATGTGTTTCAACATATTCCCTGGTGGAATTTTACTTTTGTATCATGCTTTTCCAAGTTCTCCCCCAGATGTTACATAGTCGTTTTTTTTTTCTTCAGGAAAAGTTTAGACATCTTGTATACAGGCATCAAGATCAAAAAACGGAGGCGTCAGCTCAATTTTACAAAAATGTCCCATAGTATCTATTCAAAGATGCTGGAATCATTCAAGCAGATCCTTCTGTCTAGTTTCCACACTGTCCAAATAATCCTCCTTGAAATCCTATATGATTTTGGTCTAATACCCATGTTAAGAAAATTGGGCCAGTAAAGATTTATTTGATCATGTTTCTGGCTTTGGGGGTATATAAATTATTGGTTAATCAGTAAAAGTTCAATGGAACAAACATTCTCTGTATAATTAATTATAATTATAATTTAATTAATTAATTATAGATTGCTTAAGAATCTTTTAAAAAATAAATGAGACATAAGTTTGTTTAGAAAAAGGGTCTATAGAAGAGGGTTGTTAATACTATAGTGGGGAATGGAGTCACACCTCTGGTTCCCATGCATTTTTTATGAAAATAGAGACAGCTGTCAGGTTTCAAATCATTCAAGACAGAGACACAAGCAAAGGCATGGAGAATTTGGAGGAAAACAGATAGACAGATTTGACTAAGGAGAACCCTATCGCTATGCCAGTAGATATTGTAGTGTTAGTGTAAATACAAGATTAATGCATATTAGCTGGAAAGAAATGATGAAAAATGAATCTCCTTCTCCCTCCCCCATTTGAGCTCTATAATTAAATAGGACATTCACCTTAATATCCAGGCAACATTTAACCAGCTTATATTAATTCAGTTATATTAATTGAAAAGCATCATAAAAAGCTGAAAAAAATCCAAAGAAACCAAAATATTGACTTCCAACACAAATCTTACATAATTACTTTAAAATATTCAAACAGGAGATTTGGGAAAGAGAGTGAGTTGTATTTAAATGGGGAGGGGAAGGGAGGGAGAGATAGAGAGTCACCATTCTTGGAGTACTGCTCTGTACCAGGCACTGTACCAGTTACTGTGCCCACATTAATTCACTTGGAATTCATTTGGAAGCAGCATTAACTAACATGAATGAGTCCTTACTCTTGCCCCCTATCATTCCTTACCATGATGCAACTGGCAGGGCCCTAGGAAGCCTCTGAGAAGATGGTGAGGACATTCAACACACTGTTCATTCTAAAACTATAGGTAAGACGTAGTATATGGCTTTGATATATTAGTATATGCTTTTAATCAGTGGCTTTACGGTTTAGAGAGGACAGTTTCAAATGTATTTCTGTGCTGATTCTAAGGTGTTTTCAATGAATGCTCTGAAAAGCTTTCAGTTTTTCATTTACATGGGCAGATGGATGGTACATTGGCTCTTGAAGGCTTTCTCTGTCTCTGAACAAGGGTGAACTAAAAGAAGTATTGGGTAGAGTGCGGTTTTTACCCTGGCAGGAGGAACCAGACATTTTAACAAATAAACACACGAATCTATGAATGGATTCATTATTATTTTTTCTCTAATGCAATTAAGAGCTCAAGACTAGTTAATTAGCAGCAGCAGAGAGAGAGAGACAGAGAGACAGAGAGAGAGAGAGAGAATGCATGTGAGAGTTCTATTAGTGAAGTTCTCATAGTTAAACTAAAATAATCCTAAGGGAGATGAGGCAAAAAAGAAAAAAGAAAAAAATAGTATGTGTGTTGGACTTAGAGAAAAAAAATAACTCTTGGCAAGAAAACAGAAGTCTGGCATCTCTGAAAACATTTTAATCAGCTGAGATCAGGCTGATCATTAGGCTTAAAATACTATCTTCATCCACAAAATCCTGTTAATTTTAGCCAAAAATGGGTAGGGTTTATGTATAAGAAAGAAAGAACTACTTTGTAGATCTTGGTCTGCCAACATCGGTTTATTTGTTAATTAATTAATTCATTTATTCATTCAACAAATATTATTGAGCATCTCCTCATGCGAGGCAGTGTTCCAGGCAATGAGGACAGGCCAGAATAATGAACAAGACAAATAAGGCCCTTATGGAACTTACATTTTACTAGAGGATTTTTTTCCCCCATTGTTACTAAAAAAAAATTCTTCTAAATATCTTCAAAAGTAATTGTAATCTACATTTTGTATTTCTTTCTTCTTTCCATAATTCTCTTTTTCCAATTTTAAGCCAATTTGTAAATATCTTAGAGAGAAAGGTGATTTTTAAGTTAAGTACTAATATTTAGGACCTTTGACTTTTTTGCTTAAGGCATAATCATCTTTTGTCCAGGGAAGAAGTACCACATTCCTGTGGTCCTGGTTTATTGCTGAAATGCATTAGCAGGTTTAGCAGCATCCAGCGCTGAGAGTTAATGCTCCTTCTTTGGTCTGCGCTGCTTATCTCCCTGTGTAATCTTGTGCAGGCCACAGCTTCTGCCTCCTTAAATAGGCTGCTGGGTCCAATCTTTATTCCGAGCCTGGAATTTCCCTTCCCCTTCCCATTCAGTGTTTCTAGGTCTTTTCCAAACACTGGGGAAATCAATGGTGGAGGGGAATATTGGCTCTAACTGATTATATCTGTTGTTTTACAATTAAATATCTAATGCCTACCATTTTCTTCATAGTATTCACACTGAGTTTGACCATAGTTTACATTTTTCATCAGGGACTTCGTATTCTTTGTACTTGAGGTAATGTTTATGCTACTTAAATCATGGGGAGAAAAATGATTAAAATAGGTTGGATGCTGTTCAAGCCAAGAATGAGTTGTAAACTAGAGGCAGTATAATGTAGAGGTTAAGACCATAGAGCAGGGGCCATACTGCCTCGTTTTAAATCCCAGCTGCCCTCAGGCACACAGGTTGCTCATCTGCCAATGGGAATAATAATAGCACGTACTTCACAGAATTGCTGTGAAAGTTAAATTAGTTGTTACATGTGCAACACTTAGAACATTGCTTGGCATATAGCAAGATCTATATTTTTTTCCTTATTAGGGGTAAGATTATTATCAGGGACGAGGGAGGGCCATTCCTGAATTAAGAAGATAAAAATTTAAACCTTTACAGAATAGGTTAAAGTTTGGAACTGACTTGTATGTTACCTGCGATTGCTTTGAGCAATGAAAAAAGATTTAATATGACACCAAATGGAAAACTAAATTTAGTCAATAATATGATCTCATAAAAATAAATGGAATATTGATACATGCATTTTGAATTAGGAATTACGTAATCGACAATTTGAATTTCCTCTCCTGTGGACTGCCTGCTCATGTCCTTTGGCAAGTTTCATTTTGTGTTATCTTTTTTTTGTTTGGTTTATCGGATTTGTATGTACTCAGCTTATTAGGGAAAAGCCTCCACCTATATGGTAGAAATTTTGTGTTCTTTGACTCATACCTCCCCAAGCCTGCCCCACAACCAGCCTCTGGCAACCAACATTGTATTCCCTGAATATCTTTTCATGTGCTTATTTGTCATCTGTGTATCTTCTTTGGTGAAGTGTCTCTTCATGTCTTTTGCCCATTTTCTAATTGCATTCTTTTTTTCACTATTGAGTTCTGAAAGCAGACTCTTTCTCAGAGCCAAAGTTCTACATTTCGATGAAAATCAGTTTATTAATTTTTCCTTGTATGGATTATGCCTTTGTTTTCAAGTCTAATAACTTTTTGCTTAGTCTTAGATCCAGAAGATTTTCTCCTAAGACTTTTTTCTAGAAGTGTTATAGTTTTATAGTTTACATTTAATTCCATTATCAATTTTGAGTTAATTTTGTATAAAGTATGAGACTTAGATTGAAGTTCACATTTTTGCCTATGTATAGTCAATTACTTTAACACTGCTTATTGAAAAGGCTCTTTCTTTATTAAATTGCTTTTGAATATTTGTAAAAAATCAGTTGGGTATCTTTTTGTGGTTTTATTTCTAGCTTCTCTGTTTTACTCTATTGATCTATATGTCAATTATTCCACCAATACCACACATTCTTGATTACTATAGCTATGTAATGTCTTGAAATTGGGTAGACCGTTACCTCCCACTTAATCATTTAATTTTCAACATTATTTAGGTGTTCTAATTTCTGTGCCTTTTCATATAAATTTTAGAATAATCTTGTTTATAAATATACAAAAAATCTTGTGAGGATTTTGAGAAGAATTACATTTAACCTGGATATTAATTTGGGGAGAATTACCATCTTTACTATGTTGAGTCTTTCAATCTATGAACATGATATGTCGTTTCATTTATTTATATCTTCTTTGATTTCTCTCATCAGCATTGTAATTTTCAGTATACAATCCTCTACCCATTTTCTTAAATTAATACCTAATTATTTAATGTATAATCTTGTTTTTGATTTATCCATTTTGGTTTTTTATAGTATTAGGACAAATCATACCCTTACTTTCTATTATGTAGACGCAGCTATTATATCCATGAGACAAAGACTTTTTTCCTCCTATATTTTAAATTGAAGAGCTGGCATACATTTCTAAAGCATTTAAAAATATTTGAATACTGTGTTATTATTTTATTATTTATCATAGTGTTCCCTTTTTATCACTTATGAAAAAAAGCTTTAATGTTGATTTTCTTTACTATCTCTTCCATTAATTTGATTTAGTTTGAAACAAAATAAGGTTTTTAAACTGATATTGTTTTCTTCAATTTAAAGTATGTAAGAAAATCATGATTTAAGAAAATTCCTCTATGAGTCATACATTTTTTCCAGAAAATTCTGAGAGCTAAGTTTCAAAATATCGCTCACATCTTCGAGATAGGGAAATGACTAACAAGAGGCCTTCATATCTAGATTAGAGTCTATCTACTAAATCAAAGCAAAAATTTTAATGTTCACAGTTACAAGCATTTTTTACTTATTAACTAAAGAACATGTGAACACTGCATAAAACAAACTTCCTAAAGGAATTCATGTCATGGATATTACTATTTATGTGTTAAGAACAAAAGTTCTGTTAATGGTTATTCACTTTTTCTCTTACTCCTTTGGGATGTTATAGTCAGACATTGAACATGCAAAGAAAGTTCTGTTTATTGTGAATCTCATTTTCTTTCTCGAAGTCCAAATTGTCTTCTAACTAAAGTTATAGACATGTTAACATAGATAAAATTCTCAGTAACATTTGATTTTTCAGTAATCAAACATGGTAAACAATAACCAGAAGTTATGTCCATTACTAGAGCTCCAAGTGAAATAATAATAATTTATATATAGAAACACCTTATGTTTTCTGTTAGTATATTTAGAGATAGATAAAAGACAACATCAAGTTTTTTCTCTGTTTTTATTAAAAATATTTCTAACATGTTAAAAATGTCTTTTATAATTTTTTAGATTTATTTTTACTCAAGATTTGGTAAATAAAAGTTCTCTAATATTACATTGGAAAGGACAGAAGAAAATGTGCAAAAACCTAGTGCACAATTAATTCTTGAAAAAATCTTTTATTTAGTATAAACTTTATATATTTAAACCTAAAAACTTTAATATTACTGTCAGGGATGTTGTCAGCCAGCCTGGTACAAAAATTTCTTGAGTGTGGGTTACCGAACATCGTATTGCAATGATTTTACAACTTGTTTTTCTTACTCTAATGAAATAAACACAATTTATACTTAAAACATGCATCAAAATAACTCATTGATTGTATGAGAATTAAACAAAAGGGAGGAAGAAAGGACAAGGTAACATTTTTACTTCAAGCAGATTGCTTAAAGATCAGCAGATCACGCAGATCAGCTGCAAACTTTGGCTGTGTTATGTACTGAATATGACTTTGAGCAACTCATAATTTTCCTATGTGTAAAGTGCACTAACAATAAGTTCATCAAAAGTTCATCAACAGCTGTCTCAGTGCCTGGGCCCATGCCCTTCACCCTGGCAGCTGGAGGGGACGGAGTTGGGTGGGCGGGGACGCGGGGCCCTTCCGGTTTCCCAGCCGGCGGCCACCCCTGCCCAGCCTTCCGGAGGACTGCATCTGTGTATATAATGTATGCTTGTATGTATTGTTCCCGGTTTTGGATGGACCATGCCCTCTGTCAGGTCATCCCCATAAAAGCAACCCCCAAGGCAAAAAAAGAAAATGATTATGAAGATTATTAAATGAAGTATACTTGGCTCATAATGAATGCTCAATAAGTACGTAGTATCTGGAATTATTGCTATTTCTGTGTTGATTTCTAAAATCTGGGTAATTATAAAAAAGCAGTGATCAATAAAACCTATGGTGCACAATTGTGTTTTTGAAAGTTAGTTATACTTTATTCAGGAACAGAAACATTCTAAAATTTACAAACTAAATATAACACAAGTAACATATTCACCAACTAATTAATTAATGAAAGATATGTTTCAAATAATTCCAAATGCATGTAAATGAGGTAATTAACACTAACATAAGTCACAATAGCTTCTTCATTATTTTGCATTTTAGTTATTTCATTTACATGCACACAAATTCTTTATTTTAATTTAATTTAATATTATTTATTTTTTATTTCAGCATATTATGGGGGTACAAATATTACGGTTACATATATTGCCCATGCCCCCTCTCCCCGCTCGAGGCAGAGCCTGGAGCATGACCATTCCCCAAACGTTGCACATCTCACTCATTATGTTTGTATATACCCCTCCCCCCTCCCTGTCCCACCTGCCAGACACCCGATAAATGTTATTCCTATATGTCCACTTAGGTGTTGATCCATTAATGCCAATTTGCTGGTGAGTACATGTGGTGCTTGTTTTTCCATTCTTGAGATACTTCACTTAGTAGAATGGGTTCCAGCTGTATCCAGGAATATACAAGAGGTGCTATATCACCATTGTTTCTTAAAGCTGAATAGCACTCCATGGTATACATATACCACATTTTGTTAATCCACTCATGTATTGATGGGCACCTGGATTGTTTCCACAACTTTTTAATTGTGAACTATGCTGCTATAAACATTCGAGTGCAGGTGTCCATTTTGTAGAGTGCCATTTGATCTTTTGGGTAGATGCCCAGTAATGGGATTGCTGGATCAAATGGTAGATCTACTTGTATCGCTTTAGGGTATCTCCATATTGCTTTCCACAGAGGCTGAACTAGTTTGCAGTCCCACCAGCAGTGTAGGAGTGTTCCTATCTCTCCGCAATCACGCCAACATTTATTGTTTGGGGACTTTTTGATAAAGGCCATTCTTACTGGAGATAAGTGTTATCTCATTGCAGTTTTGATTTGCATTTCCCTGATGATTAGAGATGTTGAGCATATGTTTGTTGGTTATTATTCTGCCTTCTTTTGAAAAATTTCTGTTCATGTCCTTTGCCCACTTTTTGATAGGGTTGCTTGAGTTTTTCTTGCTGATTTTCCTGAGTTCTAAATAGATTCTAGTTATCAGCCCTTTATTGGACGTGTAGCTTGCAAAAATTTTCTCCCATTCTGTAGGTTGTCTGTTTGCTCTCGTAACAGTTTCTTTGGCTGTGCAGAAGCTTTTTAATTTGATCAGGTCTCATTTATTTATTTTTGTTGCTGCTGTGATTGCCTTTGGGGTCTTCTTCATAAATTCTTTGCCTAGGCCAGTGTCTATAAGAGTATTTCCAACGTTTATCCTCTAGAATTCTAATAGTTTCACACCTAAGGTTCAAGTCTGTTACCCAGTGTGAGTTGATTTTTGTGAGAAGTGAAAGGTGTGGGTCCTATTTCAGTCTTCTACATCACACAAATTCTTTATTTTTTTGTATATCTTTGTGCTAAAGTTTCCTGTGCCTGGCAATATTTAAGCTTGTAAAACTTCAATCAAATGCAGTGAGTGCTTATATCTATATTTTTAGCTCAAGATTCTTCCCAGATTTTTGCTCTGGGACTTAAAGAAGTAACTTCCTTAATAAATGTTACCATTTTGAAAAGTGATCACAGTAAATTTTCCATTAAAGAGAACACCAAAGGAACCATAGGCCCTGAAGAGGAAAAGACAAGGATTAGATTTCCAGCCCACTGACTTTTTTCTTACTTTAAAAAGATGGGATTGCCAAGAGCTAAAGAGATAGTACTTAAGTGTTTTAGTTTCTGCTAACACTGTAATGAAAAATAAAGTAGCCTTTGGATGACTCAGAAATGCTTCTCTGTATACCTTGTTTTCCAGAGATTTTTACCTAATCTCAACTCTTCTCAGGAAAGAGGAGTGAGCATAGACATTTTGCTTTGCTTCTTATTTCTCATGTTCCTTTGTATTTGGTGGGGCTTCTTCAGTGTTGGTTGGACGTTTTACAGGATGTTTTACAAAAGTACTCAGAAAGAATTATTTCCACTTCTTTGTTTATATACATCATTTTAACACATGCAGCAGTGGACTCACAGCCTCATGCAACTAAATCACTAATGTCTAAGTCTTTTTCTTTAAAAAAAATTTTTTTTGTTGCTCCCTCTACTCCCCTATTGGCCATGTATTGCAGAGGAAAACTTTATTTATATACAGAGTTTTGTATTGACTTTAAGAACCATAAAGACTTTCTTTACTGCATATTTTAACTTCACATAAAGGATTCTATGTTGCAGTGCAGTTTTCTCTTCCTTGATATAATGAAATCAGCTTGTGAGCAATGACCCTGTCTTATTAATATTATCCTAAAATGCCTGACACCACTGTCCAATGTGTACTTGGTTCACAGTAAGTTAAAATTTAATTAAGGTTGGAAGACACTCAGCCTTGATGGTGTCTGATAAGTGGCAGACCATTTATCAGAGTCTGAAATGTGTTGCCTATGGATTTACACATGGCAAAGCAAGTATTCTATGTACACGCTGCTGAAAGTAGAAGTTGGAGAGAGTGAAAATCCAATAACATTGATATAGAAAAAAATCTAATAATGCCGATGTGAGTAAACACAAATCATTTTTGTGGAGAGATGGCACATGGGAGACTCTCATATAGTGGTTTCAGTCTAAGCATGCAAAAAACTTATTTCCCACTTGTAGTTATACCCATAGCCCATCAACTGATAGAATGCCCATGGCAGACTCATTCTATGAAAACTTTAAAAAAAATTATATGTTAAAGTTACAAACAAATTATAAATATACCTGTGGCATTTCATTCCTTTCTTCTAACCCAATTTAACCTAATTTCAGTGTCTCTTAATCATCTTACTAGAAATAGTGAAATTATATTTTTATTAATTCTGTGATGAGCGGGGTGGGGATGAGAAGGATTATCTAGATTTCAGAAGAGTTTAAACACGAGTCTGTGTAATGCACTAGAAAGCTCTGGTAAGAAGCCTGGGAATTTGAAGCAAAAAAAATCCTTTGACCGCAGCAGATAAGATAAGTTAGATATATGAAATTTTAGATAAAAATAAGGATATGAGCCAAGGAGCATTTTGTTTTCACTAAAAATAAGAGATAAGGAACAACCTCCTGCACACGCTTAAGCTTTAGAGGAAGAAAGCAATGACTTAAATAGGAATGATGGACCTAACACCCTTCCCTTTTGTGGAAATCTGTGGCCTTATGATGAAATTCCAATGACTTATCTGGAGGTACGTGTGTATTTAAAAATATATTCCTTTCCTGATGCCCTGTGTTCTTTCCTTTAAAGTTTCCAATTTGCTGTTCTTGGCGCAAATCACCTGGGTATACCCCTGCTGCACCCCTCTTGGTAATGTCCCCTTCTCATTGTTCTTGAGTCTTCACTGTGATTCTTCCACTGTGATCTTTAACTAGGAAGTCTCAGACCATGGAAGAATCAGATATCCAAAACATGGTGGTGATGTGAGCAACCTACAATGAAGAATCAGAAGTTTGCACAATCAGTCTTTTCATGTTTAGCAGGATATTGTGGTTCTTTTTGCTGAAAAGGGACTTTTGAATCCTTAATGATACCTGTGTAGCTTTCTGATTCTCATAGCATTTGTTGTTTGCTCTGTGCACTGTAAGAGATACCAAGGGACGAGAAGATGCAGTCTTGCTCTCCAGGGAATTAAGATTTGTTGTCAATAACCACATCAACTAGAAAATTAGAAAACTGCAAATTAATATGGTCAAATCCTATATATGCATGTTAAGCATACTAACCAAGATGAGAGTGAGCGGTAATGAAGAGATGGGAAGATAGACTTAGTAGCACACCAGTATATATTATGTCTACCCTACAAGTAAAGAAACTCTGGAACATTGAAAATAGCCAAATGTAGTAAACAATTAGAAAGCAATGAATTTAGAGTGTTTATTACCTCTTTTTAAATATAACTTATTTAGTTATAGGGTTTTATCATTTACTTTTTATTAATGCCTATGTTTAATGGCCAACACTCAAAATTCCTGAAAATTTGACAACTGGCAATCAGAGCTGCTATGAGCCAGTTTTAGCATACCCCTGTGCCCTGGCTACTTTCTTGTTTTCCCTGGTTATGCAATGACAATCGTGCATCTATCCTTTAGATTTAACATGTTCAAAGTGGATTAAGTTATTTAAATTTTTAAACTACATAATTTGGATGCTGTATGTAAGAGAAATATTGGGATTTAGTTATATTAGTAATATGTTTTTCAATAAAAGGGAAAAGATCTTTGTGTAAATAAACTATAGTAACAAATTAGCCACACTTAGGCCCACAAACCATGATACTGATTAATATAATAGGAGTAACAGATGCATAATTCTGTAAATCACATTTGAATTATTGAAGTATTTGTTAACTACAAACACAATTTAAAACAAAATCTGGCTCATGATTCCTTTTCATTCATTATTCAAATTTTTTTATGTACTTATCTCAAACACTCTGCTGGACACTAGTTTAGAAGGATTCTATGAATGTAGTAGGAGAAATAGGAAACATTTAACAGGCAATCGCAGTATTGTGAATCTTCTGATGGAGGGATACAGGTGCTTATAGGAGCACAGAAGACTTGGTATGTATGGAAAAGTCTTGACAATGCCTCTTCCTAGAGTATTAATATTCATTGAAAAGCACCCATAAAACCACCACCACAGACTAACCTTGACTCTAATACCAGCAGCAAACCTATGACCAGAATAGGACTGAGTATCAGAGAGCCAGACAGTAAGGAAAAGAAAGGAGACCACTTCATACGAACTGAGCTCCAGTTGACACCAGGCATCAAATGGCCTCCAAGAACAGAGCGGAGCTAGTAATGCACTGCTTGCCAGCCGACAGTGATCTAGAGTCAGTGGTGATCGTGTATTATTTGCGAGCAGACCCTCTTATGAATATAGCTCTTCTTGTTTGAGGTTGAACAATGAGTGGAAAAAATATCCACAAACACAGGCTATTTCAAGGAAGACTAAACAAGGGTGTACAAGACAGTAAAGCCACTCTTGTTTGGCTGGAGTATGTCTTTTGGTATATTTTGTTCAAGAAGTATACAGAAGTGATTTATTTTCAGAATCCTTAAACGTCTGAAATTTTGTGTTATCTTCAGTAAAATCCAATTTGTATGGGTGACCAAAGTCTTGTGCATATTCAAAACTTCACAGGTCCACTACAGCTTTCTATATTAATGTCTGGAATTTTGAAAAGTTGTCTAGGGAGACCTTGAGTTCTGTATTTTGATAAATTCTTACATTTTTTGCATATTCAGTTTATATATAGATGCTTGGAGGTATAATTTTAATCCTATTAGATAGGCTATTTTTCCAGGATGTATCTAAATTTGGGGGTATTTTTTCATTGTCCCCACCCAAATATAATAAAATATCTTTCTCATATGCTCAGGTAATTTTTTAAAATTCAGCAATGTTTTCTTCATTATATCTTTTATTAATTATTATTTCTGTTTCAATTGTTCTATTTTCCTATAGGAACTATAGATTCTATTTTCCCATAAGAACTATAATTATAAAATAGATTCTTTGAAATCTTCAGTTTATCTTGTTTATTAGTAAATCTATGCAACTACCCCAACTGACCCACTCATTTCAAGTGTTTTCCAACATACCTCTTTGTCACATATTTGCATTTTAAGCTATTTTACAGACTTAGCCCAAGTCCAACTATTTCAGACTTGATTAAATCTAACCTAGTTGTTTAAAAAGTAAAATGATCCATGGATCTTTAAGAAAATATAGATATTAAATATTTAAAAAATTCTTAGTGAACATATCTGAATGACTGAATCTTTGTACTAACTCAATTCTTATTGCAGTTTCCCTTCCTTTTTTGGATGCAGACAAATTGCTAAACCAAGAACCTTTCCAAATTAGAATCACAAAATACCATTCAGATAAGTCAATTTACAACATGTTCTGCAAAGTAGGTTGGACTTTCTCACACTCAGTAAAATCTGTCACTTTAAGATGTGGGAAATGCCTTGTACTTTTGAAACTTGTTAGAAATGTGATTTATTTTGATTTAGACTCAATCTGAAAACTCTGGTGTGTCAGTTTATTCCTAACCCTTTTAACAGGAACGCGAACATTTAGTTGAACTTGAACTCTGACAATTTAGTGGTTGTTATAATTATGCATAAAAATAATCACTATTGATCATTAATAAAATATTGTGATTAAGTGGAAAAATACTTTGATCATAATTTTATACTTTAAAAGTTGGCTAACTAAACATGCTAAACTTTTTTTCTTATTTTATTAAGTACATTTCATTCTTCCTTTTTAGATATGTAAAGTGCATCTATTTCCTCACCTATTTTTGTTTTCTCCTCTTCTGTCTCAGAGGACTGGAGTCAGCCCCTGATAACAGTGCTAAATTTTGCCTGTCTCATTTAACCTCTTTCAGCTGTATTTTCTTTATTAATAAATGAGTTACTTTACAGACTTACTGAGATGCATCTGTAAAGTGGGAATACTGCACCAAACATCTATTTTAGGCTAGATAGCATGTTTTTGTACACTCTGGTTGGCAGTATATTTGGCATATAATTGGCATTTGATAAGATGTGAAAGATCAGTTTTAAATTCAAGAGTATTTTTATTTGTGAATAAATGAAAAAAGTTTTATTTTATCTAATTTAATTATTTGCATTTAGTTGATTTTATTTGATTTCTCATTTCATGGGCCTTTCCAGTTGAAAATATGTTTGTTTTTTGTTTGTTAAGGTACAAATTTGTCAAGTATTATAACAAATGATAAGTGTTCTGCACATGGAAACAGAAGAAAAAAGACCCTAGGAATAAAATATTTTTATAGGGTCTTGGGATATAGCATTGCCAGAATCTTCAAAGTAGAACAATATTTATTTTAGCTCAGACATCTTTAGGACCACAAAGTGGGCATTAGGTGAATATTAGTGTTGAATCTAACTCTGACTCAAACCATGTAGGTGTCTGGCAAGTATTCTGAGCCACTTCTAGAAGAGACTGTGAATAACAAACCATCTATTTAGCTCTTTGACAAGAGTAAGTGTCTCCTTACACTTTCTCCATGGCAGGCTTTAGACCCTCAAGATCTGGTAACACTGGAATTGAGTTTTATTCAAACAACTTCTTGTTCTAAAGCAGGATAAGGTAAATCAATCTGTTTTCAGATAATCTATGGTGATTTACAAGTAAAAATCTCTCTTAATGAGAGACAGACCATCTGAATAGGAAATACCATTTCAAACTCAGTACTTAAAAACAGACATTCAGGGTAACTAATCCAGTGTTGCTTTGAAGAATTCCACAAACTAATATTTCATTCTGCAAACATGTATCAAGCAAATTATGTGCTACTCTTTACAGCTCTGAAAGACATCCCTCCACATATACATACAAACACACATATATGCATGTTGTTGTTGTGTATATGTATGTATATGTATAATTAAGGCAATTATGTGTTTATATGTGCACACATCTTAATTATATATACTCATACATATAATTAACAGTACTGTCAACATACTGTACATTTAAGAGCAGTTTGTCATTAATACAAGTTTATATAAAGCCATATTTTAAATAGTCTTCAAAAATGCCATTTTGTTCAGATTTTTGCCCATATTTATCATGTTTTAACTGTACCTCCTGACTACTGAAGAAATGCTATTAGCATCAGAGACCTGTCAACTTTAGCATTTTGTTACCTTGTGCTTGCAATACCAAGATTATCTGCTAAAGCCTTTTTTTTTTCCATTTAATGAAGGCTTATTTACAGTGCTACATTTCAACATGAACGAATGAGGGGACCGCTGCCACGCAGTCTTCCCTCAGGATGCTGCTCCTGTAGTCACTGACATGTGACCATTGAACGTATAAACAGAGTGAGGATGCAGGTGGGGATCCATATTATATCTATCAGCAAATCTAATTTCTTCTTTTTTTAATTACAAAACTAAAACAAATTCTCATATACCTTTCCTGAGTTCCAAAATGTAATATCACATATTTCAGGGTATGCCTTTCCAATTATGAGATTATTTATTTGCAAAATAATTTCAAAATTTGAAACATACTATAAAATACTGCTAAGTCACTAAGAATTTCAAAAATTCAAGCATGCCTAAAAGAACCACAAGACCCAAAGGAGATGGATTTAAATTAGGAACTATTCAATCTTCTGTATATCCCGAAAGAAATGTTCAGGTGCATTACTGTCGATAATGTAGATTTTGAATCACAAGTATTTTTTTTAAATATAAAATTATCTTTTAATTTTTCATGTTTCTTTTCATACTACATTTCTTTCGGCCTCTCCACCCACTCCCCTCTGATTCTGATTATACTTTCATCTGAGGATTGTGCTATCATTACTCCCTACTTTCAAAATAATTCTCCAATGCAGTGGTTCTCAACTGGGGCTGATTTTTTACCCCAAAGGGAACATTTAGCAATGTATGGAGATATTTTTGATTGTCTCTCTGGGGAGGGAAATTGGCATCTCGTTGGTAGAGGCCAGGGATGCTGCTAACCATCTTACAGTGCACAAGACAGTCCCTAACAATGAAGAATTATCTGGTCCAAAATGTCAAAAATACAAAGTTAAGAAACCCTACTCTAATGGGATATTCACTGGTTTTGCGATTCACAGAAATGCAGAGACAGAAGCACTAGACCAGTGCTTCTCAAAGTGTGATATGAACACAGGTCACATAGGAATTTTGTTGAAATTCAGATTTCAATTCAGAATATCTGAAACAAGTCCTGACATGCTGCATTTCTAACAAGCTCCCAAGTGATGTTGATGCTACTGGTCTGGGGTCAACATTTTGAGTAGCCAGAAGATAGATGATTCTGCATATGACTCCTTAGGAAGCCACCTGAGTGAGAAAAAGGACAGTAAGAGAGGAATAATTCCACATGTCTCTGTATAGATCTGGAATATCTGTAAGAACTGTCCTAAGAATCTTAAGGTTTTAATTTACTTACATATAATTTTTATTGTCAAAGTTATGTGCAGAATTTTCAAAAGGAAAATTGTTCTACAAGACTTTTCATGAAAAATAATACAGTTTCTTGACTTTTCTCCACTTTCAGTTTCCTTCACCATTACCTGGTGTATCTGTTACCTCTCTCTGTATTCCTCCTTATCTCCTTATTCCATGTCTTCTTCCTTGGCTAATTTCCATGTATGATGTTACATGTCATCTGGTAACTTCCTGACAAAGGGTACATGGGAGGACAAGATTTTGAGCATCTACATGCCCCCAAAGTCATTATTTTCCTCTTGAAATTGATGGATGGTTAGGCAAGTTTTGCTTTTGGGGTTGAAAGACATCAAACTGCTGATTGTGAAAGCAATGATCCATTGTCTTTTAGATCCTAAAATTCCTGTTGGGAAATTCAAATCTGTGTTCTTATTACCCAAATCTTTCTAGGCTTTAGTGACACAATCAATCTGCTTCTAGACTTTCCTGATTGATGGCTTTTGGCATTCTCTGACAGGCTAAGCAGGTCACTGCTATTCCAGTGGTTTCATTTTCCAACTGTTGCCATGCCGTTGCCTATTTCTTTTGCCCTCTTTTGCTTGTTCCCCAAAGGCATAAATCTACAAGGACAACATGGATTCAAGAAACACTATAGGCCGGGCGCGGTGGCTCATGCCTGTAATCCTAGCACTTTGGGAGGCCAAGGTGGGTGGATCG
>VBSM01003176.1:70385992-70528686 GCA_008086735.1 Cheirogaleus medius | reverse complement strand
AAAAAAAGAAAAGAAAAAATGAAACACTATAAAAACCATGCAGAGGAAAGAAAGTTGAAGTTTTCAGGAAAGAAAGAATTTGCCTTGGGCCTAGAATGTGACTTTGGTGCTATAAAACCTGTCAAGTCCCTTAACAGGAGGAAAACTAGCATTCTCTGAACACCCATATTCTTGGTTCTTCACATGTGTAATGCCATTTAGCATATCCAGTAATTTTAATGTAACATAATGGTGCTCAGAAAGATTTATCAATTTTTCTTTAAGAAAGAAAGTGCCAGAAATTAGATGCAGATACCTTTCCTGAAAGACTAGAATAAAAGACCTTCAGTGTAAACATAAATACAATGTACCTTTGTCCATTGTTCCAGCTGATTGAAAGCTTTTTGATACCAGGTATTTCTTTGTCCTCAGCTTCATAGCCTAGATACACACACACACACACACACACACACACACACACACACATACACATTCTCTAGACTTCTTGAACTGGCACAGATCTTCTTTAGAAAAATCCTTAATAAATGTTACTTTTCTTTACTACAGTAATAATTTTCTGTGGCACCAGTAGTGGTGAGGTTAGGGAATATGTCCATTGGATAACATGTTATTACTTTTCCTCACTTCCTCCAAACACTGTATATGGATCTAAATTCCCTTAGCAGCCATCGACTGTAAGTGATGTTTTTTGGAGAAAAACTTTACGAAATAAGAAAACAAAAGTCACAAAATGTAAGAACATAAGATGAGCAAGGCAGCAAAAACCCACATCCTCAATTCAGAGTAAAGATGACATTTTAGGAACAAAGAAAAAAAATTCTTCATTATGGATGGAAAAGTTTGGGAAAGTGCATTTATTGTCTATAATACTCATCAGTGAGAAAGAAACCTATAAACCGTGCAATGGCCTAAGTACGGACTGCCATCAGACACTCATGTCATCCGGTAAGCGCTTATGGCTGGCTAGAATGTATTTCATTGCCGGCTGAGATACTTAAGGGCTTCTGCCCAACTTATGATTCTCTCTCTTTTACATTTCAAGTTCTGTCTCACAATTTTCCAGTAACGCTACAAGCAGGAAAATCCATAATCAAAAGGTTTGAGCTAAAAATATAACCACCAATAAATATTTAATATGTATTAATTTTGTTCCTGTGTGAAATTTTTAGCAAAGAGAGTCTGAAAAATTCATTTTCCGTAAGTTCTTGAATTTTAAAGTATGTCTGAATTTTGACTTTCTTTTTTTAATGGCTCCTCGGTCAACTTTGATGAATTTTACTTTTAATGTGTTTATTATTTGGTCAGGTATATATTCTGATTTTCCTTCTTTTGTTTTGTGATTTTTTCACTATCCTATTAGTATGGAAAATAAAATATGATTTCTATTGGATATAAAGATAGATTGCATGTATTATGAGTCAACAGATAGAACACAGCTTTTGGCCTCTTTATTTTGGTGTAGCTGTCATGTTCTGTTTTTTGTCTTTTGGTGGCAAACAAACAAACAAACAAAAAATCTGACCTCAAATAAGGAAAAAGAAAATTTCCTATAATCTGCCCCAGAAAAAGTTACTGGAAACATTTGTTTGAATTTTTTTTAAAACCCTTTAAAAACATGATTAATTCACACATACAAGGAAAAAAGTTGAAAAAAAATGATTTGTCCAAACCACACATGAAATACTGTTACTATCTTGAATGCTGTATTCCAAAATGGTGACTGAATCAGAATTTATGGAGACTACAAGTTATGCATTAAATAATAAACTTCTTAAAGTTATAAAATAAATTATCTTATTTTAAACTAAAAGTAAATTTCTAGACTCCAGTTGCAGATGCAACTGGTGGTTTAACAATTCCCCTTGGGATGGTTGATTAACTTTAGTGAAAATTTAAGTGACCTCTGTCCTCTTACCTCAAGTCCCAGGGTGACAAAGGGAGTGCCAATGGACACCTTGGAGAATTTAAAGCATCCTTCAACTTCAATACACTCTGCAGTTAGGGTTGATTACAGGGATGTTAACCTATGAACAAGGGGATGAGACTGGTAGCATGAGTAAGTAGATGGGTAAATATACTGGGGAGATTTTGGCACCAAGAAGAAACTATAAGATCACCAAAAATAGCAATAATATTGTACACTTCACAACTTGCACTAGGTACAGGCATCACCAGGGTTTGATCAATTCAAAATCATTGAGAAGGAATTTCACATCTCTTCTGCTGCTTAAATGGCTTGGAGCACCTGGCTCTGAAAATATGTGATCCATCTGGGCAGAACCAGGAATTTGGAGGTCAACTTGTATTATGAGACAGAGTAGGAAGGAAATTGACTTCAACTTCTGCAATATGAACATAAATTCTGATGTCATCATGAGGTTAGTTGCAAGTGCTTAGTCATGCCACCAGGGAAAACAACTAAATCACTCAACTTTGGTCAGTCTATTCTTTAATTACTTAGGTACAGATTTATAAAATATAATAAGAACTCACATACTTTGTGGGTAATGTAGAGATCCCTGATATCTATTATAGATGACTGTTAGCCAGTCCTCTGTTAGTTCAGCCATCATTTCTTTCTCTCTCTCTTTCCCTCTCACTCTACCTTTGCTGTATGTACAATAACATCTTTGATAAAATTTCTCATTCTTAGGAATTATTTTGCAGTTTAAAATTAAATATGGTAACAACTTTTGATCATCAGTTATGAATACACTCACAGTGATATGCTGTTTATTGTAATTCACCTTCATGATCTTGATCTCATTAGCACCTTTAGCATTGGCGGTATGATTTTGAGCCATGTTGAAGGACAATGGGGTTTCATCAGTTTCTTTTAATAACAAAATCTATATTTGTGTTTTTCCTCCAATTGAATTATGTGGCATGAGAGGTTAAGCACACATTTCTGGAATGTTATTGCTTGCCACTTTTACAGTAGCCCTGCTTGATACATGAATCTGTCACAGCAGCCAACTGTACTTTGAAATATGTTTTTCATCCATCCTGAAGACAGGACTGCTCTCAGATTTTGTAGGGCTTACAGCTTCATAATATTGGGATCCCTCTTTGTGAAAAAAAGAAAATTAGGAACAGGGACTTAGAAGAGGTCTGCACATATGAGAGTCCTTAAAGCTTAAATTTCATTAGCTTTGTAGCAAATATGCCTTTTCCTGGGATTTGGTGTTTTCTCCTACGTTTGTCTGCAATCAAAATGAAAATTCTAATGTGTGAGCCTTTTCCTTACTTTAGAATCCTTGAAGGATCTTGTTTTACTTTGCAAGAAAATATTGAATTGTGGCTATTCTTCCTACAGTGATATTTGCTTCATTCTTCATAATATCAAATTTACTCCCAGCTGCTTTAAGAAGAAAATAATTATTACTCTAAGAACAAAATAACAGTAAGTGTAATATTTTGAAGATATTTTAAATGCAATTATATGAAGCATGCATGGCACAAAGTACATAACTGAAATAAACTGATACGAGCAAGTTCACACATGTGAGATGTGAGGCAGTGGCAATTTCATGATAGAGGCTGCCTGGGTGATAGTGATTGTAAGTCATCATTGGTTATAAGGTGCTTCCTTATTTCAGAGTTGTTAAAATATGAAGAAGTTGTGTATGTTAGAATTGCTGAAATATGATAATGCTCTTGGTATTGGATTTACAGTTTGACTTTTCTACTGAAATTTTTAAATTTGATGATTATTTTTAGAGCTTTATGAGATATAATTTACAATTCATAAAATCCATTTAAATGTGTATGATGTAATGATTTTTACCACGTTTAAAGACTTGTGTAGCCATCACCATAATCTAATTTTGAAATATTTTTATCATCCACTAAAAAAATCTTGGACCAGTTAGCAGTCGCTTTCCATTTCCTTGACTATCTGTCCCTGATTTAATGACTTTTTATTGAAATATTTTAGTTTGTTTTATTATAGAACAAATTTCATTTGTTTATTTTATTTTTGCCAATTTTTGTTTTATAATTTGTTACTTAAACAAAAATCTTTAGCTATTTGAGAATCCTAAACTCTGATTGATATTTTATTTCCATTTGAGAAGAGTAAACTTCCTCATTGTTGATTTTGTTGGCTTTCTTTCTTAGCATTAGTGTCCATCACATGTTTTGGGATATAGATGCATACAGGATTATCTTGTGTCAAAGTTTGTTTTTCCTTCTCTCCTTTTCCTTTGAGCTCATCCTTTCTTCTCTGTTGGTGTTAGAAGTTACTTCTATATTACTAGATTCATGCTCCACCTTCAAATGATAACAGTATTGTAGAGCCAGGCACTGAACCAGTGGGTACCTGGTTGGCTCAGGTCCTGGTCGTAAGGTCACCTCTGCTTCTTCTAGTATGGATATGTAGATTTGTTTATGCCATAGCCTTAGAAATAATATGGCCACTTTTTTTTTAGCTGCTTCTTATGAAGAAGGAAGCTTTATTTTACCTTGTATCAAATACTGAGCCTGATTCTCACTGCAATTTTAATACTGTTATACCATAGAAAATGAATTTCAGACAGCTTCTTCTGCTTTTAGATTTAAAATTGAACACAGTGGACTTAGCTGCAGTCCCGCCTACCATCTTCAGTTTTCATTCCATTTCTGGCCATGTTGATAGTTATCTTGTTTTTAAGTGTATTTATATCTCCTTAATTTTTAAGATGTTACCTCTTAATGCTATGTGTGTTATCTATCACTGTGTATGTGTTTGGAGAGAGAGAGAGAGAGAGAGAGAGAGAGATATCTGTATCTAGAGCCTCAAAGCAAAACATTAAAACATCATCTTAACTCTAAATCAGAAAAGTTTTTAAGCTGTCATATGATCCTTGAGCTACAGGCTTCTCTGTAATTGCCTTTGGAATGTTTTAGATTTACTATGCTGTTGATAAGCTGAAGAATTATGTCTTTGATTTTTTTTTAAAGTTTAGTTTTCAGTTTTTGGTTTTGGATGTTGAAAAATAAAGATGTGATAAAACTTTTTATGTGGGACCTGGCAGGCATAATTTTGTTGCCTTAAAAATGAATATATCAGTAGTATGTCAGATGCATTAAAATGGAAGAATACAGGGGCAAAAGATTTACAAAGATGTTGTTTTAATAACATGAATTACTAAGGATCTGGAAAAACATAGTAGAAATGAAATGATGAAACTAAATATCAAGAGAAATGAATGAATTATTAACTATCCTAGGGCTAAAAAAGATTAATGACACGTGTTTCCTAATTGTTTAATTTCCAGTTTCATACTATTTCATTCATCTCTCCTATTCTGTAAGAGTCTAATTTCATTAAGGACAAAAGAAAATCAAGACTCAGACCATACAAGGTGATCAAGATTAGAGAAACAGACACATAGGATCCAGGACTGAAACCAGGGAATCTAGTTTGAATGTCTAATTTATTTCACTATTGCATGAAGCTTTAAAAGGCTTTTTTTTTTTTTGAGTACAACTTCCATTCAGCCACCTAAAATGTATTCCTTATTCTGTCACATTATCCTGTTACATATGAGCTATTACCATTGCCCTCAAGTTACTCTCTGACTTACATGGTTTTCCACTCTTGGACATTTATGTCAGCCCCCATGGGTGTAAGAACACTGAACACAGAGATGTTAGAGCATTTTGTACCTGGGATGTTTTCATTTCTTACAGAGTTGTAAGTCAATCTTGCCCTGGAGACTGGATTTGGAATGTTTTTTGTTTTTTTCCAGGAAAACAGGAGCAGGGTCAAGTGGCCAAGACATTAAGCTTTGCTCATTACTAAACAGAAGTCTCTTAACACAAACTTTCTGTAGGCTTTTCCCCCTTCAGTTATTCTATTTCTTCATAGACAATATCTTCTTGCTGAGTAAATCTTTCCTGTAACCCATCCTGATAATAATAGCCCAAATTGTTCCTTCTCATTCTTGCCTATTCTAACTGAGGTCGCTAATGAATATTTTGGCATTGAATTATGAACTCTCATATCATTTAATAGACATTCATATTTATTTTGTTTCTACCAAAACTGCCATCCACATGAACATTTTAGGTATAAATGCGTGCATTAAAATGCACCCATTTTAGCATACGATTTGAAAATGTATATAGTCAATCAAGGTAATGCACAATTTTGTTCCCCTGCAAAGTTTCCTGTGTTGCTATTTAGTCCATTCTCCCTAACCCCATTCACAGGCAAGCACTAATCTGCTTTTTGTCGCTATAGCTTACATTTTCTATAAACAGAATTGTCTATACACTCTTTTTAAAAATCTGGCTTCTTCCACTCAGCATAGTTTTGAGATTTATTTATATTGTTGCATGTATCAATAGTTTATGCCTCATATTATTGGATAGTATTCCATTGTATGGATAGGCCACATTTTGTTTATACACTAACTTGCTGATAAACATTATGTTGTTTTTGATCATTACAAATCAGGTTGCTATGAACTTTATGCGCAAGTTTTGTGTGGACAGATGTCTTAAATCCTCTTGGGCAGGTAAATATCTAAGAGTGAAATGGCTGGATTATATAATAGGTGTTACCTTTAACTTTTTAAGAAACTGACAAGTGGTTTTTCAAAGTCATTTTACCATTTTAACATGCCCCTAGTAGCATATGAGAGTTCCAATTGCCTCACATTGATGCATTTGTTGTAGTCAGCTTCTTTGATTTTAGTCACTGAATGGTGAGTAGTCCTATTCATTGTCATTTTAATTTGCGTTTCCCTGATGGCTAATGATGCTAAGCATCTTTTAAATTGCTCACTGGCTGTTCATTTATCTTTTTAAGTGAAGTCTGTCTAAATCGTTTGCCTATTTGTTTACTGGATTGCTTATTTTATTATTGAGTTTTGAGACTTCTTTATATATTTTAACCACAAGTCCTTTGTCATACATGTGTTTTACAAATATTTCCTAGCAGTTGGTGGTTTCTCTTTTCAATCTCTTTCAAATATAAAAGATAAGAAGTTTTCAATTTTAATAAAGTCCACTGACTCTTATTTTTTTCTTTTATGCATCATGGTTTTGGTGTTGTGCATGGACCATAATTTTTCTCTTCTATTTTCTTCTAGTAATGGTTCCAGCCTTATTTGTTGATGAGACTATTCTTTTTCTATTAAACTGACTTTGCACCTTTGTCAAGATCAGTTGTCTACATTTGTGTTATTGAGTGAACACTGCTTGATATATCTTCTTGATGATTTGATATCTTTATCATATCATCATAATATGTTCCCTTTCATCCCTCATATTAGTTTTTATTCTAGTATCTTCTTTGCTTGCTATTTTGTAAAATAAATTTTATCACGTATAGTTAAGATTTTGCTTTGTATTAATATAGCTGCTGCAGCTTTCTTATTATTAATGTTTGTATGTTGTAAATGGTAGTATCCCTGTATTTTTACCTCGCCCTGTGTTTATGTGTGTGTTTGAATGTAGACACATGCACACAGTTTACATTTATATCATAGTTATAGAGACAGCTTTTATAATCTGGCTGACATTCTAGAGTTTTACAATTTGCATATTCAACTTATGACTGTATATCTCCACATAACAATATACCATTTCACATATATTGTAATGGTATACTTCTGTTTTTCTCTTCCATCCTTTTGTGCTATTGTTATATATTTTACTTCTCCATGTCATATAAATGACACAATACAATGTTTCTGTTATTCTTTAAAAAATTATATTTTAAAGAATTTAAAAAGCAAAATAATAAGTATATTACATTTATCCATGTATTTACCATTTTTAGCACTTTTAATTTCTTTATGTCAATCCAAGTTTCTATTAGGAATAATTTTCCTTTTGCCTAGAGAACTGCTTTTATGATTTACTTTATTATTAATATAAGTCTTCTGGCAACAAATAATCCCAGTTTTCATTAGTTTAAAAAAGTCTCTATTTTGCTTTCATTTTTGAAAGATATTGTTTCTGACTATACAATTCTAGCTTTGTTTACTTGTTACTTTCTTTTAACTTGCATAATTCCTCATGAGGATTCTGCAGTAATTCTTATCACTGTTTCTTGAAATAATGTGATTTTTATTATTCTGACTGATTTAAGGATTTTTTCATTACTGCTGGTTTCTAGAAATTTGACTGTAATGTGTCATGGTGTGAATTGTTTTGTGGTTCATTGAACTTATTGGCTTTGTGGGTTTATAGTTTTCAAAATATCTAGAAAATTTCTGTTATTATTTATTGAAGTGTTTTATGTCTGCCTCCATGCCATTAACACACACACACAAATCTTCTGAGATGCCACGTTAGGCCATTAATATTTTCCTACTGGTTTTTAAGGCTCTGTCCATTATGTCTATTTTTTCCATTGTTTAATCTCCTTGTTTCAATTTTGTTAGTTTCTATGTTATGTATTGAAATTCACTAATCTTTTCTTCTGCACTGCCTAATCTACTGTTTATCTCATATAGGAATTTTTCCATTGTAGATATTTGTTTTCATTTTAAAATAGCTTGCTTTTCCTCATAGTATTTGTTTTCTTTTAAATCCTTAAGCATGTTGTGATAATACTTTCATCACTTTCACTTTTGGGTCTGATTCTATTGACTGATTATTTTCTTAGTGATAAGTTATCTTTTCCTGCTTCTTGGTATATCTAGCAACCTTTGATTGGGTACTGTATATTATAAATGTTATGCATTTGAGTGTCTGTATGTTTTTCTTCCTTTAAAAGAATGTTCAGCTTTGATCTGGCTTAAGGATAAACTACAGGTGGGTTTTATTTTTCTGAGTCTTGATTTTAAGTTTTTACAGGATAGGTCTATAAAAGCCTTATTCTAGAGCTAATTGAACCCCATGACTATGGTGCAATAATTTTAGGGTTTTTGCTAAGTGCCCTGGGTGATCAATGAGACCCCTCACTCTTGTTAGTTGGAGCACAAATGTTCCCTTGCCCTGTGCTACCTCTGGAAATTGGTTCAGCATATAGCTCTTTAGTCATAATTTTCTTGGTCCTGTGGAGTTTAAGCTATACATACCTGGCTCAGTAGTCAATCCAGACTCAAAGAGATTGCATTTTAGTCTCTGAATCTTGTTTTATGTGTAGTCTCTTATAATCTTATCTGACAAATTTTTGATTTTGCACATTGTATTACCAAGTTATAAAATTTGCATTTGATTTCTTTTATTAGTTTTTATAGCTCTCCCTCAATTGTCTATCTCTTTCCAAGTTCAGTGTTTCCAAATCATCTGAGGGAGCACAAAGTTACCCTATGACAGCATATTCAGGCTGCATTTGTTCTTTTGTTATTGCAGTGTTGTAAGGGATGGGGATGGAGCAGGCTAATTAATCCTATCCCTTCTTTTCAGGTTCCAGACACATTGAGAAATAGACATGAAATCAGATTAGGATTAAAATTCAGCTTTAACAGTGGGAAAGCTTAATCAAAGAGTGTGGTTTGGACCAGTAGTAAAAATGGGCTGCATACTATGACCCATCCCGCCCCAGGCAGTACAGCTGGAGAGCTCCTGGTGCCACCTGGAGCTTATCAAATGCAAGGGGTGGATGAGGAGGAGCTGGCAAGTTCCTTGTAGAACCAAGGGCCTCTGTCAGGCAGGAACATTGTCCATTTCCCCAATCTTAGCTCACACTTTTGTGGAAAAGAATAAATGAGTGATGCAGAAAGGGGTAACAGCTTCTTCCCGAGAACTTTACCAGGACAGTGAAAGACTGAGAAGAGACTGAGGGAGTGGGAGGAAATATTTTCCCTTACCATGTCCATCTTGTTCAAAGTCAGCTGAATTTAGGCTCTGCTTGTTAACTGTCAACCACAATTTGTTGTGAGATACAAAGAAAGAAAAGTGACCTGCCATTAAAAGTGTAGGGAAATTGTATTGAAATTCGAGTTGGTAACTGTTGCTTTAATATATCAGTGTTTAAATTTTTCAAGAGTCTTGTTTTCTTTTAAATGTACTCAGCAGAACAATTGCTCATTTATTTGCTGTACTTTTCTACATTGTAAAGGTAAACAATGGATTTTTTCTAAATTATTTATAACTAAAATTATTAATTTTAACTGTGACTTATATTTTATTATTTTATAATATTAGATTTATATTTAATTGTATATTTTATATTTACTTATATATTTAATATATATTCAATGATGTATTATATTATATATTAAGTCACATTACGTTATTATTTATTATGTTATTATTGGCCAAAGGGAGAAGAAATAAATATTATGAATCTCAAACCTGATTAACAATACAATTCAGATATTTACATAGCATACAGATATTTATATGGTAGGGTTCATTTTAGAAAGCAATGAATAGACATGACTTCCAGATTGATGCTCACATGCCACAGAGATAACATGAACTATTCAGAGTTAAGAAGACTGTAGCCCAAAATATGAAAAAATAACATTGAAATCCATTTTTAAAATTACAGAAAGCCAGATGCAGTGGCATGCACTTCCAGTCCCAGCTGCTCGGGAGGCTGAGGCAGGATGATTGCTCCAGCCCAGGAGTTTGAGTTCAGCCTGGGCAACATAGCTAGACCTCCATATAAAAAAGACATCCATACTAGAATGTTTATAGCAGCACAATTCACAATTGCAAAGATGTGGAAACAACCCAAGTGCTTATCAGAACATGAGTGGATTAATAAAATGTGGTATATGTATACCATGGAGCTCTGCTGAGCCACAAAAAAAACAATGGTGATCTAGGACCTCTTGTATTATCCTACATAGAGCTGGAGCCCATTCTAAGTGAAGTATCACAAGAATGGTAAAACAAGCACCACATGTACTCACCATCAAATCAGTATTAACTGATCAACACTTATGTGGACATATAGTAGTAAACATTCACTGGGTATCGGGCAGGTGGGAGGGGGAGGAGGGGATGGGTATATTCACAACTAATGGGTGCGGTGCGCACCATCTGGGGGTGACACACTTGAAGCTCTGACTCGGGTGAGACAAAGGCAATATGCATAACCTAAACATTTGTACCCCCGTAAAATGCTGAAATAAAATAAAATAGTCATAATTATAGTAAAAATACAAATATCACAATCAGATCTTTTTCTTTTAACAGGGGTCTGGAGATGCACAGAGAAGTGTATATGTTTTGATCTCCTAGCCTTCAATTTAAATGATTCTAAATTGCTATACTGCTGGAATTCCAACCTCATTAAATAAACTTATCTAAAAATCTCTTTTTAGAAAAATATTTCCACCAAGGCAATTAATTAGAGGCTTTCAGGCTCTGATATGTGCCAATATTTACTAGTTTACATTGAAGTCATGAATCATATAATGGAGAAGGACTGTGGTATGGATGGTAGTTTCTCCAGTCATTGTAATTATAATTACATTAAAAGTACAATTATAATTATAATTTTCTACTCCTACAGTGTAGACATCATCTTCAAAATTAACTTTCTCCAGTTTCTTCAATCATTTTCCAATCTCCATGTACATTTCCCGATTGTGTTATCCTAGCAGTACAGAAACACTTTCTATATTGTTTTGATCTTTCTTGATATTTCTAAAGCAGGAAAATAACATCTAAGTTGTTTAGGTCTTCCAGTTAGTTAACACTTGCGAATAGAGGCTACTTTTTCTCTCTGTTTTGAATCCCTTATAACCATCTGGTCTGTGTATAAAAATTATTATTATGAAGTGAATCATGCTAGAGCTAGACATCAACATAAATCTGTGGGCAGATTGATTTGATGCATTATGTTTCCAGTTGGTGAGAGTTCCTAGGGGGTATATCCAAGTATTGGGGATATCAAATGCTTTGGGCAGGTACATATTATTTGACAGAGACCCATGATTTGCAAACCACCATGTTAGGTCTTGGAGAGTAAATAAAGATTAATATAAGGATGTTGCTCTCTGCCTACAAGGTGAGATTAATTGAGAAAGGACGTGGGGTGAGGTAGCACATTTTTTAGACTGAATAAGAAAGTGGGAAGCAGACAGCTTAGCTCTTCAAGAGATACAGTGGTGACTTATGTAAACTACCTTCCATAGCATTAAAAGAAAATATTTTAGTGTATTTGGAATTACTACTTTGAATGGGAATTGAATACATACAAAAGTGCAATTATGGAGCAAAAGTTATTGTCTTTACCTTGCTATCTCATTATGATTGAGAAGGGACTTTTCTATCTTGAAAAGGGTGAGTTATTTATTCATTAATCCATTAAAGCATGTACTCATCCAATTGTCCATCCATTTATGACTCCAAAATTTATTGAGCATCTACTACTGCTATCATCTGTCCTAGGTGTTAGGGCTAGTTAGGGATACAAAGGAAATTAATATATCATGTTTACTGTCATGAAAGACTTCACAGTACACTTCGGAGAAATGCACAATGAATTTACCTTAAATAAGAACAAGGCCAGTCCTTGCATTAGGGCACTAGCCATGGTCTAGGCCAATTCCACTGCCCTGAGATAGCCATAGCAGTACCAGTTTTTTCACTATTATTTTCCCAATATTTTAGACCTCAAAGTATTCCCTCCTAATAAAATCATTGGAGATCCATACATTCAGGTATGGCTAGTTGACAAATTATCTGGAAACATTTTGGAAAGAACTGATTAGATGATTCAGAGTAAGAAGGACCAAAATAGGTTTCCAGAGAAGGACACAAGGGCACTAACAGAACAAGTAAAGGTGCCAATTCATTTTGACATTTTTCAATCTTCTGGGAAGAAGAAAATGACACCCCTCCCCAAATAATGATGTCATCATATAGAGAAAATCATTAAAATGATATTTTAGAAATATTATTATCAGGAGAAAGTATTCACAATATGTTATAAAGGGAAAAAAGAATCATTAAAAAGTGCCACATTGTGATTGTATATTTGGTTGAAATACTAATATTTATATATGAATAGAAAAAAATTGAAAATGCATAGGCTAAAAAAATGCGTGTTAGCCTTGAACTGCTGGATAAATTTATGGTTGAAATTTTAAATTTTCTCCTATTTTTTGGAACAAATGTTACTTCTCTAAATTTTTTTTTTACCATTTAAACATTTTAATGGAAGTATAATAAAGATATAGAAAAGTATGAATACAACAAGTACTCAACATTCAAATTAAGAAACAGACTTTATCAACATTTTAAAAGTAACCTCCTTCCCACCCTTGATGCCTTGCCATTCACCATCCTGTCGTAGGTTTATTAAGGTTTTCATCGCAGTCTTGGGCAGAGGTCTTATATGAAGATATGGTATTATGTTAATGTACAAATCACTGAGTTCCCTTTGTGGTTATCATTATACATATGAAGTATACAATGTTTTAAGTAATTAATAGAATATGTATTTGTGAATGTATTTTATAAAACCTAAAATACATCATATAAATACAAATGTTAGTAATTATTATTTTTAATTTCTCTGACCTGGTGAGCAAAGCCCTTTAACCCATTAACTGTCTTTACTAAATTTCTTTCTTTCTTTCTTTCTTTCTTTCTTTCTTTCTTTCTTTCTTTCTTTTGTTTTGAGACAGAGTCTCACTCTGTTGCCCTGGCTAGAAGTGCCATGGCATCAGCCTGGCTCACAGCAATCTCAAACTCCTGGGCTCAAGCGATCCTCCTTCCTCAGCCTCCCGAGTAGCTGGGACTACAGGCATGCGCCACCGTGCCCGGCTAATTTTTTCTATTTTTAGTAGAAACGGGGTCTTGCTCTTGCTCAGGTTGGTCTCGAACTCCTGAGCTCAAACTATCCGCCTGCCTCGACCTCTCAGAGTGCTAGGATCACAAGCGTGAGCCACCGTGCCCAGCCTAACTGTCTTTACTTATAATTACTTATAATTTCCTCCCTCCCTCCCTTCCTTCCTTCCTCTCTGTCTTTCTTTCTCTCCTCTTTTTCTTTCTTCTTCTCCTTTTCCTCCATCTTGTTCACTGACATGTACTTTACATAATCTTATGTTGTTCGTGTAGCTCACAGAGTCTAACAGAGTGTAATTCAAGGTTTCTCATGTGATGGCTTTTCCCTGTTTCCAACACAGTGACTACATTTGGTCATTTTTGTCCAAGTGGCTGGCTGGCCTGGAAAGATTACAGTTTAGTTTGGATGCTCTTTTATTAAAGAATCTGTGCTTGTCAGCTTCCCAAACTGGTCAAGTCTGAGACCAAATCCCCATAAGACTATGCACACATGCAAATGATATTCGTAAAGGCTCTCAGAGTTAATGGATGTGAAATCCAGAACAACCTCTCAGCTGGGGAAGTAGCCTTCTGGATGGATGTCAGTTTTAACCCAGTAATTACTTCCCCAGATATCTCTCTATTTCTTTAAAAGTAGAGTATTTTCAAAACTGGACAACCACTGTACATTATTTCAAATCATATTTCTTGAACTATGAATTAATAAAGGACAACTAAATTAAGTTATGCCAATCTTGAATATATATTAAAATATTATATATGGTAATCATGAATGGAAATCAGTTATGGGACTATTGATGATACTGACCAATAGCTAAACAAGTGCATTTTAAAAATTTCCCACTTTAATGAAAAAGTTTGTTTTAACTGACAAGTTATGGAAACAGATTGTGTCAAAGAAGAGAACCTCTACAGAACTTGAGGGGCTCTAAAAAGCATGAAGTAACTCTCCTTATACTGGTATGAAAGATCTTCACAATATATTACTATTTGAAAAGATTGGCATAGATTTGATATGCTACCTTTGATGTATAGAATGGGTAGATAGATATAGATAGATAGTATTATGAATGTATAATATATGTTTTGAAGACAATGCCGGATCTTGGAAAGAATGGCTATGGATAGGAAGCAGATTTACTTTTTAGCCATATGATTGTCTGTTCTCATATTTTATGCCGTGTGTATTCATTACTCGTACAAAAAAAAATCTTGAAAAAAAAAAGAAAACATAATACTCTATACTCAACAACTTAGGACTCCAAGAACAAAACCAAGCCTTTAATCCCTTGATTCAAAATTTAAACCTTGTTTCCTAATGAAATTGTTTTCTTTCTATTTCATCACACTGCTACTTGCGGCCACAGGCCTTTCACAAACTAGTTTATTCGTTTCTTTCCTAGTATTTTTTTTAAAACACTTTAATTAGTGACTGTGACCAATCACTCGTGTTGTAGGGGTGATAGAATCAAGTATGTGGAAAGGCAATGGGCCTTATTAATGAAGGGGCTTTGGACTCACAATAGGTTTTTGTTTTGTCCAAACTGATGTAAGAGCTCATATACAAGGTCAATAAATCAATCACCTAATCTGTTTATGATCTTTTCCATGCACATTAATTGCACAAAGAAATGGTTGGTATTTCCATGCCCTATGGGCTTTGTTCTGCATTACTTCATGGTGAAAACTTTGGTATCGTTTTTTGATGCTTGATATTCTGCTTTGTAAGAGTTCTCATGTCAAACAACAAACTTACTTCTGGTAAACATTTTATTTACTATTTTTAGATTAGTTATGTATAAGCTAGAAAAGATTCAATAAAATATAAATTACCTAACCAAAAGAAAAAAAAATAAAATTTAAGTTTCTGTCTTCTCACTTGCTTACTCTCATGAATCTTATTTTCTATGTGAGCAAGACCCCTTTTTTATTGGTTTCTCATCCAGCTCTTAGCTTTATATCAATTCCATAGAGCCTTTAAACTGCTCTTGTAGCACTGTTAACTCTCAAACTCCCAAGTTTCTCTTGTTCCTGCTATCTCAGTCACCCAAATTTATACAATAAACCTTTTGTCCCTCCTCTTGGCTGTATGAGCTAATGAATAAAATCACAGAAGCTTTGGGACTGTTTTAATTGCATGGTCTAAACTGGAAAGTGATTACCAACAGCAGAGGGCATGTGGGGGGCACCTTTATATAAGGAAGACATATGAGAAGCTTGAAGGCTGGCGTGATGTATTTGATAAAATGTAATTAAATGTTCAGGCCATCAGAAATATCACAAATTTTTATTAGCTTGGTTTGATAATACAAATCACAAAGAGCCAGGCTTGAAAAAATTTCAACACTTAAAAAATTTGGAGAGAATTTTTATTTCTGGGAGAGATGTAGCAGCTAATAGCAGACTACTGTTTCTATTAAAACAAGAAAAACTAAATAAATTTGTAAATCATTTTCCACAGGGAGCTTTACAAGGAATGAACACTAGACGAAATAATATTCCAGAGGGCGAAAAACCTTCTGTGCTCCAATGGTTCCCAACCTCCCCCTTCCCTGTTCTCCCTGTCCCAGGGGTCATTTGCTGATTCTGTGGGCAAGCTAATGATTGGGCTTAGTGCTGACAGAAAACTTCTGTTGGGGGAAGAAGAAGCTAAAGTAGTAATTTTAGTGGTCATGTTAAGATAGAATGACAATTTGGAAACTTGAGGCTAATATTATCCATGGGACATTTGCTGACTCTGAGGTGCTGCAGAAGGCTAGGAAGTTGGGACTAGCCTCCTAAAAAGGCAGCGTAAAATTTCTGGAAATTTTACATAGTATAGGAAGCCAAACCTTCCTACAGGGGGAAGAGGACAGCCCAAATCTCACTGCCAATCTCCACCTCAAGATATTTGCCAGATTTTGAAGCCATATTGACAAGAAGTTGGAAAGCTGGCCTGGATATCTTTGATATTCAGAGCTCAATCTTCTGCAGAAGTTCAAGACTGATGAGCTAGATACCTGCCAGTTTCTTTTTCTATAGCAAAGGAGATATATGCTAGAACAACAGGGTTGACCCAGAAGTAAATAGATCCAAACTAAATCTCTAAAGCAATACAGAGCCAGTTTATGCTCAGATTTAATTGTTATGATCAGCAACTCAGATTACTGCCTAACAGAGGAAAGGGGAAACCCTCTGGTTGAAGGTAACATCATCTGGGGTCTCTGAACTTCTTATGAACACAGTGTTTGTCTTGTGATAAAACATTTATAACAATCAGATAGTTGCAAAAATGTGACTACCCATGAAAAGGAAAAATAACCAACAGTAAAGGTACAGGTAATCGGGATGTAGTTGGCAGTCAATGATTTTGAAATAACTGTTCAAGAAATGTGTTTGAAATATGGTCAATAAAGTAGAGAAAAAGTTGTACAAAATAGATGAAAGTATAAAGATAGCATCAGAGAATTATCTATAGAATGATCAAATTGATATTCCACAACTGAACAAAATCTAAATTTATCAATAAAATAGATGAATTTATTAGCAGATTGGATGTGTAAGATTAATAAAGTGTATAAGTGACCAATAAGACATAACCTGAATTGAAGCACAGAGCGGAAAAAGCATGGAAATCACTGAACAGCAAAAGTATCAGACATGCTAGAACTGAAGTACCAGAAAAAGCAGAGGAAGAATAAGACATAAATACTATTGAAGTATTCATGGCCATACATTTTTCTATCCCATTGGGAAATATCAACTTATATATTCAAAAAGCTTGGAAAACCCAGAGTAGGCTAAGTAAAAAGATAACCACATCTGAATACAGAGAAATCAAATCGTTGAAAACCAAGGACAAAGAAAAATCTTAAAAGCAGTCAGAAAAATAAAAGACACATTACCACCAAAGGAACAAAAATTATTAACTTCTCAATAGTATTGAAAACCAGAAGACAATATAATGAAATCTTTAGGTGTTAAAAGAAGATAATTAAATTATAATTCCATATACTGCAGTTCAATAATGAAGGTGAAATAAAGTATTTTCAGACAAACAAAACCTGAGAGAATACATCAGCATCCAGCCGGAATCAAAGAAAATAACTAAAGGAATTTTTATTTAGGCAGGAAAGAAAAAAACTTAAAAATAAAAACATAGAAGAGCAGGAGGGAATGAAGAACAAAATAGGGTAAGTATGTTGGTAAACATAAATGAATATTGACTATCCAAAACAATCACTCTTATGCCTAAATTATATGTAGAATTAAAATGCCTAACAGCTATAATGCAAAAAGATCAAATTATGGAAAATAGACCTTAAAGGTTCTAGGATTTTAGCAGTATTGAAAAATTGGCAACTTCCTTTGCCATTGTCTCTGTGATTATTCTATAACTCTGTTATTGTTATCTGACACTGCCCAAGGCCTTTTCCCTCTAACCCCATGCTGATAGATGAACTTACTGTTTATTCATAAAGAATATTTTGACTCTTTCATTTTGGTAGTTAGTCATAACAAAATTATAGATTGTGTTATAGTTTGAATGTGTTTTCCAAAAAGCATGCATTGGAAACTTAATTTTCAATGCACAGTGTTAGGAGGTAAGGTCTAATGAGAGGTAATTAGGTCATGAGGGAGGAGTGAATGGATTAATGCCTTTATCAAAGGAGTAGCTTCATTACAAATGGGTGAGTTTCACCTCCTTTTACTCTCTCTCTCTCACCCTCTCTTTACCGTTCTGCCATGGGATGACTAGTAAGAAGGCTCTTGCAAAATGACAACACCTTGATTTTGGATTTCCTAGCCTCCAAAACTGTAAGCCAATAAGTTTATGTTCCTTATAAACTACCCAGATTGTGCTATTCTGTTATAGCAGCACAAAATGGACTAAGACAGACTATTACAAAAAATGCCTATTTTTGTTCTGAAATGGGATTTGGAAAAGGTGTATTCTTTAAACTGAAGTAACTTATGATGTGCCTTTGCATTCTAAACTCTTAGCAGGTCCTATTTCTTTATCCTGTATTACAGCCAGAGCTTTTCTCAATTGGTATTTGATTTCTTTATGTAGTTCCTAGACTTTTCTCCTTTTTTTTTGTTTTTCTTATCTCTATATTACCAAAACATTGATGGCTGTTAATATAGTCTTTCATATATTCTGAGGGTTTGCCTTGAGTGGACTACTTTATGTCCTCTGGAACTTGGAAATGATTAATATATAACCCTCTACACATGGTATCAGATGGTATCAAGTAATATTTAAATTGTCTTGATCCCAAGGGGAAGATCTCAGAATGTAATGACTTCTTTGATGATGGTTCATGACACATTGTGGATGTTCAAAAGCAATGTGGTTACTTTTTCAGAGAACTGACAAGGGGACCTAAACCTAAGAGTCGAGATGTCCCTGTATGTTGGGAAAAAATTACAGTTTGAAAACACACTACAGAACTTATCACAGGAATTAGTCATATGGAGATCAATGCACTATTTTCTTGTTCATTTTCTTCTACTTTTTTCCCCACTGTTTCCCCTAGTTTTGTTAGTATCAATAAAACAGATAACTGGATTTAGTATTAATTTTTAAATGTAATTACTATAATTATCAATTTTGCTTCATTACATTAAATGTCATAGATAAAAATTTCATAAATTTTGATCAGAAAAATAGTATTTTTTAAAACTCAGAGTATTTGGAAAACTTAGTTGAAAAATTTTTATTTGTCTAAATATTCCAAATGAAGATCTTGTCTGCCTCAAATGACCCTGACCATAATTAAAATAATGTTAAATAATAAATATCAAACATAAGAAAAGAGACAGAAAATCACATATCTAAAATAAATATTTCGAAAATATATACCTAACCAGAGAAAATTGTTCTAGGAAAACTATTTTATGAATTTAATTTTAATTATTTTCATTTTCCTTAATTTCCTTCCAGCAATGAAAAAGTATTTTCCGTATGGTTGCTATATTTCTTTGCATGGCAATTACATTCTTGGATGGACGCATCATTTGTTGTTGTTTATGGAGTAATGTGGTCACATTGGGGTGGTAGTTGAGAGTTACTTGTGTTGGATGTGACCAACATGACACAGCTGTTTTGAGGAGAATCAGGCATCATGTCCCCCAATTCACTTCTCATTTAGCCGTGAGCCTGGTTTAGGAATAGGATGAGCGCTGAGTACAGGACGTGAGAATGGGATGAAGTGCAGGAAGGCTTAGATACCATGGGGGAAAGGGAGATAAACAGGGCTGGGCAAACAAATAAGGTGGCCTCAAGGATGAGGTGAGGATTAGAGATGAATTCATCCAGGCATTTCAGAAGTGGAAAGGCAGGAGAGAGAAAGTTCAATTTGCCTCACTTTAAAAATTGTAGCTCTAGAGTTGTATTATCCAAGGGGCACTAAAACTTCTAAGTATTTTACTCTGGTTTCATTCTATGTTTTTCTATAACGAGACTGTATGAGCTTTCAGAAACCAACCATTTAGCAAACATATAATTATGATAAACAGTTCTGAAAATGCCAATCACGTTCTGTAAACTTGGAGCCTGTAAACAAATCAGAAGATAAAAGAATAAGAGGCAAAATATACTCTGATTTTCCTTCCTCTTATGTAGCAATCTGAGTTGTGAGGAATAACTCTGAGGCAAATGGTTCTGTTACCTTTTGTTTGTTTGAAGAGAACAGAAGAAAAGTATAAATAGATAACGTGGGTAAGAAAACATTTTTGCTCAGCATATTTTTAAGGTCTAATCAGTTTCAAAAATGTACGCGTAAGATTGTGACAAAGAACTTTTATTGTTGGGTTTTTTTTCTGTATTATTTAATGGATGAAGCTTTTAGACTTTTTTTTCTGTTAGTTATAATAGTAAAACAAAAAAAATATACCACTTGAAAACTTGCAGTGATTATTTCCCTTGGATTAGCCAAACCATATGGAATAACAGTTCTCTTCAAAAACAATGTGCAGCTTATTTTGAATAAAATGTGGTTATCATTAATGTTACTTTTTATTTTCCTCCAATCTTCTATCTGGTTCAAGTACTGAATTTTAAATTTTTGTTTGGTAAGTTTATTGCAAATGTGCCAAAATTTGACATCTGCAAATTTTAGTATATGCTATGTTAAGAAAAACAACGTGTTCTTTTAATTAGGTATGATTTCAGACCCATAAACAAAGTAATGAAGCAAGTTTTTTCTTTTGCTTCCCAGGAATGGATGCTCACCCAGACCAGCAGTTCTCCCAAAGATTAGCATATTTGAATTGAGATTCACTTGGGGAACTTCTATAAGTTATAAATCCTTCCTTTCTCCCCCCAGCACTTTTTTCAGCTTCTTTCCAGACATTTTGCTGTGCCTTATGTTAAGAACTATTAACAGGCATTATGCTATGTTCTAGAGGTACATTACCCTTGCCTTCAAGGACTTCTAGTTTTCAATTCCGACAAGAATATCAATAATATAATACAGTGGGATGAGTACTCTTATAGATAAAATGAACCTATGGAGCCAGAATCTAAAACAAACTTATGGGTTAAGGAAAGCTTTAAGAAGTGACATCTGAGTTGAGGATTGAAAGATGACTAGAAGTTAACTGGATATAGAAAAGGGTTTTATGTGTGAGGGTGTATGTATTTAGTAGTGTGGTTTGAGATATAGAATAATTGCAGAGAACATTCTAAGCCATTGTGTATTCTGAGAGTATGCAAAAGTATGAAGGGGTGAGGGTCAGAATATATTGCATATATTATTGTAGTTTGTGGAAACGGTGCATGATGAATGAAGCGGAAGAAGACACTCAGGAGATAGGGGTTGATTACGAAGAGCTAAAGGAAAGAACTCATCCTTTATCCTGAAAACTGTGGAATGACTTTAAGCAATAGTGATACATAATCATATTTGTGATTTTGAATGATTACTGATAACAGAGAAGCAAGAGGCTAAAGGAATGGAGACTGACTTAGTGTCAGTCCAGTTGTGCTGCTATAACAAAATACCTGAGAATGAGTAACTCATAAAGAAAATAAATTTATTTCTTCACATTTTGGAGCCTCAGAAGTCCAAGATCAAGATGCTGGCAAGTTAGATTGTCTGGTGAGGGCTGTTGTCTTCTTCCATGGTGCCTTGTTGCTGTGTCCTCACATGGCAGATATAACCCATGGAAAAAATTAACAAAAAACCCAAGCGAGATAGAAATCGTTTGCATTGGGTTTCCGGTCGTAATTTCTAAGTTCTTGGTCTACAGCTCTTTCTTGAAACTGGTCAGCCATTTGAATATATTTACTGATATATAAACTAATACTTTTATTATTTTGCCCAATTTATAATGAATTGATTTTCTGTTGTTTGCAAGATGTTGGATCCTAACTAATAAACAAACACATGAAGAAATGTGGCTAAAAATGTCATATGTCATATCCAATAAGATGATGTGAGAGCATAACATTTAAATTATTTTTTTCTATCTCCTATGTGTAATGACTCCTAAAACTGAGAGAAATGGCACACTGCATTAAATTGAGTATCATTCTGAATTCTCTTTTCATGCATTTGTGTGTGTTCTGTGCACAGATCTGACAGATAGCTATTATTGTGCTTAAGAATAAATAACAATTGCAGTATCTGAAGAATAAAACTCTACAGGTTTATGACTTTTCAGTGGCTTGTATTTGTAACTGGGCCTGTGTGAGTGGGATCAGTTTCATGATAGGGCCATCATTTTGCCAAATGCAAAAATAGCTCATTAACAACACATGATTAAGAGCCAAGTAACCCTTCAGAACTACAAAATGGAAAAAAAAATCTGTGGTGATTCTAAGGTAACATTTCTCTCTGAAGGAAAGAAAAAGAGCATTTGGAGTTCTCAGAACTGTGTTCAACCTAATATTTATTATGAGCTTTCTCACTTTACCAGTATGAAGAATGAGCAGAAAACTTGGAGCAGGAAGTGACTTGTTAGTACATGAAGAGGCTGATATAGTCAGAGTCTAATAATGGTTGGCTAACATGGAGAGACTTTGAAGGAGAACTTAAATAAAACTTGTAAACTCTTAGACATTTTCCTGTGAGTAATAACCACCGACAGATGTGTACAGATGAACAACAGCTTGAGAAGATGCTTAGGCCATTTTCCCTCCAAATTGGTTGTTTACAGCCTTATTGTCTAGGAGTGACGATTACAGATGGAGAGAACTTGGACTGACTTACAACTGGAAGTTCTACTATTTTGATTCAGTAGAAATAGTTGAAAAACATTCAGTACAATTTTTGGATGGATTGATTGCATTCACTAA
The DNA here is from genome assembly GCA_008086735.1 of Cheirogaleus medius. Taxonomy (NCBI): domain Eukaryota; kingdom Metazoa; phylum Chordata; class Mammalia; order Primates; family Cheirogaleidae; genus Cheirogaleus; species Cheirogaleus medius. The sequence continues at coordinate 70,505,711 of VBSM01003176.1, read as the reverse complement.
ATATAATCTATATGAATGAAACACACTTCATTAGGAGCCATGGGATACAAAGATGTAAAGAAAATGTGGCACTTTATCTAAAGCCTAAAGTTTTGTGGGAAAGATGACATGACTGTATAGCTGTATGCTAGCTTTTTGTCAGGAAAAAGGCAAGGTTAGTCGTAATTTGTAACAAAAGAGAGGCTCCACCAAAGTACTACATGAGATCAGAAGAGGAGGGGGTGGTTGTCTGGGCACATCAAGACGGGTGCCATGGACGATGTGGGGTTTGAGCTGAGCCTTCAACATGAAGAGGAAAGAAACATGGTAAATGTCATACCATGCAACTCTAGGAAATCAGTATTAATATTAATTCAATCTTGGTTGGTATATAGAGTATTTGTCAAGTCTTACTTTGAGTGAGGTTACGTTAATATATTGATCTTTCAAGGCCTTCTTGTATGCCTGCATAGAAGTTTAGAGTTTCTTCTATAGTTAAGTGCAAGTCTTCAAAGTAACTGAGCAATAGAATGACATTATCCGAGCTGGGTTTTAGGAATAAAAATGAGTTGCATTTTAATAAAATAAGACCAAGAGACACTATAATTAGGAAGCCCAATGGAAGACTGTTGCTATAGTCCAGAAAATAAGTCATAAGATTCCAAAGGATAGTAATGGGAGCAAAGGCCAGCTTCAGGGGAAACTGAGGAAAAGGAGTCAGCACACTGGAGGAGAGGGCCAGAAATTAGACTTACTATTAAGACAGTCTAGAAGTCTGTATGTCTACATCCTTGTGTTAATGGTACCACTAGACTTTCCACATTTTTACTAAGAATAAATAACATTAGGAAGAGAATAGTTTTAAAACAGGAAAAAATGATAAGGAAAACCAAAATTTACTTACTAAATTTAGGCAACTTAAAAAATATAATAATTTTGTCTTTTGATATTAGCAATTTCCCTATTGTATTATATGTCTGAGTGTGTTATGAGGAACGTGAAGATAGAACTTGAACTCTTTATGAAGAAAAAGCAACATATAAGGCATCATGAAATTGCCAATCAAGATATTCACTTATAAGATGTTATTTATGTGAGATTAAAACTAAAGACATACTTAATGTGATGAAATTCTTAAAGTTTGTATGTTAGGTTGGTTCTCTTAGCTTTACTTTCCATACACAAAAATTGAACAGTTTGAACATATTAAGGAGCTGATTCTTCTGGCTAAAAAAAGATTCTTCTGGCTAACAAATGAGATTAGTCAGCGTTTGTCAAAATGTTTCAGACTGTTTCTTATTGGAAACCACGTATCAGTACATAATAGTTATATCTACTGTGAGTCCAGGCTGCTGTGCAGGGCACCATCAACGTTATAGCAAAGTCCCTGGCTTCTAACAACTTACGTGTTACAGAAAAATAAAACTCATATGCTTTTAAGAGTAAGATCAATAAATATTCAAATTTTATCTTTATATTTATATTGTATTAATACTATCATTTTCAAAGTAGTGTCTTCAAATAAAAAGTAGATAAAGTTCTATATTTTTCCTTGACAATCAGGATCCAACCTTTTATTACATAATTAGTGACATCGCCTGGGCAGGAGGATGTCTCTGAAACCTGAGAACACTCCTTCCACCCACTGGCAAATTTCTGTTGTCAGAAGTTGGTCCTTTTTGCTCAAAGCATTAATTTTAAGGAGTAGTCTAGAATATTATTAATGAGCTCAGACTGTAAAGCCATACTATGCAGATTCAAGTTCTAGTAATATTTCTGCTCCTTGCTAACCTGAGCAAGTTATTTAAACTGTCTGTGACACAGTTTCCTCTTCTCTAAAATACAGATGAAAATCATACTTACTGTAAAGTTGGTGGCTGGGTCCTCTCTCCCCTCTTCTCTCATCTTCACATCAATGCAAAGCCAGCAGACTTTGCAAAACAGCTGCCCTAACTGCATCCTGCTATCAACAGAACATCTTTGCTGGCCCGGACCCCCGCCAAGGCAAGGCAGGAAGACACCCTGGGTGCAAAACATCCTGCTTTGACCCCCGGAGACAGACAACAACGACAGCTAGCCCCCCTATAAAAGCTAACTCACAGTCCTGGGCAGCGCAAACTTCTGGGGCCCCTGCTCTGGGACCCTTGAACCTCGCCCGGGAGCGCTTTCAATAAATGCTACGTTTGTTAGCATCTATTCGGCCTCATTACTCTTCTTCTGCCACTACAAAACTTACACTTACCTTCTAGAATTGTCATGAGATTTCATACAAAGTGCTTCATAGGTTTTGTCATATAATATCTGCCTAATAGATGTTACCTATATTTGTAAGCATTCTTACTGTTGTTTTGACATCTGATTCCACTGTAAACGTTAGATGGTCTGGGTGGGGTTTGATTACAAGTATGAAAAGGAAAATCACAGGAATGCTATTTCCCAGTGTGAGTTTATTGAACAAGAACAAACAAAAAACACAAAGAAACAAACATAAGCAAAAATAAACCCAACCCCCCCAAGCTATGCACAAGAAAAATGGAAACACACATTAGAACAAAAGAAAAGGATGATGACCTGATGGTGGAGGAGGCAGTCTGTAAATGACCAGGAAAGCTGGAAGAATAAAACAAAGGATTTGTTCAGAGCAAATGTTCTATGGCATTTTAGGAAACTGAGTCTAAAAATTAGAGATACACATCAACCATGTTAAGTATTGGAAAGAGAAACTAGAACTGTCATATACTTCTGGTGAGAGTGCAAAATAGTAGAATACTTTGGAGTGTGGGTTGGTAGTTTCCTAAAATACTTATCATATTATACCGTTTCTATGATCCAGCCATTCCACTGCAACATATTAATCCAAAAGAAAGGAAAGTGAGACAAAAAAGAAGCCATGCATACTGTATGGTTCAATTTGTAGAAAAGTTAGAAATGTAGTTATCTGTAGTGATGGAAAGTAGATCAGTGGTTGTCTGGAGCTGGGGCATGGAGGCGTAGTAAGGTAGGAATTAAAAGGACATGAGGAAACTTATGGGGCTGATCGATATGTTCACAATTTTAAGTGTGGTGTTGGTTTTCACAAGTTTATTATATGTCAAAACTTATCATATTGTATGCTTAAATATTTACAGTTCATTGTAATCCAAATATACTTATTTAAAGCTGTTTAAAAAAGAAAACAAAATGAAAATTTTAGTGTTTATAAGAATTATGGGGAAAGTTTGCCCAAAAGATTCTTTATCTAAGTCTTGGGTGAACCCCAAGATATTCATTTAAAAATAAACCTTCCTAGTTGATCCCAATGCAGAATGTCAGAGCCATAACCTTGAGAAATAATGCTTTCTGTAGATTTCTGCTGAGACCACAATCCTCAGTTCCATGTGCCCAAACCAAAAGTTATATGACACTTATACAGAGAAAAAGAGTGAAAATCAGATACAAAGGCTCAGCACAATTGCAACAAATTTGTTTGCTATGCCCAAGTTTGTACTTGTTAGGTACATGTACTTGGCATGTAGCAAGTTGATCAATGGTGTGATTTAAGTGTACAGGGCAAAAGAAGAAAGAAAACTTATGTAAACTTTTTGAGCCTCTCTTTTTTTATACAAAACTAGAGATAATAAGTCTCTTCATAATTTTTAAAGAATTAATGTGTGTAAAAGCACATACTCCAATGCCTCTCAACTTTTAGAGAATAGGATTGATATTTACTTTTAAAAGTCCTTATTTTAAAGTTTTAAATTGTTTTTATTTTCTTTTAATTTTGTCTTTTTATTTATATTATTGCTAAATTTATTTCTATTTTATTAGTAGTTCCTCTTTAAATTTTGTGAGCACATTTACATGTGTCACTTGAAAGACTGTCTTTTACCAGAAAGAGAAGCTAGATTTACATATGTGTTTAAGCCAATGTTGATTTCTTTTTTCCTCTGTGGCCACAGAGCAGGGCCTTTAAGTCAGCAGGCTTTAAAAAGACCTCAAAACCAATCTTATTGTCCCAGATTACCATGTTCAAAGTCCAACTTTGGAACGTCTGGCTCATTATGAAATGAAAATCCTGAAGGGGTCTAAATGAATGAACCCATCTATTGTTCCTTCTATGCAGTTAACTGGTAATCTCCTAGGGCATCCTGAACAACAGACTACCTGTTTGAAATAGCCATCTATGTTGATGATATTCTATTCTACCAGTGCCACCATATATAACCACCTCTTCTTTTTTGTTATTTTAGAATATTAAGGGAGTACAAATGTTTTTGTTACATGGATCACTTTTGTAATGCTTGAGTCATAGCTATAAGTGTGCCCTTCAACCATAACCACCTCTTCTGAATCATTTTGGGAGGATCATAACCACACCCTTTCCAGCTGAGATTCTCTACGTGGGTACCGAGTTGGTAGGATATTTTCTTTTCTGGCAGGGACCCTAACTGGTTGAAGTAAATCTCACCACTCTCTGGGATTAGAAAGCATTCTGGAAAACCAAAGCTATAGAGCACATCAGTAAATGATACTCAGAATTTTATATCTCACTTTCTCACCCTAATTGCTCCTCAAATAAAGACTCTTTCAGCTACCCAAGAAGAATTATAGGCTCGTTAGTGCTGAGACCAATTGTCTTTGATCCAAGATGGCCATCTATGGACATCTGGATATCCTGGTACTTTCAGGGTGGCTTTCCTCAGTTGTACAGTCTCCCAATGACTGCCCTCTGATCCATGGTATAATGTTGTTGCTACTCAGTATGGATTCCATTTCCTAAATGCTCTCATTTCAACCAGTCTGAGGTAAGGATAGCACTTATTGAGATCTGTGTAGATCAAATCAAATTCTTGATCATTCTCGGCAAGCAAATATTTTCTTCCTCTCCTTTGCCATGCAGTGGGCTCTGTTACTTCATCTTAGTTGAGGACATCTCTGTGGCTCCCCCAATGCCTAATAAATTGATGCATTCGTGCTTGTGGAGTGCTATTTATTCTTCAATTATAGCTTATGGTGTATTGTGGATAACTGGTTTTCTCTTTACCTTTTGAGGACTGTAACTGTGTCTGATTCATCTCTTGAATCCTCACAACTTAGCATAGTCTTAGGGTGAATTTAGGTGCTTAGTTGATGTTTTATAATTGCTTCATTATCTAATGATTCTTTATGTAACATAACAGTTTGAAAAATTCAAGAAACACTAATTTCATTCAATTTCCTTTAATGAGTACTTGTTACAATAAGAGGTATAAAGTCCTGTTCCCAAGTCCAAACCACTTTTTAACTTAAACCTTGAGTTTTCTGAATTACTTACCATGAAGTAATTCTCTTTATACCTGAAAAATGTTTTTTTTGAAATGTTTGAGATTAAAAAAATGTATTGCAAGAAGCATATGACAAACATTTCAAGAGTAAAAAATTAGTTGTAAAAGTAAGATAATTTACTAGTAAACCCACATTGTCTAGAAATGTGCAAAGCCTTTTGATGTAAAAGGTTTTGTTTGTTTGTTTTATACTGAGCACCGATTTTTATAACTTAGCTTCCCATGGAGAGGTAACTGCTTACATGCATTTTATTTATCCATTACATACATTCAAGGCTCAATCCTTTCAATGAGATCACAGTTCACCACTCTTTGATTTGTATTGTAATAAATCCGATGACAAGGATTTTTTCGAAGGAGTCCAAAGTTAGCCAGAACTTTGAATATCAAGATGAAAAAGCCTATAAGGTGATATGATTCCTTCAGTTCCTATCCCACAGGAGGCTAACCCCACAATTTTCCTCATTCAGAAAAAAAAATATTAAATTCGTGTTCAGAATTGTTTGATGATTGCTTTCTTGTGCTGATGTTTCATCAGTTCCTGATGTCAACGTGGCTCTCATAATTTTCTTTTAGGGTCAGGTTATTGACTTAGGGTTGTTTAAACTTTGCGGTCTAGTTTTTGGATTTTCACTGAGAATGACTTTCCCTTGATCGTCTTCTAGATCCTGATTAGGAAGAAGGAAGAACGTATAGATTGTGAATGTTATGAAACTTTAGAGTTTAAGAATACGATATTCTATGTATAAGTATCCCTATCAAAGGCCATAGTTTCTCATTGTAATACACTTTAGATAATGTTTTCTTAACAATAGCCTTAGTTTATCTCGATGAAACCAAGATTACCTTTTGATCAAAGGTATACAAAAACAAAAATTTGAAATTTGATGATTTTAAATTTTTAGAAAATTTGGATGGACTTGGATGTGTACAAGAAATCCTTGATAAGTCCTTCAGTTAAAAAATATTTGCACAATTGATCCTTTCCTTTCAACAATCTCTATATTGAATTAGCTTGAAATCAGATAGGCTTATAAAGTACATTGATAAGGCTTACAATTTCTTTTGTCTTAGTATTTAATTATCTCAGAAATTCAAATTCGTAATTCCAAGCTTGTAATTCACTCTAGGTTCCACGAGGGAAGTCTTTGCTCTTTCAGTGTATCAGACTGTAACGTAACTAAATGGAGGAATTAGAAAATGCACATAGAATAGTTATGAAGAAAATTGTAGTGCATATGTGATATATAATACATATAATCTACACATTTATATAAAAATTTATGAATAGTTATGCAGTTTTCTGTATGTGTGCAATTTTTATTTATTTATGCCTCAAACTGTATCCTCATCTTACATAATAACATTTTTAAGGTTTTAGGTCTGCCTGCAACCTATATGTGTTTGGCTCTTGTATTCAAACACTTCTTTTTGACTTAACTTACAGACACAAAATTGTTTGTGTATACTTAACTTGTATACACTCAATTTTGATATATATGTATGGATTATACACTTGAGTCTACCTCAGTGGTTCAATATGTCTTGCAGTTTACGTGAATATATTTGCATTTCCTTTAATATTTGTTATTCTTAGATTCTATTAATAGTGCAGAACATGAGTAATTTATTTTCTGATTCTTATCATCAAAATCCTTTTTATCAAAACTATCTAAATTTTCTCTCTTACAGACAACAAAATTAAATAAAATACATGAAAATACTGTCCTTTTCTTTTATTTCTCTTAACAAACCGAAAATGTGCCATATACACACATTACTATAGTCAGTACACTTACCTTGAACTCTTTTGTTGGTTTGTATCTTCCTCACAGGTGTGTCTAAAATTAAATTGTTGCAGTTAGAAATACTTTTCAATTATGGCTAAAATCAGACAGGAGACACAGGTAAGAAGAAAAGTGTAAAGTTTTAAATAGGTGTTACTTAAACATGTAGTTTTTTTTTTTTGAGTAGTAAATTTTATGATCCTTAGAGTTTCGTATTGACGATGGACAATTAGACATTTGTTTTCCAAATATCATAATGAATGTTTCCTAATTGTAAAACACATTATTTCATTATGTCTTTTGGATGCCCACATAATGTGCCATTTTTGCACAGGGCAAATGACTTACATAACTTTTTTCACCTTTTTTGTGAAAAGCATTACTTTATGATGAAGGGATATTTAACATTACAGACAGTTTAACACAAGTGCCTTCCCAGAGATAGCCACCCATCTTTGAGGACATCCCTATTTGTAATGTATCTCTCTGCAGAATTCTCACTATAGATCAATTTGCAATGGCTTTGTTGTAAATGAGGACAACAAAATAGCATTGACCTGATGACTCTAGAAATATAATTATAAGCAATTCAGGAAAATGTGCCCATATCCTCCATCATGGAGATCAATCCTATAAGACCCTTTAAAAATTAACTAGTTAAAAATAATAAAAGCTTTCACATTTAAGAACAGCAAGGGTTTCATAACTACACAATTTTTTGTTGTTATAGTTGACTTCAGGTTTATGTGGTAACAAAATATTGACTTATAAAAGATTGCCAAGAGAAGATGGACCTAACCTTTAATTAGTGAGTAAGAGCATTGTTTATAATAGATTTCTTACATTCCAAATAGTAAATTATTATACAATTTAAAGGTGGACTGAGGCGGGGTACGGTGGGTGGCTCACGCCTGTAATTCTAGTATTCTGGGAGGCCGAGACAGGAGGATCGCTTGAGCTCACCAGCCTGAGCAAGAGTGAGACTCCGTCTTTGCTTACTATAGAAAAATTAACCAGGCATTCTAGTGGGCTCCTCTTGTCTCAGCTACTCTGGATTGCTTGAGCCCAGGAGTTTGAGGTTGCTATGAGCTATGATGACACCACTGCACTGTAGCCAGGGCAACAGAGTGAGACTCTGTCTCAAAAAAATAAAATTAAACAAATAAATAAGGATCATAGAACTATTTTCAAAATCACTTTTTAAAACAAGCAAGTGTACTCAAATTTCCTTTCATAATTTATTAGCATCCACTTAATGAGATTTTGCTAATTTATTACTGTTTTGCTATGATAATATTCCAGAATAAAAAAACATTCATTTTGGCAAACAAATATTTTAAAAGAAAAGCTTAATTAAAGTTCAGAAATCAGGTGTGCTCCCAGTAGCTCTCTGCTATTTCAACATGAAAGAGAGTTGTATTCATGTTTAGAACAGCAATATGTGGGAAGATAAACCTGAATAATTTGGTGCAAATGTTCCCTCTCTGCCTAAAGTATGCAAAGTGTTTCAGCTCAGTTATTTGGAAGTTTCTTTTGTTTGGTTGGTTTTTTGCATTTTTACATGGCTATAACTATAGAGATTTAAAGTGGGGTATACAATATTACTTTATTGACCATGTTAATATTAATTAATGATAATACTGATAGTAACAGTATTCGCTGACAGCTTACTATATGCTGAACATTGTTCCAAGAGCTTTCCAGATGTTCAGTCATTTAGATGTAAGTAACATTACCATATTCACTTTTGAGATGAAGGAAATAGGTGGAAAAGAGTCAACTAACTTAGATTTAAGTCAGAGCTCAGATTGGAGGCAGACCTACAACCTGATCCACTATTCTTTACATGGGCTATAAATCTTAACATACTATATTGGCACATCTGCAAAACCTTCCAAAATGACTTTTTTTGGTTCTTTCTTTCTTTCTCCATAGCCTGTTATTCTCCTTTATTTGCTTGGGTAGTTTCAGAATACATATTTCTATGTAGGGTAAGCATGAAAAATTCTATGAATTTTGTGAGAACATTTTTCAGTTAAGGGCTTGGAAGTATTTGTCACTTAAGGGTGACAAATCACAATACCAGTACTGAAAAGTTCACTTAGTCATGTTAATAGTCAGGACTAAAGTGATTGGGAAATACACTCAAATCATCAACATGTACTACCTGCACCACAATATTTACAATATGAACAGTTCAGATAGAAAACTCAGTTTCAGATAGAACTTATCAAAATGAAGACCATGGTTTAGATACGTATTAATTAGCCAGACTCTGAAAAAAAAAACACAAACAAAGGTCCTGCATAATGTAATTTATACCACCTTCTTTGTAAATCAACGTCTCTTAGGATCTAGACAAGGGGATACTTGTGACTTAGTGATGACCTGTGGTTTTAGATGGCTAAAAAAGAAAATTAGCATATCCAATGAATGCTGATACTAGTAACTCTACTGTGTATTCTGTCTTTCCTATGAAAAGCAAAACCTTGGAAATGTTTCAAGAAAGACTTATGATGTAGCATTTTAAAAACTGATGCCTTATAGATATGTAGAGAGGCCTACACTGGGAACTAAAGGAATCAACCTCTGAGATGAACAGAAACAAGGGTTAGGAAAGGAGTCCATTAACTAAAAATTGAATATCATATTCTTAACTTGTAGCCGTTATATCTTTTCTTGGCTGAAGCAATTCTTTAGTACTTAGCTGCATTGTTTATAATAACTCATTAAAAGGGGCTTATTAAAGGGGGAAAACATACTTACCTGAAGTTTGAACCTAAATGAATTAAAGCAATATAAACAGGTACAGCTACTAATTTATTCATTCTCTAAAAAGCACTACCATTCTACAAAGCTGATTACTATGGCAAGGACTTAAAAAAAGAATTCAATTTAATCTTCATAATGTATTTGTCTTTTCCCTCAGATTTTTAAATGTTTTCCTAGAAGACAGTTAAACATTTGGGGGTAAATAGTGAATTCTGGATTAGATCTTCCATGAATCTTTGGTTCCATTATGCCTTGGGCATGCCATATATTCTTTGTGTTCTGAAAGGAAATCTTGTATTTTAAGACATATATTTCTAGTGAGGGAAAAGTCAATCATTGTTTAAATAAAAAATATATTTTTAGTATCACTGACAAGTCTGCAAATACCATGTAAGAGATTTTTTGTATATTAAAATACATAATACAGAAACAATAATTGCCCAAAATAAACAGGTATTATGAGAATTTACATCTTCCTGGACACAGTAATGCAATTTTTTAAAATTATAAGCAGAAAAGCTACCTGGACTGTATTTTGGATAAATACCACACTTCCATTGTGTTTCTCAATTCATAGTATATTTTAAAGAGCATATTTGGTTTTTCTAAATAATTTACTTGTTTCTCTAAAATATTTTATCAGCCTAATACTTTTATTATTAATAAAATTAAGTTGAAATCCATTTTTTGAATGCCAATGATCCAAATTTTATTAACATTTAATATTTCTTTGAATAATTACCATTTAGAGTTTGTATAAGATTTTGAATTCTTTTTTTCTTTGCTTTTGAAAGTAGTCTATTTAATGCCATAGACAGAGAACATTCCATAAAAGATTAAGATTAATTTTATATGCAAACAGTTTACATCTCCAGGTATAGATTATCGCTCAAACTGTTAGAAGAAACAAATACTCATTCCCAAGAATGTAGTTTTGGAAAAGAAAGTTACTAAATGCACTGTTTTGGGGGATATCTATGCGCTTACAGAATCCAAAAACATGCCTTTATCATTGTTATGGGGGCAGTGAATACATTTTTAAAAAATATAAAATATATGTCAAATTTGGGCTTGTTTATTTAACAACTAGAAATTTAAACATTGTTCCTCTTTCACATACTCAAAATATCTTTACCATTATCTGAATCAAAGCAAAAAAAGTATTCATTGCTCCCCAAGCTTTATACCAGAGAACTTTTTAAAGACTGTTTAAACTAGTAATCATTTCTTCATAACTATTACTTATACTACCATCAAACCAATCCATCTGTTAAGACAACAGCTAATGTCCTTTTTTAAACCTAATTAAAAGAAGAATCTGCTTGCTCAGTCTTTAAAAAGTTGAAGAACTATCACCAGAACCTGTTAAGGGGGTTAGTTGTCATCCTTTTACTAACCTCCCTGAAGCAGTCTTTTAATATCTTCATCTTCAAATAAATGACCATCACCACCTTCAATGAATTTGGTGACCTTGGTGACCTCTGAGAGGATACATGTTTATAGTAGAAATTGGTTTATATAACAAAAAAGATAGCAGATTTGATGTGATAAATAATGGCATCTGCCCAATAATGAATTCCAGACCAACACTTAGTTCTTTCACAGTTTTTAGGGGTGTATTTTGATAAACTAATTTTCTTATAAAGCTGTTGAACATTATACTGTGTAACAAAACAAATATAACTGCCCTTTATACTTCATTCCGTATTTTCATGGTTTTTTAAATGTTGGTATGGAACTTGAACAATAGAATGAGATAGAGTAGAAACATGTACAAGGCCTCAAAGATTATTTTGGGCTTGGATACAAAGAGCTTAGGTAAAGTTATATTCTGATTTTTCTAGACAGGCTCACCTTCTTGTAACAATTTTTTCAGAGTTTCTTCTGTATCTCCACCTCCAGTAGAAATCCTAGTGTATTTTATTTCAGGACCTAAAAGAAAGACAATTAAAAAAGGTCTAAAACAAGGGTAGGCAAACCTCTTCTGTACAGTGACAGAGAGTTAGTATTTTACACTTTTGGGCCGTGTTGTCTGTGTTGCAACTGTTCAACTCTGTCACTGCAGTATAAAAGCAGCCATAGACATTATGCAAATGAATGAACATGACTGTGCTCCAATTTATTTATTTATTTACATAAATATAGCACAGGCCATACTTGCTGACTACTTGTTTAAACAAATACTTATAGAAATAGCTGAATTTAGAATTTGAGACTAATTCACAGGTCACATACTGATACAAAGGTTTATTAAAATTATCAATAAATTATTTTATACAAACTCGCATATATTTTTGTACATAGATGTATGGACCTTAAGATTAATGAAAGCTCAAAGGAGGCAATGATTTTTCTTTTAGGATTCAGTGACTCATTAATAAACAGTAAAGAGGCTATATCATATAATATGAATACATACACATAATAAAAATGCATGCTTATAGATTTGTCTATACATTTCCAATTTAGAGTTAAACATAGATTACATATATAAAATAGCGTCATTTCTGACAGAAAAGAAATGAAGTACCATCAGTAACCATTATGAAATGACTTAGTCAGGTTCTTCAATGTTTCTTATAAAGATAATTTAAGATTAACTATTGTTTGACAATCTGGGCATATATCTATGTATGGAATTAAAGACTACCTGTGATGATTCGTTCTTCCCGTGTCTCTTTTTCTGTTATTTCCACAGGTACTCCGTCAATGATTTTGGTGTACTTTTTAATAATTGGCTCTGAAAGTAAGGGATGAAAAATGTATTTGATTTATCCTCATATGGTGTCTACGAGCGCTATTCAGAAAGTACCCAGCCATGTAACCTTTCTCATTATATTAACAATGGCTGGATACTTTCTGGACAGCCCTCATATACTTGCATTGGCTAGACATTTTAATGATTAAGTATATTTCTCAAAATATTACCATTTAGGAGTAAATCATAATCATTTTTGGAATATATCTCAAATAAATTCAGATCAATAGAGGTCTACAAGGTTCTGTGCTGAATCTTAGGTGAGGGGAGGGCCAGCTGTCAAAATAACTCTTCATGTCTCCCTTGTTTCCTGCCTGTGGAATGCATATTTAGTGAGAATCCAGGGAGCTGTACATCACTGGAATGGGAATCCTATGATAAATATTAGTAGTGGCTTATTAGTCAGAATCTTCTGCAATAGTTATTTTTCTTCTATGTCTGAGTTCAGTGTCCTCCCATCTGGACATTAGTGCTATCATTAATATCTATAATCGTTATATGCATATGCAGAAATAATGACAGTTTTGTTGGACCTGGTGACTTAATGGGTTAAATTAATTCCACCTAAATCCATTAAAAGGATAACTATATTTTATTTCTGCCTGGCTAATAAGGACCCATAGCTGAGAAAATTATTCCCACAATTTATATAAAATAAAAACCAGGAGAAATATCAGATGTTCAATATTTCTAAGCCAACAGTATTTCAAAATAACCATAGTGATGCCAAGTAGGCACCAGGAAATATACATAACGCACCTCCATGGATCACTTCAGTTACAGTTTCACCTTCTTTAATCAGTCTGAGTTCAGGTTCACCTTCAATTTTGACCTTTGTTATTGTGGGTCCTGAGACATTATTTTAGGAGACAAATTATCATGTTAAATCAGTCCTTTAAATTTACCAGAACAGGAAATTAATTCCAACATTTGGTGTGACTCAAATGTCAAGCTAGTTTTAGGCTCTATCTATGAAATCAGTTTTAAGCATTTCCCATTGTCTTCAAATTAGACAATATTTATGAGAACAAATGACTTGGTCTATTGGTGTGCTACTAAAATTACTATAATCTGCTTTAGCATTTAAGCAGATGTATAAATCCATTCATTCATTGGTAATTGTAAGGTATGATCACACAAAATATTGTACGTGGCTACACTTTGTGAATCATATAGTATGTACAAATTTGAGTTGCTCTATTGATAACTGGTGGAGTTCTTACTTTAGCTTACTGATATTATCTACTACTCTTTCCTTATTAAAATTGTTCATTTAAGTTTTTAAAATCACTGAGTACCTTACATTTTTGATCTAGTGGGCATAGGACTTAACATAGGGAAATCCCAATTTTATACTTACCTTTAAGATGCTGAGTTTCTGGTTTTTGGGAAAATGGACTTGAGTACTTACCTTCTATGTGATAATGATAAGAAACTAACTCATTAACAGTTAAACAGTCCTTCAAATGCAAAAGTTAAACAAGTGTTGCATTTGGCTTACAAAATGATTTTGCTCCCAGAGAAAATCATTTTGAATGTTAGAAAGCTGCTTCCTACATTAGTTAATTAAGACTGTTTTATATAGGAGTAAGAAAAATAAGATTCAGTACATTTAACTCATACTGTAATATCCTTCAGTGGTCAAATGTAACTGTATTTGCTTATCTTTGAGAAAATTTTTTGTCTCTCTAGAAATTGTCAATGTACATCATTACAAGAGTTAAAGTCTTTAACAATCTAAAATAATGAAAATAAGAGTACAGTTCTTTCAAATCATAAATATTTCATGCCATAATATTTGATTTATGAGGCCAAGAGATATTGAGTATAAAATATAAGGTCAGGTTTTTAAGGTGTAGAGAAAGTATACCTAAGGAGCTTAAGAACAGGAAATGAGTTAATAAAAATAAATAAATTTATATTTCTTTAGAAAAGCCAAACTGAAATTTCAGAAACATCCTTTGTAGTTAAGCTCTATGAAGGTAGGGATTTTATAAGTTTTTTTTTTTTCCTACTTATTCCCAGCATCTAGGAGAGTACCCAGCACAATGGGTGCTTAAAAACTGTTTTTGGATTGAATTTTGGTTGATTTATTCTTAATTATAAAATTTGGGTAAGTACCTTTTATAAGGAACATCTTAAAATTGTGACTTGGAGCCTAATTTATTTAGTAAGAATTTGAAAGTCATCAATGAATATGCAGATGTTCGAACAGTAAGAAGGAAATGCCAGTAACAATCTTAGAAGCTGGAGATAAACATTTGTTTCCTTTATGATGTGACTGAGAAGTAAAATTTCTGAATTTTTGAACTCAAGAGTTATTAATGAATAGGTGACATGGCCCCATTTTTCATCCACCTTCCCTTTACAGGAAGAAGGCAGGTAGAATTGATATTCCACTATGCTCCTAACCAAAGAAAGATTAATAGAATAGAATTCTGCTGACACAGATTGAGAAGATAAGTAAGTTGAATGAAGAAGCTTGAAAGAAGAGAGAAGAATCTTTGAAAATAAGAAAAATGGCACAAGTACATGATTTAAGTTAAAGAAGCTGTATATAATTATAATATAAAAGTTCAGGAAATCTAATTTTTAAAAAAATTTTAAAATCAATTGTATTATCAAGGATCATTTTGCCATTTTTCATTAAAATGATGGAGAAACATTTTTTCACCAAAAATTTCTGTGATTTAATTTCTTCTTAAAACACCAAATTCTCTTCATCAATATATAAAATCAATCAAGTGACTATGAGTATACTATTTTTGAAAACCACAGATTTCAAAGAATAACTTAATTTTAGGTTTCAAGAATGAATAACAATATAGATAACTAATTAGCTAGGAAATCAACATTTACCTATGTGTCCTCAATGTCTAAGTTTTAAGTCATGGCTCACTTTAAAAGGTATAGACAAAAGTATTCAAGAAATTTCTGTCTCAATCCACCGAATGAGAAGAAATATCAAAATCAAAGATAATCACCATAATAGTTTTCCTGACATTTAATCAAAGATATAATCTGTTCCTTTTTTGGAAGACTGCTTCTGTCCTTCTTATGGAATAAAGAAGATAGCAAGGTCTTTTCTTTGTGTCAAGGCACTACATTAAGATGCTTAAACATGGAAGTAAAAATTCTAAAAAAAGTCTGATTTCTGGAGATAATTAAAATACATGAAATGAGCCTAACGTTAAAGATGTTGAAGTTGGCTAACATAGTTAAGAGAAAAGTCACTGCTTATCCAATGTTCTAGTCTGAAACATCAGAAGAGAAGTATATATGTAAAATATATAAAATACATATATATGTGATATATCACATATCAGAATATGTATAAGGATGACTCACTGCACAAGCTGCTTATTTCCTCTTCTGTTTCTAAATGTTTTAATTTTAAAATATATCATGTGGGGTCGTAATTTCCAAGCTTTCATCAATGTACAGCTTCTATGTTTTCTTAGGTTGCAGAATGAAAAATGCCTGCACTTTTTCAAAAGAGTTTTTTATAATAGTACAAAGGGACCGTGCACAGAGATAGGAAACAAAGCAACAAAAAGAGTATTCTCTGAAGAATCTAACTATAGCAAAAGAATTCAGGATTTATTTGTTTGGTGGTTATCTGGGCACTAGTGCTAATGCCATGTCAATTAGATTCAAATTAAATCAAGTACAAGCAAATGTACTGAAAGTATGAGGAATGCACCATCTACTTTGCTAAATAATTTGCACTCCACATTCTGCAATTACATGAGCATGCCATTGGTATAGAAATATTTAGCATGTTAGTTTCAAAAAGAATGTAGGTACATTCATAGAAATCAGTATTTTTATGGATTCTTTTCGCAATGAAAGGAACCATGTATAATGTTGATTTTTACCTTCAGTTTTGATAATAGGCTGAAGACTGCCTTCAATCACTTTAATTTTTGGTTCCACAAATTTGGTTATAATTTTAGTTGCTGAAAGTATAGAAAGTGGAACATGAATGATGTTTACATAAAAACAACCTGAACAAAATTTCCCTTTTTTTTTTTATCTTTGCCGGGTGCTAAGGTATCAGATATGGTAATATGTTCAGGCAGTCAGATACAGGAAATATTCATAGTACATAATAAAATATCTTCTCATGTCCAGATGTTGAACTCTGAAGTCCAGTGACTTGAATTTGTTCCAGTAGAATACATACTCACTAAGTTAGGAATTCTATCTGTAAATCTACAATTTTGACTGTACCACTAAAGCTCTTTACCTTCTTTTGTACTTCTTGAAAATATTGGCTGCATAGCAATAGAAGACAAACATGATTAATGTCATGCAATTCATAATATCTCAAATTGCATTGTTGGATTCTTTGTCAATTAAAAGAAAAAATTGAAAGAAAAATAATTGAAATATTTTTCATGCATTTGACAACAGTGAAATAGAAAGGAAAAAATGGAAAATAGTTCAGAATACTTAAAAGAAAGAATAAATTTCAGCCAGCCAGACATGAGCTCTATTCAACAAATATGATATGATAAGTATTTAAGTTAGTCTAAAATGTCTTTAATTTTCAGCTTATCATCATTTTTTTAAAAAAATAGAGGGTGTATATTTTAAATATATGTCATCTATCCAAGTAAGATAATAGTGTGTAAAGTTGATTTAAAATAGCAGTCAACTATTTGGTTTACTTTGGTTATGCAGATTAACCAGAAATGTGCCTCTGGAGCCATACAAGCAAGACTACTGGCTTTTTGTCATTTCTACTTAAAGGCCTTAAAAGATGGTTCCATGAGATAATGGGCTGCACCAAAGCTATGTGCACTGTGCACTTATAACACGTTGCACTGACCCACACAGAGGTGAGATGTTAGCATAGCCTGGGTTTCTGTCAGTTCTCACCTAATGTTTCTAAGATTTCTAGTTGTGTCAACTTTTTGAATTAATGTGATTCTAGGCCTTAATAGAGACTATGTTTCCATCATATTTGATTTTGAGATCTCAAATTATGAAGCTCTAAAATGTATCAAATCTGTGTGTTCAGTTATTGATTCCACAGGTGGTCTTGCCAGAAAGGGACCTTTCCATGAAGGTTGAATGCACAGAAGTCTCTGCTGCTACTACAAAAATGTGTTAATTACTTTAAGTTTAATTTTTTATATTATGTTAAGGAACTTGAGGTTTAGGATGTTTAGTTCGTTGGTTGTTCCATTTCAATTATGCTTTTCTGACTTCTTAAATAGTTTTGACAGTTCATATCTGAAGATTAAATACTAATTTTAGTCCTCTCTAGCTCAAATGTTCTATATTTGACAATTTATACTAAAGAGGATCCCTTCCCCCAACTACACAATTTAAAATATATGTTATTTTGGGCACAAGAATAATATGAAGCAAGGAAATTAAGGGACTTTCAGAGACAAATCAACAAAGTAACATAAAACTAGGAACTTTGGTTTAATTCGTTTCTACCTTTATTTGAAAATGCTTCTTAATAGCAGAATATCCATCTTTGGAGGTGTAAAAGAAACATTACACATTGGAATGTAAATACTAAAGCTGTTTCAAGGGCTCTGGAAGGTAGGGAAGTCATTAGGCTTGTATAATTTCAGAAAATATAGTTTGTATTCTTTGAGTGAGGATACAATTTAGTAGGGGGAATAAGGGAATTATAATAATATTTTGGCTCATTGTACACAAAATATTGCATTGAGATATATATATAAAGTTGTGGAGCTAACATGTATAATAAAGTAGGAAAGTTAAAGAAATGTCCTGCAGATATACAGGACATTTGATGGAGAAAGATGACATAAAACACATTTGATGAATAGAGCCCATAAGGATTCTTTAATTTGTTATAAAATGTATTTTAAACAAGATTATATACTTTCAGGCTGGAATTTATACCATGCTGAATCACAGCTATTCCCATTAAATTTTTCAAATAGTGCTGAGCTGGCCTGATTCTGAAATTGTAGATGTTATTATATAACCAAAATCAACAAGAGCAGCAGACATTTTGTTTTGCTCCTTGCATTGGCTTTACTCCTTTTCCATACCTACTGTACATTTTAAGGAAAATTTTCTTAATTAAGTAAGTTGATGCTCATGGTATAAAATAGAATAATTTTCTAGTCAGAATAAATGTGGGGATCAAAGAAATGTTTTAGCTAGCTACTGATATATTTTGAGTGTTTAAATTGCAGAGCCAAAACAAAATGAAAAGAATTTCTGCTTTGACAGCTACAATGAAAGAAAGAAAGAAAAAAGATACAGGAAGAAAAAGTCCCAATGAAAAAGATATCCTATGAGCTACAATTATGAGAACAAAACCCTTTAGCATTAAGTCGTAGAGGTTTAATTTTGATAATCTGGTAATGTCAGGGATAAAAGAACCTTGGAATCTAGAAACTATACATTTATCACCTGGTAGATTTTTTTGTTCCTTAGTCCAGTTTTGGATGGGGAGAGTTTTTGCACCACTATCTCATAAAAATTAGGATTCTTTGGCACACACTTCCCACCCTGCCCTTAGACAGTTCATGGCTTGAGTGTGGAGTGAGCAACAAACCTTCAGCAATGTCATTTCTGTGTCCAATCATCTGAATTTTCAGTTACCTCTGGAGAGTCTTCTAATGATCCCTCCCCTTTGTATGTCATTTTTTTTTCTGACTCTTTGCCATGGTATTATTACATTTTACTGTATTTCTCATATTGTGTCACTCCTGTTTTTCCAATGAGTGGGGAAAGGGTTCATCAGAGTTGAATGGTATGGCCAAGCCTGAGAGGCCTCACCCAGACCTCAAGCCCTGTTTCAAGTGGAGTGAGATTTGCCATCATTTGGAATTCTAAATACCAGATTATCAATAATCTTTGTTTGTAAATACAAAGAAAATGATTGTTTTCTTTTTTTGCATCTTGCCACCTATGTGGCAAATATTCATTTTGTACTTACTATAGACAGTCATGGGGATTTCTTTGAAGGTGCTACCACGAACAAACTGAAAATAAATGTTTACATTTAGTAACATGGGATGTGGTAGTTGTGTTAACAAAAACTATAGCACCACTTTAATTCTTACTAAAGTGAAAACAGTGAAGCTATCATTACACTTAATAGAAATGAAGGCCTCATATAAATCATCTTTCGATTCTTGCTATCAGGTCCAATAGTATAAAAATCATCGACTTTTTGCTCAGTTTAAAATATTATAGAATAATTAATCCAAAGTTTAATATATTTATTAAAAATTATTTCATGGTTTTTGCTACTTTGACCCTGCAATGACAAAGAAGTAAAATATTCCTTTGCCTTTAACCTGGGATTAGTGATAATTTTTCATAAGTGAATTCTTTATATTTATTTATATTCAGCAGTAAAGGTATTTGATGATAGAAAGATATTAATTATTTATGTATGTCTTATTTTCCCAACCAGACTGTAAAATATTTGAATAAAGACCATATCTGATCCAGCTTCATATTTTCCATAACACTTAATGTGCTACTTTTGCTAAACAAAACCATGAAGAAATGTTATCATTTCTTTAAAGGTGGGCCAGTGGCACATAAGCAACAAAGAACAATCCAAGTCCAGTGTATGTTTACTTATTAATGCATACATTTCTAGTATCTTATGTTAAACTGCAGTATCTGTTCAACATATTATAAATGAAATCAGTAATGTTCTATACCTTAATTTGGATGTATTTGATCAGTTTATTAAGTATTTCCAGCAGCTGATCATTTCCAACAGGTGTGTCTATGAAAAGGAATATTAAATGCATATTGGTAAGAAAGGGTAAAATAAAAATCTAGATTCACATTTAAAAAGAGTTAACCCATTATTGAGTTCAATAATTACCAACCTGCTGGATAGAGGAGTTTATCTACAACATGAATGACACCATTTGTAGTCATGATGTCAGATTCTTTTGATTTCAGTTCATTCACCAGAAGTGTATCATTTACCTATCAAAACAAGGGGTAATGCCAATGAGAAATTTAATGAAGGACATTAAGATAAATTAATACTGGATTAACACTATCATAAATTTATTCTAGACAACTTACTCCTTTCAGAAAGATTTTGCTTCCTTGGGTGGTCTTTAAAATGTTAGTAACACCAGGTTCAAATCCCTTTCCGATGAAAACTCCTGGGGTCAGGTGGTAAAGAATGATGTTTTGAAGAGCATTTTTGTCCCCTAAAAGGAAAGATATATGTTTATTTAATAATATGACATTTTAATAGTACAAGGAGTAAAGAACAAAAAATTTCTTTGTCTTTTTTATTCCACACTGTATTTTCTCAAAATGTCCTTGTTCTCTCAAGTTAATATCAATGGTATGTTAAAACATACAATCATTTCAATCGGTCAATCAAAATATTACCCAACTTACTGGGAGAAAACATCAAATTATTTTTGAAATTATGACTGTTTCCTTCTTTCTCACCAAATTATCTGGGCCTTAATAGAAATAACAAAAGTGAACATCTAGCTCAACAATGTGGCAGTAAGCAGTTTAAGAACATTACTGAGGGACCCTCAGTAATCCCAAGTGGAATTAGAGGAAACCAAATCTAACTGTGAATACAAAAGAAGGGCCTTTTTATTTTTTGGGGCTGACATCTGGACAGGAAAGCTTGAGAAAGAAGGGAGATCCTGAAATCAGGGGGCAAATATATTTGATATATTCATTTTTGATATTCATTTTTGATATTCATTTTTGCTCACCCATCAGAATTTCCTTTTCTTCACTAGTCATTCCCTTAAAGGCATCATTGGTTGGCACAAATAAGGTCCAATCTCCAGGCTGTATCAGGAGCTCTTTCAAGTCTGCAGCTTCGAGGAGGCTGAGGAAGATGCTAAGCAGGAAGGATGTATATTTATTTGGTTAGATTTAGGTGTAGGTATATTCACCTAAAGCACACATTTAATAGAATAAAATCCATGTATTGTGGAAAGAATGAGAAAACTGCTCATACATTTTCATATGTTTCAAATTTACCTATGAAAGTTTTATCATGAGAAAATGATTGAAATACACAATATAAAGTTTAAATTTGTTCATCTCTGTTTTAATCTTATAAAACTTGACAAGGTCACACTTTATAACAGAATTGAATCATTTTTTTTTCATTTAAGACATCCACAAAATAGTCTTTGCTGATATATACTATCAGTTTGTAAAAGCTAATTACAAGAAAAAATTCAAGGAATAGTTGAGTTTATTGGATTTTTTTCACCCACTAAATCATATTACAGTTTACCAGGAGGCAATATGAATTGCATTTAAAAATATATATATATATATCAGTTTTTAAAACATTTGTATAAACTTCTTATTCTAAATTCTATTCTTGGCAATACTGGAGACTGAATGCTTTTTGGGATGCTAACTGTGAAACAAAAAATATGCCAATAGTTCTCATTTTTTTTTGTGGAGATGCAACTAATAAGCTTACCTAAAGCGCTTATCTTGTTTTAACTTTTCATGGAGAGATTTCTCTGCTGGCTTGATGATCTCTCGGAATATATGAATAGCACCATTTCTTCCTTGCTTACTTCCTCTAACCATGCATGAATTTTCAATGCAGACAGCCTAGCAGAGAAAAGACAGAGAAAAGAAAGATATGTGGTGTCCTTTTCCTTGCTCAAAATTTCCCACGTGCATGTGGCTGCATAGTTAAATATCTGGATTGGCTCTTATGAGAGGTCGCCTGGTCTCTGAAGCCAGAGCAAACAGCTTCTGTCCTCTGTTTTCAATGTCTCATACAACCTGACCTCACATTTCTTATCCAACCAGGTGTTTTGCTACAAGTCAAGCTACCCTATGCATCGAGCAGGTAGTTTTGTCAATAAATTACAAAAATTCTGTAGAATTCCATTTCTATATTTTCTATCATTTCTCTCCAGGTTTGAACTATTCTTCCAGATCCTCTTTTTGGTTAATATTAACCACAATGTTTCCTGACTTAAGTGTCTCTTGTGATCTTCACAAATATTTACTGTATTTTCTTGACCGTAGGAGCCTATCAATTTTAAGTCAAATCATTGATATATTTATAGCTTTTTGAACAAATGTAATATATGTATATGTATAATTTAAACCGCAGCCCATTTAGTACACAATTAAAAATATGTGTGCCTTGAGATTGTGAAGCCACAGTGAGCAGCTACTGCATGCTATGTTCAGTTCTAGGTAAGGCTTGACTTCCTGTGAAGGATTTTAGCTGCAGCTGCGTGTGTTATCTGGACAGACACTGAACAGTACTGCTAGTTGCACTGCAATTTTGATAAGCAATATTTCTAGAAATTTTCCTACAGATAAAAGTATATTAGAACTGTTTTATAGAGTCAAGAAATCTCTATGTGTCTGTACAAGTTTATCTTGAAAGTCATTCAAAAGGGGTTCGGTTGCTGAATGGTTATCTTACAGTAAAAGATCATCCTACATATTTGATCGTAAAGTGCTCTACCAATGAAAAGCTTATTTTACAGGGGTTTTAGTACTTTCTGGAATTTAAAATAATTAATATTTTAGAACACAAAGTCATTTATAATGAAACACATGCTGATTTTCTGAGTTATTAATACACAGCAGTTTTTGTACTTCCCTCACAGTTTTTTCACCCAAGTACCCAGTTCCCTGATCCTTCTATGAACACTCACTATTAAAACCACATTCATAAAATTCTGCAAAACATTCGTTGTAACAATCTTCTTTGACATGTGCAGGACATTTCACATTTAGGTCAATGTGGAGTTTTTATCTTGTTCTGATTCACTTACTGTACGATACACGAAGACTCTGAGCTGCTTGCCTCCAATGGTCTCGAGTTTTTGTCCATTGTAAAGCTCATTAAGGCCAATTTTTACTTTCAATATGTGATTCTGCAAAATTAATTTAAGAAGGCGCTGATCCATGCTCAGAGTATCATCTATAAATAAATTCATTAAGAAAGAGCATTATTTTATGAAGAAAATACTAAAGTTTCTCCTAATGAGAGAAAAATCATGAAAATGGATAATCCTTGATACTATTGATATTTATGGATCTTACATTCATAGAATATATGAGTCAAGTAAGTGCACAAGACTAGCAACTCAATTCACCAAGTAGAAACTCTGCAAGCTATTAAATCAAATGACTATAGCATAGTTCCAAGCAATTCAGACATTGAGTTTCATCTCTGCAGAGTTACATAGTTTTATGATGGTCATTGGCAAAAGCTAAACTCTAATGGTAGCCAAGGTTTTGTCTGACAATTAGATATCAATTAATCACATGAAAGACTATTGATGGATTATTTGTAAATTCATCTTTAGTTCTGGAAAGAGAATCAAAGCACATAACCTCTTAATGGTGGGTTAATGTCAAAATATGTGACTATCATTATTATAAAGAAGAAAACCAGCATTTCTAAGAATTTGAATTTTTTTCTGATTAATAATTTTCTGTATCACAATTTAGTATTTGGAAAAACATAAAAAATATATTACTTATTTTTTAATTACTAAATTTTGCCTAACAATTTAAATATGTCTTTGTGAAATCATTTTTCTGGGAAAGGTGATAGGTTGCATTAATCTAAACAGTGTGAATAGTGGCTACTAGGTGAAAGAAATACTTGTATAATATTTTACATCAGGATATGGAAGTGTATAATAACCTCTTGTTTTATTTATTTATAATTTGACATTCCTATTGTCTAAATTTTTAGATGCAAAATATACCTATTTATTTCTAAATATTATTATTTTGGTATCCACAAATCAGATTTATTTTTCTTAAGATCAAATAATGCAAACTTAGGTATGCTAGAAATATTATTACAGTCACAGAATAACTGAATTACTCCTTATTATAAAATTTTGCTCCTTGTAAGTTATTACTCATTACAATGAAATGTTTTTAATTGAAGAACATTTTAGCAAAGACAGCATAGTACTAACACATTGTATGCATAGCCAATGTAGAAACTAATCAACACCTTGTAAAACAGTTACTATTTCTTGTTGCAAACAATCATAGTAAAGAAAAAAAAATGTGTGTGGAGAGAGAGCAGGAATACCACCAGCCAGTGCGTACCAGAAAATGCATTATTCACAGGTGCCAGCAAAGTGTATTCTCCATCCGGCCTCAGAGCAGATGCCAAGCCTAATTGGGCCACGAGGTCTGTGAAAGTGGTTTGCTGATTTCCAGCCAGCTCAATAACTTGTTTGGCTGCAAAATAAACCATCACCATCCAAACAATGTCATCATTGCTATTATCTTCATTACAAAATTAGTAAATCAATTCTTCGCTATTTCCTAATATTGTAAGCTATTTACTGGAATGTCAGTGTGATAAGACACGCTGCCCTTCCCTAGGAAGACAGTTCCCGCTTGCATTTTTGGGGATTGATAACCACAAAAAATTTCAGAAGGAAGATATTTTTCTGTCTTCCTACTTAACAGTTTTCTTTAATTCTCTGTTGCTCTTCTCATCTCTCTCCACCCTGTGCGTGTCATAGCTTTCATTTATCCAGAGACATTTAGTTATGTCTTTCCTTCTGTTTTCAAGAAAAACTGGCACTGTGAGAACCTTTATAAATATGAGATGTTAGAAACCCTGGAAAGCCAAAGTTCCATGAGTGGCCATAACAACTGGCCACTATTTAGTACTTAGCTCACTGTTTATGGGGTTTGTGATTCACATGCCTTTCTTTTCACTGCACATTCATTTTTTCATGGACTTACTTTTTGGGACACCATAATTGGTAAATAATGGTACATAAAAAATATGAACTGTTGCTTACCAGAATCAGGAATTAGGACCTGATCGATCAGATGGATCACACCATTATTTGTCACAATATCTTTTTTGTTCACCATTTTGATTCCATTTACTGTTATGCTGTCACCATCACATCCTATCTCAATCGTGTTCCCTTCTAGGGTCTCAAAGACTGCTCCTCCCATAATAGCCTCGGAACACTGGAGAGTGTTTAAGATGTGGTACTTCATGAGAGCTGGAGGACGAAATAAAAAGAGCAAGCTTTCAGACCAAAGGACATAACATTTGACCCTTCAAAGATGTGTTTTATTGTGGAACTAAGTATTCCTATGAAATATAATACAGATGTAAGACCTAAGGATTGACTGAAGGTTTTAAAATCCTAATTGTTCATGTTCTAGAAAAGTTTTCTTTTTGTTTTCCCCATAAACTACACCATAGGAACAGCTCAGCTTGGTAGGAAATAAGAAGAGAAGATCCATTCCAGGAAATGGTTTGTGCAGTACTAGAAAATGTGGTAGATTCAGTTCCAACTTTAATAAGAATGTAATTCCTGATGTGAATTGGTCCTTTCAGAAGGCCTCTAAAGTTATTTGTTAGTGACACCTATTCCAAAATACCCAAGCAGTATCTTGCATTAACTGCTGCTAAGACAAATCATTTCCTAAAGACAACAGTTAGAAAGTAGCCGAAATAAAGATGATTTCTTGAAGGACATCTGGAAGGATCTTTGCCTCAAGTATATTATATCTATCCTATATCTTAAAAATAGCTCACTTTAAATTGGTTAAATGTATTTTGGGTTAGGCTGAGTACGTGTAATGTGCCAGCACAATGTCAAATGTATCTCACAATAGAAAAGGTGATAGGAAAGCAGCTAAATTCTTCTGTGTATCAGTAATTAGTGGCCCAAGAGAACCATAAAATCTTCTCAACTCAATTATATCTTTTGGCATATATACAAAATTAAAAGCATTGTGTAATATGTATACAATATTGAAATTCAATGATCTAATATTTCTTTTCAACACTTGCTAATCCGTCTGAATACCTGCTACTTATTTATTTGAATTATTATTCTTAATGAGAATAAGGATATTCTTATTATTAAGAATTATACACTGCCTATTCTTTCAAGGATTTTTTTAAAAAGACTTTTATAATGCACCTCAGAATAAGTTTTTTTTTTCATTAGCTTATCAAAGCTGATATTTTGGGCAAGAACTAGTTTCTTTTTCATTTCCTTTTCTTCTCAGAATGCTAGGTGACTTCTCAGAGAGGAAAACATTATACTACCTTCAGAAGCCACTTTGTCTCCCATGATCCTTTCTAGGACACCTCGTGGGAGTCTCTCAAAAGCCTCATTGGTAGGAGCAAAGAGTGTGAAGTGACCATCTCTTCCAAGGGATTCCAATACGTCCGATGTAATGGCAGCTGCCTGAAACACAAATGTGCTTTACAGAGGCTTGCACATGGCAAACCCAAAAGAAAATTACAAAATTCTAAGCCCAGGCTGACATGAGGGAGTTGATTCCTTCACTATAGATGTTTGTTCTTATTAGATCTTTAAAACATTACTTTTTGGCACAGCCATCTATATCTTCTAACTTTCCTCAAATTATGTTTGCAAGAATGGGAATTCTGCCAATGTTTGTGTGACTGTAGCGATATTCAGCAGTACATATAATAACTGAAGTGAACACATTCTAAATGCACTAAATACATGACAGTCACATAACTAATCATTCTTTATCTACCATGCCCACAAAAATATTATTTCATGAGATTATTTCTTTTGTATAAATGAAGACAGTTTCATTTCAAGAAACATGTTTGCTACATTTCTGCCAGATTTGTTTGATAGCATTTTTATTGTTCTTAGATTTTTTTTTCAGAATATTATGGGGGTACAAATGTTTAGGTTACACATATCACCTTTGCCCCACCCAAATCAGAACCCAGATATAAAACCATCCTCATATAGCCATCTGATCTTTGACAAAGCAGACAAAAACATACACTGGGGAAAAGATTCCTTATTCAATAAATGGTGCTGGGAAAATTGGATAGCCACATGTTCCTAGATTTTGACAAGGTAAGAGGAGGGATTTCAATGATCCAAGACAATCTGCTCTTGGACTTACTCTGAAAGATGAAAGTTCATCTTCTGCTTCAATGAAGTCTTGAATTGAGGTCCCAATTTGTGTAAGGACACGGTCAATGACATGCACAACACCATTTGTTGCAATCTGGTTCCCATGGATGATTCTAGCACAATTCACAGTGACAACCTATAATTATTTGGAAAAATCAAAGTACTGAAATCAGAGCTATCCATAGGCCACTGAGACTGCAAGCCCATTCCCAGTGTTTCATTCATACTAGTAAATGTAACATAAAGGAACCTACGTTCTAAATGTAAATGCTGTGGAGGAAAGACTTACATATTGCTATATCTTAATTAGAAACTAAAAGAAAATGAAACCAGTTCAGAACCCAAGTCCAGTCACACTTAACATATCTGGAAACATAAGTCAAAGTGTTTTTTCATTCAAATTATTACTTTTATTCTTATTTTTCTTTTATGCAGATAGTAATAAACTATTTTAATGTAGGTAAATGAATTACATAAAGAAGACTAATTCTAAAATAAGTGAGAAGAATAAACAAATATTTATTAGATAAATATAAACAGTTTTAATACAAAAACTTCCTGAATATTGCTTCATCACTGACCTATTTTGTGCCTTAGAATTTGACTGTCAAAGAGTCCTATGAACCTGCTGGCAGTTTTCCACAAAGACTGATCCAAACAGACAAGAACCCCCATTGCTATAGCAGACAGAGGGTGAATAAACGAACACTCATTTTCTGATTATTCTTTTGCCTATCTTTAAAAAATTATTTCAAACACATAAACTATTAAAATTACCTTTTTTAGAATACCTAAGTCTACTGTCAATGAACTGTTCATGTCATTTATCCTTCGTAATCACTCTTTACTAAAAATTAGTAACTGGGTTGAAAATTTACATGACCTAGATTTGGGGGAAAGTCATAATACAGCACTTATTCTCACTAACATTTTATTATTTTATGAACATTATATAAAAGGTACAAACAAAATAAAGGAAAGAATTCTCAGAAATGTAATTTTTATTAATGAACTTACCCCATTAGGATAATGGTTAATGAAAAGCCCCAAATTGTTATACATTGAAGGAATAATCATGCCATTTTTTAAGTCCTTGGTCAACATTCTCTTATTAACCATGTGGCTGTGTAAAGCATTCAATAATTCAACATTTACATTGCTCTCCAAACCTCTACGGATATCCTAGAAAAATTGAAATGATAGAAATGTAATTTATTGTGGTTCATTATTAAAAGTCTTATGATCACTCTCTTTCTACTGATCACCCTATTTCTACTCTCTTGTTCTTTTCTCATTGCAAAATCAGATCATATAAAATTGAAATAAATAACTTAACATCGTACTATTCCAATTGGTTAAGGAACTTTATAAGTTCAGGTACTCAGTTAAGGGTCCTGAATTTGATAAAGTGCTTGGACAGAACAATTTTTTTAGATTAATATGCTGACGAAGAGACAATCTTGATATAAAGGATAAAATGATAAGACTTGGGATATAAAATTATCAGATATTTAACATATTTTAAGTGGCAAACAAAACAAAAATGACATATTTGTATATAACGCTTGAGTTTTAGTAAGTGTTTTACATTTATTACATAACAAATTAAGAATTTGACCATCCTGTACCCTTTATCTATCCAATGCATGTATTATAAAATGCTGAACTCAATGCTACAGGAAATACAATGATAGGTGAAGTACAGTCTCCACCATTGAGATACTTATCATATAGCAGCAGGTAAAAGTAAACATAATAAGATATAGGACAGAGGAGGAAAGAAATGCTTTCAGGGGTCAAATAAGGAAGGCTAGCTATTTGTAAAGTATAATAGTTTAAAGATATATTTTGAAGAGTAGGTAAGATTTAAATGTGTAGGAATGGTGTGGTGGTCATTCTAAATCCAGTTTCTGACATAGGGTGAATGTTGGGAGAGCAGAAGTTGTCCAGTGTGGTTAACATATATTTCTGTTTCTCAGATAATATTAAGAAAGAAGTTTAGGTATGCTGGACAATAATGTGGAGGACTTTAATGCCTGATAAGGAGTAAATTAAACTGGCAATGAGGAACCACTGAAGATTTTGTGGCATTGGAATTTAATAATTAAAACCAGGCTTCAGGAAGGCAAATTGAATGGTAATGCAGAGCAGAAAGGAGGGTATTGGTTGGGAATATTGCTTTAGATGAAACAAGACTGATGGCTGACTAACAGCAATTTGTAAGAATTGGAGAGGGGAGGTAAGAATTGCTCACAATTTTCAAGTCTGAACATTGAGACTGGCACTGTCAATTGTGGGAAAAAGTCACAGAAAAGCAATTATTTATGGAGAGAAAGAAAATGGCATACATTTTAGATAACTTTTTTTAAAAAAGATGCACATGGTATATCCAAGGAGAAATATTAAGATGGATATTAGAAGTAGGAACATATTTCTATACCAGTCTTACTGATTTAGAAATTGAGTCATAATTTAGTGTGTTGTAAATTAGTCAGTGCGCACAAGCTTGAAAATCAAGTGTATTGTTTGTAACATTTCACTTAAACATCCACACATATGTTTGCAAATCTGAAAATTTCTGAATAGCCATATATATTTACATATAATTAAACATACATAATAAAATATAGCTATATAATATAGCTTATGATAGAGTTTTAAATTCCACTAGGCTTCTCAACTTACCTTTATATTAGATATGTCATCTGAAATTACATATATTTCCTCATAAATAAGAAGGAAAGAAGAAAAAAGTAAAATAGAATAATAATAAATACCCTTCTAGTCCATTCTAGGTTTGCTTCTTTTTATTATTAGTTTATAAGTCTACTGGGGAGTTATTCTATTTACTGATGTATTAAAATGTTTTGCTTCCCTCAATAACTCATCCCTTTATATATCCTCGTATATGCACAATAGAAATATATAAAATTCCTATCAATATCCAACTTAATAAATCAATTAAAATGAAAAAACAATAATAACAAACAATAAATATATTGATAAAAATAATGAATTACAGAATCCAAATTGTCCCAAGCGTCGTTACTCGGTGCGAAGTAAGTGAATGATCCCTGTCCTTCGATCTCTTCCCTCAGTTTTGAGACATCAGAATAGCGCTGTGTTGTGGTGGCTCCCACGATGCCCAGAGTGCCGTAAACATGGTCGATGGGCAAAACTGAAATAATCAAGAAATGAATAAGTACTGAGGATAATATTTTTGGGATATTTCATAATCATTTAAACTTTCATTAAGTTTCCCAATACATTTAACTAACAATTTTTGCAATCACATTCTATGAATCATCAATTTTATATAAAAGTTTCCTTTAGATTGCTAAATAATAAAGTACTATTGAAAACCGTTATTACATATATCCTTTGTATAGATGAAAAATAAATATTAAACTACCATGCTGGTTTAACATTTAGTCTATTGAGGTCTCAAGTCTGCTATGTCAATAATAATTCCATTATAATTAAATATCAAATATGTTATTTGAATCTATAATTTCTATAGATTTGGGTCCCTAAAAGAACTATGTAGACCTGCTTGTTCTCATTATAATATCAGAAATAAAGGAGATCAAAGTGTCTAATGCTTCCAGAATATTTCTCCTGAGCATCAGATGAAAGACTTATGTATGAACATCAATCAGATAGGATTTATCTAGTAATGTGCAGCCAACTTATTTTTTCTGACTCTATATGCTTTGAGAATTAGTATAATTTGGATGATAGCATAGGAGAAATGGCTATTACATTTGTGAATATCCTAAGACTAGGAGACACAATTAATAAATTATAAAACTGGAATTTAAAAAGACCCCAAAAGATGTAGAAATTGAGTCAAAATAAGTGAGATTTTATTTATTTATTTATTTATTTATTTCAGCATATTATGGGGGTACAAATTTTAACAATGTTCCATGTAAATCATATGTCTGAATTGCAAAATCAAACCTTAGAGAGCCTTGACTTGATAATGTTCAGTAAAATAACCTTTTATCAACTTTAATTGATTACAAATTCAATATGAGCTAATGATATGACATGGCTACCAATGACAGGGTCTCCTCAAATGAAGTACTTGTCTTGATACTCTCTCAGCTGCTCAGACCCACATGCATTATAGATATTAGTCTGGGATTACAGTCAGAAAAAATGTTACTGGACTGGAGACTTTCTATGAGTTGGTGGTCATAGTGGGGAGGACTACAGAGTCCATGTCACATAGGAGAACCAGAGATGATCATCCCAGAGAAGAGAAGATCCTGTTGGGGATGAGAGGGTATCTGGAGGTAGGGCACGATGATTGGCATTAAGTATCTGAATGACTTTCATCTCAGAAAGGAAATAGATGAACTATTTTTTCTCTTATTGGCAGAGTTATAGGAAACCAAATTTCAATATAAGAAACGTTATAAAACCAGAGCCATTCAACCAGAGAAAATGATTCCTTGCCAAGCAGTGAGTTTCTTATTCCCAGACAAGTTGAAAGAAAGGGGATTTTGTAGAAAGGAATTTTGTTCTCAAAGGGAAGCTGAACTAATTTACATTTATGACTAAGCTTCTGTGGTATTGCCCACCATCCAGTGCATGAGAAGTGTGTTCTAATATTTTATCACTATGATAAATTCATGATTAACACAAAGATATGAGGGATAGATCTTGGATTTATGATGGTGCTAAATACACACACACACACACACACACACACACACACAATAGGCGTCTCCACAAGCTACCTCAGCTTTTTCCTTGCACAAGACAAGTTCCTCATTTAATTCAGGAAACTGAGACTTTACCTGCTGGGCAGCCTTTCATTCCTTCCATTCTCATATAACCGGGGCAACATTCATATAATACAGTCCTGTACATTGGAAGAAAATAAATATTAAAATGAAGAACTATGTAGATGCATTTTCACATAAACTTGGCAAAACATATTACTTATTGACAACATTTATTGAGAGTCCAGATATCAGGGTTTTTTTCCCCTAGCACCAAGTATTTATATTAGTTTGATTTTTCTCTATAGCCTCATGGTACTATGGAAAAGTTCCAGAATATTGATCCAGAAGAATGAAATTTGCATCCCTGTTCCACTACTTGATAGACATGTGAACCTTGAGCAAGTCTTTTAATAAATTTGAATCCCAGTTTCCCTAAGTATTTAATATGGATATGGTAGCTATAATACCTACTCAAAGGGTAATTATGAATCTCAAATAAAATAATGCTTTTGAAATCATTTTGTAAACTACAAATTGCTAGAAATGTTCATTAGTATAAAGTTATTAGAAATATCAACATTATAATCAATAAAATGTTATTGCTAACTAAAATAATGCTAGTTTTGGTTAGAATTGTCAATAGAGTTATTAATGTGATCATATTAAACTTTAAACTTTAAAATCTGTTTATTTTCATTTCTGTCAAATTTGAAAAAAGAAATTCAATAAGTTTGTTTCAAGTTATTAGAGTACCAAATTCAAGAAAATGCTACACTGTTCAAAGTTAACAAAGAGTGTCATGTTCTATAGGCAATAAATAAGGCAACAGACCAGAAAATTGAAGCAAAGATATACACAGAATAAATTCATTTAATTTCTTATATTTTGAGGGAAAGTAATAATCTAAAATTATCTAATAGCTTCCATTTTTTACTTTATTAATAAAATAATCTTGATTTTCACTTTATCAAATTTCATAGAACATTTTTTGGACTTCTTCAGGATCTAACACAGGTATTATTTCTTAATTAAAATTTTATGTAATGATTTATGTTTCCTTTCAATAGAAATATGAATATAAATGTATCAAACAATATTAGATATAGGGTGACTATTACAAGCAGAAAATAAATACACACCATTGTATAATTTTTAATTGATAAATTCCATGTCATACAGATTATGACAATTACGTAACAGATTATTTTGTAATTAATAAACATAAATTAGATAATTTAGGTGCTATTTCTTTTCTGCCTTTTTATCTAGTTGTGATAACTGTACTCAATAAGAAAGAAAGAATGAAAGAATTTAGATATATATGGGGAAAGATTGCCAACTATAAGAATAAAAACTTTTTCTTAGATAAAAATGATAATAAGAAGAAATTTCCAAGAAGCAAAAATTTTAATGGTATAAGAGATGATCTTATATAGTTAAATAAAAATAAAGTAAGTAAATGTTTTCAAACTGAAGTCAGGTCCATTAAGTAATTATCCATGATTTGTGTTCCTGCTTAGGATCTTGGATTCCTATTTCTGTATTTTTCTGATGAAAAATTTCTAGCATGGAATATGGGCTTAAGCATAATAGATTAAAAATATAGACAAAATTAAGTGGGAAATGCCAATTTCAAGTTATTCTCTAATTTTAATATAATTTTAAAAATAGTTGGTATTGGAAACATATACAAGCTATATAGAACCCTTATGCAAAACCTAATAGAGCCCCTGAAACGATTTTATTTACATTGATCCCCATATAAACAAATATGAGTATTTGGATGCAAGAAGATTGATTAAGCATTGCTTATATATTGGCTTTAAAGTACATTGTAAAAGATTAAAAAATGAGATCCATATATGCTTAGTCCAGAGACTGATAATATTTACTTGAAGTAAAATAGAGAATAAAAAAGGAAATTGTTAATAAAATTTCTGTAACACATGCTAATATAACCCACAGATCAGTCTTCATGTAGAGATGAACCAGATAAGATAAAATTCCAACAGAGCTGATTGTAATCTCAGCTGATGATAGAGCATTATGTTATCTGAGTATATACTTTGAAAACTAAAAAAGGAGAACATTTATGCTACAGAAAAACTCAGTACTCCCCTATGGTTAGAAGACAAAGCAAGAGTAAAGAAAAATTGTTGCTATGCACAGCTCTAAACATGGGAAATTCATCTGTCTTTTCTGAATAGTATCTAAAATTTCATGGGATGCCAACCCAAAATGCCACTGACTTTCTCTAAATGGAATCTACAAAATACTATATTAATGGACCACTGTGTATAGTGGGCAACATCTTAAATCTAGGAAACTTCCTGTTTTTCATTACTTTCTCCAAATCCCCAAAGCAACTGGTCAACTGGAAAGCCAACATTTCAGTCAATCAGCTGATATACAAAGTCCCAAAGACATCTCTGGAAATTTTAGCAGAAGCAAGCAAGTGACAGACCAGGCATTCTTCCTGTCAATATTATTGATTTCTTTGGTTATTTGAAACTAGCATTACAGTGCCCAGATATAAATGTGGTTGTGAAAATGAACCTGCTTGGGGAAGATAAGCTATGTGTTTGAACAAAAGAGACGCTGTTATATTTCTGGTAAAAAGCCAGACTTCAAAGGAGGGATTTTTTTTTTTTTTTTTAATGAAAAGCAAGAAAGAATCTTGGCATATGCTCTGTACAAGCTTTGGCATCTTTAATATATTTAGATGGTTAAAGTAAGATGAGAACACACTTTTCTAACTTCCAGGAAGGATGTAATAAAGATTTCCTTAAACATTTTGGGGAGCAAGTCCTTTCTTACCTAGTTACTGTGCCTACCAAATATGCTTCATGGTATCCAAGAACAAACAGAACAAAGAGCTGAGAACCCAGAGCCTTTCAGTTCCCAGCTGAGGCCTGGCTTGCAGCATGGCAAAAAGCACTATAGCCACTGACTTGAATTATAATTGCATGAATGACTCACAAGTCTAGCAGATGTCTGCAAACTAATAGGAATAGCATCCAAGTCAAAAAATAACATAGGTTGAAACTCTATTAAGCAAATGGGCAGGGAATGGGCAGCAATGTCCTGTGGTGGTTCAGATCTGGTTACCATGGGGAGATACAGCCCAGCTAAGGTTATATGCCTTGTATACATGATTCTTACTTAGAAATAAAGATAATACTATGCATTTCAAATGGGCACCTGGTCACAACTCCTTTTCCCACCTACTTATATGCATTTGTTTACCAATAGTTTAAGGACAACTAATATGATGAGTTTTAGTTATATAGTAATTTCACATTCATCAATTCATTTTATCATCTCAGAAACTCTATAATATAGGTATTAAATCCATGTTTCACAGATAAAGTCTCCAAGAGTTGAAGTGATTTTATATTTAGCATTTTTACCAATATTATTAGCTTAAAAATGAGTTTTTAACCAATCTTTTTACCCCACCTAGGGTAACTGAATTTTGATGATCATGTGCTAATTAAGCAGGTTCTGCTTAAAATCTTTTGGTTCTCATGGCACCCATCGCTGAGGGTGGAAGCCAAGTGAGTAGGAAGACAGAAGAAACCATTTCCACTGTTTTCTTTACTGGGGATGGCATTAAAACCTCTCTCATTGCATTACTTACCGTATCCATGACTGAGCTCCCTCACTGTAATATAAAGAATTTGGACCACATGAGTGGTTCCTAACCTTTATGTGTCCAGAATTTTGTTATTTTTTTCTACCAATATTTATTGGCAGAATAAACCAAAAAAGCATGTCTATTAAGTAATAAATAATGTTTTCCAATTGTAAGCTAATAAGTTAAAAATAATCATTGTTTTGGCTGTTGAAATATTAAATATAATGGTGGGTTTCCATTATCACCTTAGTGACTCTCTGGAGATCTGGCATCTTGAGCTAGGAATCACTGAATTAAGTGAAGAAATGAAACTCAAGTTTTTTCCAACTTTAATCTTTGATGAAAACTCTGAGGTAAATGAGAGCAGCTGTCCCTAACATTTTTGGCACCAGGGACTGGTTTCATGGAAGACAATTCTTACACAGACGAGGGGATGGGGAGAATGGTTTTGGGATGATTCAAGTGCATTACATTTATTGTGCATTTTATTTCTATTATTATTACATTGTAACATATGATGACATAATTATACAACTCACCATAATGCAGAATCTAATGCCACTGCTGATCTGACAGGAGGTGGAGCTCAGGCAGTGATGCAAGTGATGGGGAGCAGCTGTAAATACAGATGAAGCTTCGCCCCCTCACCCACTGCTCACCTCCTGCTGTGCGCCCAATTCCTAACAGGCCACAGACTGGTACCAGTCCGCAGCACGGGGGTTGGGGACTGCAGAACTAGGGTACTTTAGATAATTTCCAAATAACTGGAGGTAAAAATTAATTTGTGCCTCCGAAACCCTGATATTTTAAATAAGTTTGTTTTTTGGCCCACTTTTTAAAAAAATAAAATGAAGAAACTGAGGCACAGAAGTTAATTGACTTGCCCAAGATAAAAGAGGGCCAAACCAGAAATGGAAATGCCATCGTCAATTGCTCACACAAATAGATTCTAAACCAAATCAAATGGCCGTATGAGCTACCTCCTTCTGGCCTCCAGATAGCAGTGGATTCAGAGACAAATCTGAGTCCCACTAGTAATCGTGGAGATGCAGGAGAATTTCTTCACTCACATATGTGTTCCTTTCTTTTCTTTAAAACACTCCCACAATTTTGGATAGTATTTTCAAGAAGAATGGTGTGTTCTCCCAAGGGAAGTTATATACATCATGGTGTTGTCTTTGGAACTGGTGCATTAAAAAAATGAGAACTTACGTTTTCTTTCCACAGATGGCACCTTGATACCAGTTCCGACAAGTGCTGAAGTATTTCTTTTTGGTGCCCAAAATCTGTTGAAGAGCACAGACATTTGGCCTGGAGGATAGAGGAAAGGAAAAAAAGTTAATATCCTAATGACAATTAGTTTTTCATAGCTACAGGTCAGATGATTAAAAAAAGTTAAGACATGGACTAGATATTCAAAGATGTGATTCTAGCCATGCACAAATCTGAATTTTGACCCAGTCCTCCTGAATTGTTGGAAAAGCCTTCCAGTCTATGAGAGAGAGAGAAAGAAAGAAAATTATGCATCTTTGAGAGTAAAATACAAGTATTTCAAAAAGTTAACCTAATAGGAATACACAAACAACATGAAGTTTAACATAATTTTCTTTTTATGTGTCTTATTATTTTTAAGAGTAGATAATCCACTGATCCTTTTTAAATCAAACATGCTCATTTGGAGGATGGCAGTGGCTATAGGGCTTTCTGGAAAAATGGGAGATAAGAGTGCAAAAGAGACAACATTTACTAGATAAAAACATTATGATACACTAACTATACTCAGTAATTTCCTAGGCAAGAAATCACAGAAGTAAATGAATGCTAAAATTAGCTTTTAAGCAATATGGTTGCACAAGGGAAAACTTATCTTTTTGAATGGAAGTAATAGATTAGAACATCTTCTCACAATTTTAAGTGTTTTTTATTTTTTTAAGAGACAGAAGTCTTATTTCACTCTAAGGCAAGGAAGCATTTGAACATTATGAAAATCCCTCTGAGGCATGGAAAGAAGTGCCAAGATCCACTTCAAAAAAATTATAAATGGTTGGTTATGTCTGATAATTTTTAAAAATGCTAAGTTGAAGTTGCATTTGTCCTGTGAAATATAAAATTTTGCAAATTTTGCAGAATACAGAATTTAAAAGTAACTTAAATGCTTCAAAGAATTCAGATAACTAGTTATATTACCCAGTATTTAACTTTCATGTGTGATTTAAAGGAAATTTCCTCTAACATCATGTGTGATCTTTTAAAGCTATTTACATAATGATAGCCCCTAACAATAGAGTCTAATTTTAAAAATCCCATTCCAGGTTTTTGGAAGGAAATAAAAACCCAAGTAAACTTAATCATAAAGAAATGCCCTGCTAATTTTTTTAAATTGGATTAAAATTATATAATGTTTCATAAAAAGCAATTACACTCAAGTTATTTTGACAGTAATTCTTAAAGCTTAAAATGCACATATAAAACACAGAATACTCACATTTTCCTCCTTCTTATTACTTTGTAATAGGTAGAGAAAAAAAAAAACCCTGAAGTATATATAAGAAACTTTTGTATACTTATACATATAATAAGCTAAGGGGAAAAAAAGTTTATGAAACCAAACCACTTACTTACCCCTGTTCCCGGGCCCTGATACGGCTGTGAATCAAGACTTTATCATAATGACCATTGGCTTTTGCAGGGTTAACAACAAACAGCAAGAGTAGAGAAAATATAGGTAAGAAAGGAATCATCTTTAGTCTCTCCGTTGCAGTGAGTCCAGGAAGAGAACTGGCAGTGGGCTTTGGAGAGCTCAGAGTTTATATACATGTCAGAGTTGTGGGAGGGAACACTGTATCAACCTGAGAATCTGAACTCCCTCCAAGAAACATCAGCAACTTCAAGTTGCCAGCTAAAATCTATTTTGGTTAGTTATATTTACAGAAACACATTGAGCTGCTTTTGTCTTCTCATTATAAAGAAAATATTCATTCTAAATCATATGAACAACTGACTCATTGAATGTTTATATTTCCATTTTATTCTTTTGTACTTCAGGAGTTTTTATGGAAAATGCTTTTGTTTGAGTTTTAAGGACTATTCTGCAGTCTGTCCCTATCAGATTCCATGTCTGTGTGTTGAAGGTTATTATTTGATCTTATCATAGCTTGTCATATTCAGTTCACATCAGAACTGAAAGGTTAGTATTTTTCACAAGAAAACAAAGGTAGATGTAAGTTTGATGATCACAAGGGAGTAATAGCTATTGGTAAAAAAAAAACTTGGGGTAGATTTAAAACTTGCATAAAAAACGAAATAAGAATTCTAACTTGCTGACAAACATGTAGGGAAGTCCACATTTTTCCTACAGTCCCACTAAACTGGAGTGATACCTCTCATTTCCTTTCTCCTTTCAAATATCAAGGAATACAGAGAGTTAACATAATTCCACTTCTGGAAAGTTCCCCTAATTTTTGAAATGAAGCAGAAAGGAAAAACATTTGTGCTTTATTATTTTTTATTACATACTTCACATGATGTTGAACCTCTCCACACAGCACGTCTACTGATAACCAATGGTCAAAAGTAGCCCCTATTGGAAACAAGTATTAATAATCTAAAAATAATAGAATAATTAAATACATATTAAGAAACAGGGGCATTGCCAAAATGATTCTTCTTCTGATTTTATCAAGAGTAACTAAAACCTCTTAATATTACACTACGGAATCCCAAGCCAAGGCAATGTGCATTCTTACAGCTTCACACATGCCAAACGTTCAGAAAATCTTGTATAAAGAAATTTGAATGTCAGAAAGCAACAATAAGCTGAAATGATAACTGTAACCTACTTGAATAAACAAGTTAGACACCATCCCACAGTAAATATGCCATTCCAATACACTTTATTGCAAAGTGCTTACTTTGTAAGAGCGTATCAGTGTTGCCTTCCCACTGGTGATATACATAAATTGCTTCTGAACTCTCCATGTTGTCCAACTGGGGGACAGTCCAAGTAGGGGAGGCTGGATTAGGGCCAGAGAGGATTCTCAGTGTCACAAGAGTTATATTTAAGCTTACCATTGAGTTTTGCCTTAGAGAGATAAAATAATTCTGCAAATTGCTGCTTAGTTTGTTAAGAAAGCATACAATGAAATAACAAATTCTGAAATATGATTCAGAATCTTCTTAAATTTTAAAATCTTGGTATTAAGGTATAGAAAAGAAAGGGGTAATTCAAAAGGAGAGCTAGAGAGAAGGTAGCATAAAAATTAAATTATATTCCTTTCCCGGTCCCTTGTGGAAAGAAGAGTATTAATCTTTCATTTACATTTCTCTGAATGGAATCATTCTAATTTCATCTTTATGTTTCTGGTTTGCTTTATATAATAGCTGTCTATTACTCTTACGTTGTGCAAATGGTAGGTGGTCAGTAATTTCTTGAGTTAGGACAGAGAATTGTTTTATGATAATTAGTTCTACTTAGTATCATTAAATTAGCTGCTAGGACATTCTTGTTAATACAGTTATATAACAGTCTTCAATTCTAGGCTGCTTAGACATTATGATACAGATTATTTCCTTTCTAAAACATAATAATAGAATTTTAGAATTACAGAGGAATAAATAAAACTCAATGTATCCAACATCTCCAGCTTCACCACTATAAATAGAGTGAATAGTCTATATAAATAGTCTATAGTTTATAGTCTATATATTCACTATAAAAAGAGTGAATAGTTATTCACTCTTTATTGGCATGCTCACTGCTATTAATGCAACTCTTTTTATTGTTAGACAGCTGCAACTTTATAATTTTTTTCTATAATGAAGCTGAAATCTATTAAAAATCCAATGAGGTTTGATGGGAGGTAAGGAATGAAGTATTCAGAGAAAGATATATAGACATGATTAATATGTAACAAGAGTAAAACAAAAAAGATCTTTTTAAATACAGTCAAGAATGATAACAGATAGACTTGATTATGATTATAAGGGGTGAAGGCAGAATCAAAAGTTCCTGCCGTGTTATCTGCTTTCTTAATAGAGCCTACAATGAATTGAAAATATATTGATTTTTTTCGAGAACAATTTTGACCTAGTTGTTTCTTGTGACCACAGTTTTATCCATTGGAATCAATGGCTTCCATTCATCCTGACTCTTTCAGTCTTAATGGACAAATAATTGCATGAAATGAGTAGTGAAGATGGAAATGCATTCATATTTCAAAAGATTACTGCTCTCTTCTGAAAAATGAGACAG
The DNA here is from genome assembly GCA_008086735.1 of Cheirogaleus medius. NCBI lineage: Eukaryota > Metazoa > Chordata > Mammalia > Primates > Cheirogaleidae > Cheirogaleus > Cheirogaleus medius. The sequence goes on along the minus strand of VBSM01003176.1, from coordinate 70,464,567 downwards.
GTTTGACATTTTTTGTGGCAAGTGTGATATGTGCTCAAACAATAAAAAGAGGGATCTTAAATCTTTCTTTTCAGAATTTCAAATAATGGAGATCTTAAATCTATCCATTCTGAGCATCATGTTTGGAACTTGTATAAGTTCCATGGAAGTCAGCAAATGCCAGCCCTCAACAAGTATTTACAGTTAGGATTAGTAATGATATCAAGGAGGATCTTGAAAATGAGGGCCAGGTTGTGCATATAAACTACAAATTTAAAGGTGGGAGAACATGCCAAGAGAAAGAAAATTTTAGGGTAAATATGAAAAGATTATAGCACTGTAACTTAAAAAGCTGAAGCCAGTCCAGAAGTGTGATATTATATGCTTAATAGTGGGAGAAAGTCTAAGCAACTGCTTTATCCAGGACCCTGACTGCAGGAAGGCTGATGATTGAACCCTGATTCATAGCTGACAGTTTGGGGTAGAGTGAGGTAATCAAACAGTTCCAGAGAATGGGAATAAAAGGTGGTCCAAGTTCTAGAGAAGATATTGACAGATCTCAGGAAGAACATAATTCACCACTTTCAGAGTGCTTATCAAGGATCAAATTTGCTCTCTTACTCTCTCCCTCTCTGTCTGTCTTCACACAGGACCCTTATTCTTCTGCCCCATGAAAGAATGCTGACCCTGGGTTGGCCATGTCCTTTTCCTAGCAGTTGAGAGGAAGATTGAAATCATGATAATTAAGTCTGACTTGCAGGGTTGCAAAGTCTGACTCAGAAATGTTAAGTCATTAATGAAAAAGAAATGGTTTATTATGTAACTGAAGTGAAATAATGTGTCTAGAAGACAGGGACATTTGTTTCTAGCCATCAGGATGCTAATTTTCTGGCAGTTTGCAAATTATCTAGTGGATCTTTGTAACAAGCCTTGTAACCTGTGGAGACCATGAAGTCACTGTAATGTCATGCTTACTGTCACCAGCATGTATCCAGTCTTAAACTTACCCTACACTGTATAGGATTGGATATGGGCTATGGATTCAACAAACCTGGATACTTAAGCCAAAAGCAGATTTTTTATAAACAATATTTCCTTGGTTTTGAATGATCCATAGTAGTTATTTGCACCAAATTATTTCTCAGCCACTGCTTTTCAACATATGATTCATGAGATATTGAAAACATTCCTTATCACCTTGCTTTTGTTCTGGCCTAATTATAAATTATATGTAATATAATTTATTTGTAAAACATGGGGCCGTACTGCCCAGTGTGCAACTATCTTGGCTAGTGAGGGTCCCATTCTTCCCTGGTACCTGGGTTAGCAACCCTGTAAATGATTTTTTGTCCCTCTTTGAAATATACTTACAGCCAAAATAAAATTGAACATCAATGACCAACTTGAAGAGGTTAAAAAGGCAATATATAGGCTCAGATATTTGTGGCCACATTGTAAAGTCTACAAGGAGGGACAACTTCTAAGCCATCTTTTTGGTATCACAGTCCAATGGATTTCTTCTGTGTATACTCATAAATCTTCAAAGAATATTCTGACCCAACATATCTAAGATAATGAAATCATATTCAGAGAAAGAGATGATTAACTGTACCCCAAAGTAATTGCTAATTCATTTAGAAGCAAGCCAGAAGCCTTTCTGTGATAAATGTGGTTAGTATGCCATCTTTCCTGTAGAAATTTAAATGTTCACTTCCTTTAAAAGCCTATCAAATGACAAGTCTCACATTTATATTAAGTACTCAATCAGTGTAACTACTTGACCCTAATTGAATTGGGTGCTTTTGCAATTTTAAAAATGTGTGCTTTTTAGCAGTAATTTTTATTAGCAGTATTTGCTTGTATTTCTCTGGAGACATCTAGTGGAGAAAGTACAGTATACAATTTTTCTAGAAGTGCAGATACTGTCTACTACATTTTGATTAAAACAATAATCAATATAGAATTCGAATGAAAAAATCTTAAGCATTTTACCTGCATTTAAAAATTCCAGGGTTAATAGTGATCTCTTACATAAAATCTTTTAAAGCGGGTACAGATTGGCCCCAATAATTGATGCCAAATCTGGATAAAAGTTGAAAAATCTGGTCCTGTTTTTGCATGCATGTGGCTGAAAAACAAACTGCTTCATTTTTTTACTACATTGAGTTTTTTTTCTACATTGACATAGAATAATGACATGTGGATAAGAAATTATGACTTAATTTTTCTACTCCAAATGGTTGGAAATAATCACTTCTGCAGTCTAATTGCATTCGTTGGTTCCCTCCCACATTCGTGCACCTGTTATTTCTCACCTCTGACACTCTCTGTATTGTTGACATTATGCCTTTCATCTTCTCTCTCATTTGGATCTGGATGATTTTGTTTGAGAGACAATTAAGCCCATAGTCATCATCTGTCTCCTGCCCACAAATAACTTCTAATATTCCTTCAGCTTAGAGTGTAAGATGAAGGGATGGATAATTGCTGCAATTAAAAGAACTCTGTAGCCATCTATCTTTTATAGTACTGGAATTTCACCATCCCATCTGGCACATTTGGTCTGCTGAAAGAATGGTCTCAATTATGATAACTTCATAATTTGCATTCATCCATTTATCACTCTTCTTGGAGCCTTTCCCTCTGACATAGAAATACTCTAAGGTCCCGTACTTAGACTCCATCTTTGTGTTAATATATCCTCTCTGCTGGTTTGTCTCTGTCCAACACTGTTCTCGAATTCTCATCATCTGTTTCCAGTGTTGGAAATGCATGATCTATAAATGCTTTCTCTCTACATTTGAGAAGCCTTTTTCCTGGAAAAGTGCCAGTGAAATTTGGATTATTCCTCATTTTTCAGTCTTGATCTTTCTACTGTCCTCAAAGACATAGAATATATTTTGTTCTAAAATAAACTATGTTTCACCACTTCTCCGGATAGTGATCTTATGTGATGAATTTCCAACTGCAGAGATTGAATATTGTGACCATTAGAGATTCTTTCTTCTTGTTCTCCCCATATATCATGAGGGTTTCTGCTTTCCTCACTCACTCTCTTCTCTAAGATGTATGCAGATGATGAAGATTTTTATCCATTACCATTGTCTTAGAAGCAAATCAACCTTGGGGCACTATGTTAGTACTGTGCGGAAAAAATGGAAAAGACCTGGTCTTCTTTTTATGTTAACAAATGTGCAACATTCTTTATATTTTTATTCTTTTTCCCAGAGACACACATACTTGTGGAAAAAGTGGAATTAGATGAGTTACAAGACCTCAGGCCATGTCTATATGTATGACCTGAAAAGAGGTTTAGATGTCGTAGCTGCCTTGTATACATACAATGAACAACCAAAAGTGATGACTTCATTAGAGAAAGTTCAGGGGTGAGGATGGGGCACGGGAATTATTTAAGTGGACACAGAGACTAACGCTATGGTTCTTATTCAATAAAAAAAGCCTGTAGGATTAATAGTTGTCGTAGCTTTGGCCTTTAAATGAGAAAAGAATCTATGATTCTTTGAATCTATTTTTAAACTTCACAGAAACACACATGCACACAGAATTGTATATTTTTGCCTTTAGCAAATTATTTTCATGTGAAGTAAAATAAGCTCTTCAGTATGCAGACAATGGTTAAAGTAATAACAAACAGTAACATATTCATTATAATATCTTAAATGTATACTAGCACTGTCTGAAATTCATACGCAAACTAAAATGTGGTAGGGAAACAATTATTTGGGGTGGGAGATGATAGTACTGGTAGAATTAAAAAAAAACTTTAATAGCCAAGCAGTGTAAAACCATAGAGGTTGTAAATTAATAATTCTTCAGCATGAGAGATTATTGGATTGTATCAATTTTTGATTATGTATTTATAATTGTGATTATATAAATGTTCACTTGCATTTAAACATCTATCAACATTATTTTTACCATGTGGCAGATTTTTGTACAGTTGTTTTTTCTTCTTACTCTTATAAGATTAATAGCCAGAGAGTAATTGAGAAGAATAAACAAATCTTTTCCCCAGGTTGACCCGCATTTTACACATTTCTACTTGGAGAAAGCAGAAAGGAAGGTAGGATGCTCAGTTAATTTCTCTGGGTGTTGCGGTTATCTATTGCTGCCTAACACATCACTCCAAATGTAGTGGCATAAAATAGCAACCACCTTAATACACTCATGGTTTCTGTGGGTCAAGGATTCAGATAGTGCACAATAGAAATCGCTTATAATCAAGCCATACTGTTCCATGATGTCTGTGGCCTCCACTGGGGAGACCAAAGGGTTGGGGTGATTTCAGTCACTGCCAGCTGCCAGCTAGAATCCCTCGGACTGGAGGATCCACTGCCACAGTGGTTTCTTCACTCACATATCCGGCACATTGGCAAGGATGATGGAAAGGCTGAGCTCCATTGGGACTGTCGACCAGAGCGCCTGCCTGTGGCTTCTCCAACATAGTGGTCTAAGAGTAGCTGGACTTCTTATATGACAGCTCAGTAATAGCAAACAATGCAGAATAGGCACGGTCCTCTAGGAGCTAATGCCAAGTGCACATGGCCATCTTCTGTTGATGCTAGTGGTTGAAGCTGCCACAAGTCAGCTCAAATATAAGAGGAGAGCATGGAGGCTCTCACTTGATGACAAGAGAATCAAAATATGTGTGTCTATGGGGGGATTGTCTTCAGACCCTGAGACTCCCTGCAGACCTAGAAATGCATAAAGAGTCCTCTAACCTGTGGTTAAATTAGATGATGTATGTGGAAGTACATTGAAATTGCCAAATGCTATACATTAAATAGTTACTTTATTTTTATTTTACTTTTAGAAAATCATCAGAAAATCACCCCGTTGATGCTGTTTCATCTTTCTGTATTATGGCATTACCTTTCCCTTTGTAATTTTGCAGTTTGAATTGAATACAGTGTAAAATACCTATACACCGAGCCAGGACATGCTTCGACCTTTCTAAAGGGAAAGGACTTTTAATAATGAAAAAAAATTTAGAAAATATTTTTTGAACACCAGAATACAGAATTCTAAACTGCGTGACTTTAGAATTTGAGAGTCATATTGTAGATTTAAATATATCTGACCTCTAGTGGTTGCAACTACTTTTTGCAACTGTAAATGGATAGATGTTTTTTGTTGTTATTATTTCAGCATATTATGGGGGTACAAATGTTAAGGTTATATATATTGCCCTTGTCCCCTATCCCCCCTCGAGTCAGAGCTTTAAGCGTGACAGTTAGGTGTTTTTAAAGATGCTTCTTCAGAAATTATTTCATGCTGTTTGATGCTATCACAAATGGTAGATTTTAAATTTAATTTTTCAACTTTCTATTGTTAGTATATAAAAGTAAAATTGATTGTGTATATTGATCTTGTATTGTGCAACCTTGATATTTTCTTTATATCTTGTTATTCATTTTGGTCATAGACCATAACCATACTCTGTATGATTTCAATCTTTTCCTTTTAATTATGATTTTTTAATGTCCCAACATATGACTTACCTGGAGCAAAAAAGTATATATTCTATGTTTTTTGGATAAAGTATTTGTAAAGGTCAATAAAGTTAAATTGGTGGAAAGTGATGTTTAAATTTTAAAAATCCTTATGGATTTGTGCTTCTTAAATCAATTATTTTTTAAATCAATTTTTGAGACAGAAGTGTTGAAATTATCTCTGATCAGTCCACAAAGAAGGAAGTACGACTTGCCCACTCAAGAACTTAATTGGATATTGAGAAAGATGATACAATGTGATCTCTAATAAATATGAATAAAGTTTATTTAGTACTCACAACAAGCCAGGGATTCCTAGTAGGTGACAGGCTCACCAAGGGTCTGATAAGAAGGTAAGCAAACTGAGGTAGGGGAGATGGGTGGGAGATGGCTTTTTTTGTGTGTTTAGGAGGTAAAGTCTTCTTCATAGCAAAGGAACAATCAACAGAGTGAAAAGAACCTGTGGAATTGCAGAAAATATTTGCAAACCATATGTCTGATAAAAGGTTTACTTCCAAAATACATTTAGAATTTTTATGTCTTCTTTTTAAATTGACCCTTTGATTATTATACATTATAAATCTTTATCTCTGGCAATTTTCACTGTCTTGAATTTTGTTCTGTTATTAATATAGCTATATCAGCTTTCTGTAGATTTGTGTTTAAATGGCATATCCTTTTCTAATGTATGTCTTTGCTGAAAGTTTGTCTCTTTTAAACAGTATATTTTTGGATCTTACCTTTTATTCATTTTTACAATATCTAGCCTTTTTAGAGTGTTTGGTTCATTTACATTTAATGTAGTTACTGATATGATTGAGTTTAACTGTACCTTCTTTCTAGTTTTTTTGTTGTTGTCCCATTTAGTTATTTTTTATTGTTATGGTCTTTCTTTTTCACTTTTCTTTAATGGAGTGTGACTTTTAATTTCAACATAAGTTCTAACAGCATTTTAGCTAATCATTTTCTTTACTTATTTTAGTGGTTGCTCTTGAGTTTATAATTGGCTTACTTAAAATAGTTAAGATTGAATTATGACATATACTATTACATTAGAACTTTAACAATAGTATACTTCTATTTATCCTCCATCATTTGTAATATTGTTGTTTTTAATTTTTCTTTTGTATATGTCATAAATTTAGAATATTGTTATTAATAGTGATTTAATAGTGTTGAAACTATTTTAAGAAAAGAAATAGCTAATATTTTATAAATATTTACTTTTTACCATTTCTATAATTTCCATTTTTTCTAATAGATCCAAATTTCCTGTTACCATTTTGTTCAACCTGAAGAATTTCCTTTAGCATGTCTTGTAATGAGAGTTACATTCTCTCAGCTATTATTTATTTTTGTTTCATCTAATTTTTGAGGAATATTTTCCATTCATAGAAAATTCTAGGTTGATTTTTCTTTTTCCTGTCAGCAGTTATGTTTTTTCCATTGTTTTCTGTCTTGCAATATTTCTGATAAGAAGTTGCCTCTCTTATCATTTTCCTCTGAATACGATGTATCTTTTTTCTATGGTGTTTTTCTATCTTTGGTTTTGGGAAATACGTCTATGATGTGCTGAGATTTGGATCTCTTTGTATTTATCTTGATTGGGGTTTATGAAGTTTCTCAGAACTATAAATTAATGTCATGAAAATTACAATATATATTTCCCTGGCTTCAAACCTGGGAGCTTCTGTACTCTATAATTTCTCAGAGAAAAATAATGGTGATATTACAATGGTATTTAGTCTTTTGAATGCCCTGATGAGGAAATCAAAATATTTACCCCCAAATATACTGCTTTGACATATTTTGAGATGGCTACCATAGGTCCAACAGACAAAAGTAGCACTGCAAAGCTGTCTTTTGTGGGGAGAAATTTGTGTCTGTAGAGAATCTTCCTTGATGCAGCTAGGCCTTTCCTTATCCCAACCTAGGATCTAGGAAAGGTTATCTAAATCTGACACATTAAAGATCTGAAAGAAACATTTATCATCTGTTCTTTCTGTGAGGTTTCATCTACATAACAAGACCACCTTTTCTAGCCAAGCCTCTTCCTTTCTTCCTCCCATAACCTGTCTTGCCACTAAAACCTGTTTTGCCACAATCCAAGTCCCCATTCTTTATAAATTCTTTAAAATGAGCTTGTGATCTTTCTGTTTGAGATCAGATTCTGCTGAGAAAATCTAGAGGAAACCCTAAGCAAACTTGTAAAATTGGCATCATATCTACCCCTTAGCAAAGATGATTTTCTCATCATTTCTCTTCTTTCATTCTTTTCTATAACCTTTCTATCATACCATTCTTTCACAGAAAAAAAATTGTGAAAACATCTTACTGTTAAAATTTAAAGGGGGATTTGAATATTGATAAAAGTCAAAAAAGACTTAAAGAAATTAAAAGTTAAAGACGAGGCCAAAAGAGAAACAGTGCTGTATATATTAAAGAGGCTGATACTTTGGAAATCAGATGGCCTGGGTTTAACCATCAACTTTCCAGTCATCAGCTGTGAGGTCACTTGGAAAATAGATTTGTTGGATCACAGTTTGAAATGTTGGTTTTTGGTGTGCTCATGGTCAAAGAATGACCAGACACACCAAAGTAAGGCAAGCATGAAAATGAGTTTTTTTGAGGAGAGAGAGATAGGATTATAGACCAAGAGCAAGAGCAAAAGCAAGATGTAGGTTTACAGAGCAAGATATGTACGCCACAGATGACGACCAGACCCATTATCTTAGCAAAAGAGAGAGCGAGCTTGGTTATGGTCTGAGTCTTGTTTTATAGTGTCGGCATAGGGACCTTCCCATGGTTGAGACATCATCATGGAACCACTTTTGACAGTTGGGAGTTACATAACCTGAGTCTTACTACGCATGTGGATCTCCCATGAGCCTCTCTGAAAGCCTATTATGGGGGATGAACCGCAGCAGCACCCACTTTCGTCCCTAGGAGACCTGGAATCCCTCATTATGTACCTAACAGCTTGACTTCCCTATGCCTCAATTTCCCTAGCTGAATAATCAGCTATTGATAATAATATCTGTCCTGTCAACCCCTCAGAGATATTTTAAGAGTTATTTTTGAAGTAAGAGAGAAGTTTTAAGTAAACATCCAAATGGAATTAACCTCATATCTTGTTGAAGTTGATAGAAGTGAACATCACTCTCAAAACTACCAACTTTATATTTATTTATGTCAAGTGAGATCCTCAAAAATCACTCGGCAATACCTACTTTTCATGCTTGACAGGTACGGTAACTGACCTCAAGAAATGGTTATGCAATAACACCAAAAATAAAAGTAAAAAGACCCAGAGTTATTTTTGGTTGAAGATAGAGTGGGTGGTGGGTAAAAAAGTGTGTTTTAAACTACAAAGCTGTTGAAAGAAAATTTGAAGTTATAGGATTAAAACACCTCTGTGGAGAGGAAACCATGTAGAGGAACCTGCTCAAACTATTCAGAAAATCAACTCCGGGTGTATATATATATATATATAGAGAGAGAGAGAGAGAGAGAGAAAGAGAGAGAGAGAGAGAGAGAGAGAGAGGGAGACCGCTATAAAGGTAAAAGGGCAGGTTAAATGGACGCAAGACAAAGTTCTTGCTGAGAGGTTTGGTTACAGCTTTGGAGACATGGAGATGCTAAACTGACAACAGTCTTCAAAAGGAACATATCTAAATTGAAATGAAAAAAAAGACATATATATAGGAATATTATTCAGATGTATCAAAGTGATATACAACTTTTCATATTTAATTATAAATAAATGTAAATTAAGTTCTTAAAATGCCTTCTTAGTATTTTATTTAGAAAGGTGCAAGGTATTTTGTTGTTGCTGTTTGTTTTCTTATGTTTTGCTGCCAGGAGACAGAGAGTTGCTAGTGACTTGAAAGTAAGAGTACCTGATGGGGCTTGTATTCTGCAAGTGTGCCCTGAAAAAGCAACTGTGCTTGTATCCCTTATCAATATGTAAAATGCCCAGTCCAAATAAGAGTTTCTGATTATTTTGCATGGTAGACTTTAAGGGTAAAACTTTATATAAACTCATTATGAGGTTGCATTAAATTATAGCTTAGGTTTTCTACTCAAGGTCTTTGCACATCTTATCTATATGCTACTGTGGCTTATCAAGAGGAAACCAATCCTATGAATATGTCAAGATCAGTGTTGCTATTTCTGTTGGGGATCGTGTTACCATAGTAATATATTCCCTGTGGCTTAGAAAAGACTTATTTTGCTTAAGCGCTATTTTTATTTTATTCAAAATGAAGTGGAGATAAAATCATAAAAATGTTTTCCTGTTGCCTTCAGATTTAATAGTAATTTTAGACAGATGGATAAAGGTAATCAATGGATATCTCTTTTTAGCAACTTTCTTTTGCTACGTGCTGCTCCTCAGGCCAACGTCATCGTGAGAATGACCGTGATGAAGGGAGTGAGTTCCTGTGCTCCCTTTTGATTTATGGTTTTCCTTCAGGGGGCAGGATCGACTCCACTCCTAGAAATTTGGTCTGAATATCAAGACTGATGGTGCCATACATACAGCAAGAAGGTCTAGAAATATATTACTTTCATAATAAGGCTTTCTCTGGAGATCAGGTTTGGCTCCCAGGAAGGTTGAAAAGTGGCTTGAGAGATCGGGACAAGGAAGATTGACTTTGGCTTTTATTGGAATTAGAGTTCTTGCCCGGGTGAGTGGTCTAGCATCAGGATTTGAGTATCCTACCAGTGCCACAGGAGGGGGTGCTTGTGGGCTTTCCTATGGGCTTGTTTAGATGTGAGGCAAGAGAGGAAAAGAAGGAGTGGGCCTTGAAAACTACTAGTGGCAGATGTCAAAAAAAGAGTCTGACTAGTCTTTATATTATGTCTGTGTTATCTAAGCAGATAGTAAAAACATGAGTGAAAATTATATGTGTATATGTGCATATATATGTATTTGTGTACATATGAATACAGATATCAATAAAAGAAAATGACAATTTGTACTTGCTAAAGATTGCACGCATCATTGCAATGGTTAATGTGGAACTGTCATAGGACACTTTTCTGTAACAACAGAGAAGACAGGTGAGGTGTGACCTAATTTTCAGCAACAGTTTCTCCTTTCTACTCTTCTCTTTTTCCTGCTCCTCCTTCCTTTTTCTTGGTGGAATTTTTGGATTGGAGGTAACGAGACTTCTTAGTTCATGGAAAATTATCAGCATAGGAAAGTTTAAGGCTTTTTCCTTGTTCTGTTTCATTATATATTTTTAAACTTACTCCACATGGCATTCCTCTTCTTTCTGTAGAAATTCAGCTGATTGTAAATATATGTGTAGTAGAAAAAATGTATAATGTTTTGTTTTTGTGTGTGAACATTATGAATGTGTACAAATAGTATTTTGCTACAGATATGCATATTTTTACTCAATATCATGTTTTAAAATCTATACATGTAGTTGGATGCAGATTCAGCTTATTACTTCTGACTGCTGCATAATATCCAGCCTTATACTTATGAAACATTGCAAATATCTAGTCCCTTAGTGCTACATGACCAAAAATCTCTCCTCTAGCCTTTATTCTTTCTATAATGTCCTGGGCTACCATTCTGTCCCCAAACCCCCACTTGGAAGTAAACATATCTTTTTCTCCAAGGATGGTGTATGTACGCACACATGCTACATCAGTCATCCTTCTACCTCTTTCTTGCTTCTGTGACATCTATAAGTTGAGTTCAGGTAAAAGAGCCATTGGTCCATATTTGCTTATTATATAGTTTTTTGCACCTCAGAGCACTTGTCAAATACTTGATTTCATTTGATTCTCAAAATTCAATAAGTCAAGTACTATGATTAACTATATTTTATTGTGAAGGCAACTAAACTGTTGGTTAAGGTGAGTTAATATAAGTTAATATAAGTCCTAGGTGGATGGATTCTGGAGTAAAACTAAAGCCTTATGACTTGTTAACATTCCCTTCCATCAGTCAAAATAAGCCTCTACCAACCAAATGGGCCCTAGATTGTGGAAAACCTTTTAGTATGGTCAGTGGTTCTTAGTAGTATCCAGGACAAGTTCTGTAAGGAGACAGAATGTGATAAATTAATATAGTATAGAAATTCATTCTTAAACTTCCTGAATTTGACTTGGCATAGATGCCATGCCTATTATACCACTATAAAGTCTCTACGTATGATTTCATTAGAGCTACAAGGTATTATCTTATCACAGGATAATATCAGGTTCTAAGGAACCCCAACTAAATCTCCCATAGTATGATATGTCTATATAGGAATCTCTTAAATATAGCATTTAATCAGAATTAGGTGACATTCAGTATGACAATTCCTCAATGTGGTCATATAGATGGAACTTGTGATATTGGTTCAGGAATCCAGAAACTTGAATTCCAGATTCTCTAACATGCTGTGTAACCTTGTAAACATAATTTTACTTCACTAAGCCTCAGTTGAAATTAAAGGGCTGAAGTAGATGATTTTCAAGATTCCTTCCAACTTGAAATTCTATAGCTTTAGTATACTGTTAATTTAAATGTGGTAACAACTCTCAAGTATTCCCCTGAGTAAGGAATTAAAAAAAATTGTTTATATCTTCATATGGGTCGGTATAAGATGGAAGTACCAATGATGGGAATAATAATACTTATTATTTGGAAATAATTAGAGTCAGTATTTGTAAAAGATCTACAGTGCCTAAATCATATTTTGTAGCTTTTCACATTATACTTAGTGTTCATATCTCCTACAGGGAAGTTTATGGTACTAATAACCAAGGAGAGTGGAAAACTCTTAAGTCCACTACAGTATGCTTATGTCATTACCTGAGTCTGTTGCAACTGCCACATTTTTCCTCACTGGGAAGATTTGCTTTAGATAGCTTCCCCTGAACATGGAACCAGGATATGGTTATTCCCTGACTGCGATGTAGACTTACACGCACCAGTGCACAAACTCACACGTAGCTATATTTTCAAAGATCAAATCCAGTCTGATGTCATCCTTGTGCCACTCTGTTCCTGGGGCTTGGATGCATCACATTTTTTCAAGGCTCCTGGTCTCCTCTGCAGAACAATTTCCTTTCAAATGTCACCTCCTCCTTAAGAGAGGGTGAAAGGTTAGAAATAAATATTAATAGATTGCTATTGCAATAGCTTGTGCTAGAAGAGTTAGAATTATGACATTGTCATTATTTTTCTACTTCAGTCAGGTCAGAAGAGCATTCTGATACGAAGCAAAACCCATCATTGCTCCTGAGAACTAGTGACCCAAGTGGGTGAGAAGATGAAGGAAAATAGCAGAGGAAAATAGGCAAAGAGCATAAGTGCCCTATTTGTTCTCTTCTTACCAGCCAATAAATAGCCAATTCTGTTCAATAGCTCAAAGCACCTTGCCCAGGATGTGGGAAGAAGAAAATATTCATTTTAGAGTCAGGCAAAGAACTGTGTATCGAAAATATCATAACATAAATCTTAAAAAGGTGGTACTTTAAAAGAAAACAACAAAAAACAGCACTTACATTTACTCTTGGCTCAAATTTGTGCAATTAACCTTTATAAAACATCATGTCATGACATTAAAGTCTGCCTTGACTCTATGTTGCAATTGCTTCTCTCTCTTTCTCTCTCTCTCTTTGCTGCATACAAAGCTAAATTGGGCTTTTGTAGCTTTTGACTTTTCATTCAATGCAATTACATGCACCATTGACCCAATAATCAAGTGATAGAAATCTACAAGGATTAGTGTTGGCGGTGGCACGAATCAATGGAACACAGCATGAGTGTTCAGGAGAGAGACAGATGTACAAAGTTAGAGTCGGCACAGCCTGTTAAAACTGTTCTGCCTCTACTAACTGAAAATTCAATATTCAAATGGATTTTTAATGAAAAAATACACTTAATGTCACATCATATTCCATTTTTCATTGCATAGATCACTCCTGAGGCTAATTTCAGGGTGGAATTCTTTATACGTTCATGGTGACTGTACATGATGTGAACTTTGTGTAGAGGCAAAAAGCAATGAAAAAAGTCTTCCTTTGTGTTTATAGAATGGTTGTCTGGCAGGTTCTTAAATGTGAAAGGAGACAATTAACTGTGATTGTAATTTTATGTTTAAGGGACAATAGCTTAGTGTTCATAATTTCCTTGTAATTTTATTTTAGTATAATATCAATATGTAAATGCAAATAATATAACTCCAGCTAACTGAAACATGGGATCTTATGAAAAAGAAGGAACACCCTATCTCTTAATTTACCATGACTGTAAGAACCAGCCCAAATATAGTGTTCACAAAGTCAATTTGGGTTCTAAATGGAACCGAATATATTCTGCCTTTCTTTTTTTTTTTTTTACTGTCAGAGACTATGATATAATCAGAATAGCATGGGCTTTAGAATTAAAAATACCCAAGTTCAAATTCCTTTAGCTATGGGTCACTTGCAAAAGTCATAAAAACTGTAAAACCATCAATTTTGAGTTAAATGAAAATGGATTTTTATCACATCTAATTCTTATGAAAATTACAAGGAGGTAGTTATGCCAAAAAGTGTTACTTTTTCTTCTATTTTCTTCCTCCTATCCCCTAATCTCCCTCTGCCCTTTGTTTCTCCTCTTCCTCCTCCTCCTTTCTTTCTCTTTTAACTAAAATACATCTTGTTCCACAAACATGTCATTTCACATTGGACAAAATACTAAACTTTTCTCAATCTGTTTTTCCTTCACTGACAAAACTGATTTATTAACAAACTTTACGTGTTATATTAAGTATGTGGGAAAATCTGGTAAAAATAAGTGCTCAAAAATTTCTTTCCTTTCCTTTATTTCTTTGTTATATTTTCTATAAACATTGTGATTTTAGAAAAACATTCAGTTTGTCTTCATTTTACATTTTTGCTTCTTTGACTTGATAGAAGAAATCGGGATGCCAAGTGAACTGGTGGTACGAAGAAACATTTTAAAAAATTTATTTGAAAATATAAATTACGTATACCTTAATAACCCCAGCACTGTTCTGGACACTAGAAATAATAGTGAACGAGATGGGTAAGGGCCCTGCCTTTATAAAGCAACATTTTAGAGAGGAAGAGACAGAAAATACACAGAGAAGAAACAAATACACAAATTTCTGGCTAGAAAAAATTTTAGATGAGTCTAGTAATTTTTGAAAACCATCATAAAAATTAAGAGCTATAAGTTAACTTCACAAACCTCTAAAACTCGCACTGGATCAAATTATCCTCTCCTGAATCAACTTACATCACTGGGTCTTAACAAATCTCATTTTTTTTCTTTCCTGTTTTTTGGCAACAATTCTCAAGGTAGTATTGATTTCAGTTACTGTTTTCATTCAACAAATGCATAAATATGCTGCTATTTAGGACTCCTGATTAAATTCGTAATCTCCAATTAAACCCATTACATGCCTACTGGCCTGGGCTAAGATTCTCTCAGAAACACAATTAATCAAGAATCATGTTGGTTTTTCCCATACAGAATAGTAATTAAAAATAATGCTTCCACTTCTTCCTCAAATCCATTGGGATTTGGGAGACCAATTATTTTAAGAAATCTTGCAACACACCAGACCACCCTGTTTCGTGTCCTTGTTATATAGTTAATTATCTTTAATGTTATTTTCCCAGTCATCTATTCTGTCCTGTGATTCCTTCCCCAACCGTTCCATTTTGAACTCTGGAACAACTGTTTCTTTTCTTATTTCATGGTAACAAAACGAGTGTTAAATAATCACCGTCTACTCTGCAAATAATTTCCCACAATTTTCCATACTTGAAACATTGCTTGTCTCCTGGGGAAACCACCTCCCCATGTAGCTTGTGGGTGGGGTTCACTCTCCATATCCCATGTATCTTGAGAGCAGAGAGTTGGAAGCCAAATCTTTTTCAAATTTCAATCTACCTTTCAGATTAGTGCTCCTCCGCCCTGTGAATCACATGTTAACTTGCTCTAATCTACCCTGTTCTTCCTTCTGGCTGTTCTCAGAGAAATTTTTATCTTTCTGTTATTTGACCTCCTGAAGCTCTGTCAATGTAACAGCTGACAAGCTTACTTTTCTTATATCTCATGATTTCCCATGACCTCCCTCCCTAGGGTTGCTTAGGTTATTTGGTTATTTCCTTTCACTCTGTTCATCTCTTGAACTAGTTATCTGCCCAGGAAAGAGACCTGAGCATCATTCTTGACTTCTCCACCTTTCTCAACCACTTGCTTAAGTTGCTCTTTCAAATCAATCACCAGGGTGTGAATAAATTTCATTAAGCATATACATTCTGTTTTAGTTCTGTCCATTTCAGAATCAAATTTAAGCTCGAGTAGATAGTATTTATGATCATCTTAATTTGTGTGTGTGTGTGTGTATAGTAATGGCTATGGTTTGACAGTTCCCTGCAAAAACTCATGTTGAAACTCAATCCCCAATTTGGCAGTATTGAGAGGTGGGATCTTTTTAGAGGTAATTGGATTATGAGGGCTCTGCTCTCATGAATGGATTGACCCATTCATAGATTAATGGATTAGTGAGTTGTCATGGGAGGGATACTGGTGGCTTTTATTGGAAGAAGAAAAGAGACCTGGGCTATCATACACAGCCCTCTCGCCATGTGATATGATGCCCTGTGCTGCCTCAGAAAGTTCCCACCAGCAAAAAGGCTCTCACCAGATATGGCCCCGGACTTTGGACCTCTCAGCCTCATAGCTGTAAGAATAAATTCATCTTCTTTATACAGTACCCAGATATTCTTTTATAAGCAACAAAAAATGGGCTAAGACAACAAATTTCGGCAGGTTTGCAATGTAACATGTAAATTGAGATTTGGCAATAATAGTAATACTAATATGTGTGGATGTTAGAATAGTAAATGTGCTTAGGGGTACACACATGTGTGCTCCTTGAAAAAAACCAGCTGCTTCCCTCCCAGGTGATCTCACAAGCTGTCCTCACTTTGACTGATGTGCCTTAATTAGGTGTCTGGCTCTTTGCTTGTAGATTCTGAAATCTAACTTTGTCAGCACCTGTAGCATGGTCTCATCTCTCACAGACTCAAGTTTGCTAAGTTCAGGAGCTCATTTTCTACAATCAAGAGACCTGCTTCTTATTTCCATGGTTATGGCCATCATATAAAGCAGTATACATGACTCAATGTAACTAGTTCCATGAATGAAGCTGTAATGGAGGACTTGACTAGAACTGGAAAATGAATTTGTAGGCATGGTATCAGAGACATCCAGATAACATGCCTTCATTCATTTATCTTCACAACTGGGTCAGCTATACTCATAGGACCTGAATGATCTAAGTGCACTGGCTAAAGAATCTTCTTTTCCTGGGGCAGTATGTGAACAGATAATGCCAAAATTGGCCACTCCGACATTCCTTTCCTTTTTCCTAATGGCATTTTTCCAGGTTGTGGTTATCACCCCATTCTGAAAGACACTTTCTTTGTTTAGCCACATTAATGCATTAGACCAGATTGAACGTGAAGCCAATTCTGCTTTCTTAAGGTGATTTGCAGTCTTATTTGATCCAAGTTGAATGAGAAGGAATTTATACCACTTAATCCTGAATTCTTTGGGATTCCTTTGGGTTATCCTCATGTAATGAGAAAAAAAAATCGTGCACGCATAGGTCCTAATACCTGAAAAAATGCTTTTATTATTCTATGTTTTTAAATCATAATTATAACTGAGTTCCTTGGTCCAGAGTAGTAAAAGTTGATACTTTCCCATTCTACAAATGAGTCAGTGAAGACATTAGAATAGAGCTGGAAATTGAACTTTTTGCTTCCAAGTTCAATAGCTGAAGCAGAAGATTCAAGTCAAAAAATTTGGGTTAGGGATAGCTTTGCCTATTTTCATTCATTAAACATGATTACAACCAAACTACCTTACAATTTAGTATAAATATTCACAATATTTACATCCATTATTGGCCCATCTGACTCCTCAAAACATTTTTTTCTCTTTAAATTGCTGTTGATAAGTACAGGAAAGAACAAATGAGTGGAGCATTGTCAGGATCATCAATCCTAATCTTTTTTCCTATAAGAGTTGTGGATATAAAGATCTTATTACCATCTTCCTTCTCTCTCATCCGTAGTGGTATCTTAATCTTCAGATATCATGGTCCTAGTTTTCCCATACAGTCCACCCCATCTTTACCTTTTCATCTTATTTTTTTCAACTGATATAATCAATTAGTCTAATAATGGCTTTGTCTAAGGAAGTTATTTGAGCACTAATACGCCAAAGTGACTAGATTTATTTTTCCTCCTGTCCTGTGTAATAAAAGGAATATGTTGATTCTAAAAGCTGGTAAAATCCGTAGGCATAATTTCCATATTAGCAAAGAATCCATTACTAAGTAGAGTAAAATTACAATTATGAAAAATAGTAATAAGTATTTAAATCTACTTCCCTACTCCTCCTCCTCATTAATCAGTAAAATTATAAGTATATATTTATAGGTGAGGGATCTTATGATGGTTACTTAATATATAATGGCCTTAGCAAGCTACAGTGTATACCTACATAAACTCCATACAGTTTGAAAGTCTCTTCTTAAAAATGAACCATGGGAGGTTTGTGTCCACATTACGGTATAGTGAGGTGGGTGATGATGCTACATTTAGGTGTGAGCACAAACTTATTAACACATGTAACCAAACTGCAATTTAAATTAGCAAAAGTTACATAGATAGTAGACATGGTAATTAAAATGACACTATTAAGTAGAACTCTAAACATGAACATAGGATTCTGTGCTTAAATAAATTATTTATTTTGTTCGTGGCATTTATAAGTACCACCTTCAAAACAATTGGAGCAGTTAAATGGCTTTATCAATAAAAGAGATTGACTCCCCAGGGGTTGCATTATTAGTTAGAGAAAGTTTTTTAAATAACCAGTGATGATAATCTCACTTTAACTAATTTTTAGTTAATGTAATTATAGCATTGATAAATTTCTTTATATGTATTTGTCTACCAATAATTTCGGACTTTTGAGAATCTTAAAAGATAATTACAATTCTATTCACAATAGCATCAAAGAGAATAAAACACTTAGAATAAATTTAACAAGAGAAGGACAATTTTTTTATTGACAGAAAATATTTTAGATATTTATGGGGTAAATACAGGGTAACAAATACATATGAGTATTTTTTATAATACATGTAACAAATACTCATGTGTATTTGTTACCCGCATATAATGTGTGGTGATCAAGTAAGGATATTTGGGGTATCCATCATCTTGAGCATTTATTATTTCTATGTGTTGGTAACATTTCAAGTCTTCTCTCTCAGCTACTTTGAAATTTATAATACATTGTTGCTAACTACAGTTACCCTACTCTGCTATTGAATATTGGGGCTTATTTCTTCTGTCAAACTATGTGTTCGTACCCACTATCCAACCTCTTTATAGCTCCCTTTCTTGCCCATATACCCTATCCAGTTTCTCTTATCTATCAATCTATGTATTAAATGTATTAAAAATGTATTAAATGTACAATGTGTATTATGTACAATGTATTAAAACACTCTAAAAATTCAATAATAAAATACAATCCAACTAAGATAGGACAAAGTACCTGAAAGATATTTCTATACTACAAGGAAGTTATACAAATGGCCAATAAGCACACAAAAAGATGCTTGGCATCATTATTTATCAGGGAAATGCAAATCAAAAGCACATATGATACCATTGCATACCCATTAGGATGACTAGAATCAAAACTCAGAGAATAAGTGTTGATGTGTGGAGAAATAGGAATTCTCATTCATTGCTAGTGAGAATGTAAAATGGTGCAACTGCTATGGAAAAGTCTGGCATTGCATCAAATGATTAAACATAAAGTGTACTATGACCCAGTAAAATGATTCTTAGCTATTATCCAAAATAAATGAGAAAAAAAGGTCTGCAAAAGACTTTTCATATGGGTGTGCATAGCAGCATTATTCATAATAGCCAAAAGGTGAAGACAATTCAAATACCCGTAAACAGACGAATGGATCAGCAAAATCTGGTATATCCATATAATGGAATGTTACTTGGCCGTAAAAAGGAAGGAAGTCCTGACACATGCTACCACATGGATGAACTTGAAAACATTATGCTCAATGAAAGAAGCTAGTCACAATACACCACATATATCCCGTTCATATAAAAATCCAGAACAGGAAATCTATAGAGGACAGAAAGAAAATTAGTGGTTGCTTAGGGGTGTAGGGGACTGGAGTAGGAGAATAGGGTAGTGATAGCTAAAGAGTACAGGGTTTCTTTTTGAGGTGATAAAAATTTAAATTTGACTGCGATGTTGATTGCATATACATATAAATATACTAAAACCCAGTGAATTACATACTTTAAGTGGATGAATTGTATGGTATGTGGATTATATTTCAATAAAGCTATTAAGAAAATACAATTATTTTTTAGGTGATTAAGAATGTCCAGAAACCTCATTCCTATTCAATATAAATCATTAAGTTTTTAAAACATAGAATATAAAGCTAATTAGAATTGTATTGATATGTTTTGGTTTAGAAAAATTTATTCCCCACTTAATGTCTGCATATTGGAGGTTAGGTTATTCAAAACCATTGAGTGAAATCCAAAAAAAACCCCTCTTTTTCAGAATTGAAAGGACTCAATTCTTTTTAATTTTGTAGTGTAAATGTGATTATTTCCACATTTCCTTCCATCTATACTTCAAGAGAATTTTGTCATGACAAACTCCTACATAAAATTCTTTAATGACTCCCAATTATGCCCAGGATAAAGATCAACTTCTGAATGACTATTACTCATCTTTAGGAAATGACAGACATCTTTTGTTCTCTGTACCTAATACTGGGTTAGATACCCCTCCTAGATTCTCCCCAGGGACACCCTCATTATCATACTTAATTATAATAATGCCAGAGAATTAATCATTTTTTAGTCCAATAATTTTTGTTTTATTATTTTATTCTCAGCATGTATTACAATGCCTGTCACAAAATGTATGCTTGATCAATGTTTCTAAATGAAGAAGTAATTTTTGCAAAGGGTGATTTACTAACCGGGTGGCTAGGGAAAAATATGAAGTTGCTGAATGATCAGTGTATCAATGATTAAATAAGCTTATTCTAGGCATGAGATGAAAAGGGGTGCCTTTTCTATATTTTTTATTACACTTCTCTCTCAAAGAATATAAAAACACATACCTCATTTAACAAAATAGTCCTTTCATGTGGTTTGATAGAGGATGAAGAAAAGTGTATTCTGCAGACTCTGGCTGTTAAGCCTTGGCTGCAGGGAGAAGAGAACTGTTTCGGATCTCTTGCAGTGCAAAATGTAAGTTTCTAGACTTAGCATTGTGATATCCTCTAGAAAGTACTCTCCATCTTTTTATTTCCATTGTTTATTATAGAGTCAGATCTCTAATTTGGGGTAAAATGGGAAATAATAGCAAGTGAAACCAAATTAGAGATCCAGATCATCTTATAAATTGAATTACAATTTCCAACTGTGTGCTTTGTAAAAAGTGGCAACTTAAAATTTTATAAGAGAAGAATTCCAATTGTTTCCATTCAGTAAGCAATTCAGTTAATTGCCATATTATTATCTGAGAATAAAAACATTATGATAGTATATCATAATGACTTAGCCAAATTCTAGTCTGCATTTTTATATGTACCAAAGATAATTTTCCTTTCTAATGCAAGCCTCAAAGAATATTTTAATTAACATGGGAATTTTATGCCAATAGTCTTTATCATTAAATGTTTATATTTTTGTTGTGCATTAAATTGTTTTATTTAATGCTTCATATATATTCTCATATAATTATAATGTCATTAGTCTAGTTTGATTAAGTTTACACCGGTGAATTACATTACTTTTTAAAAATTTTTATTGTTATTTTCTTTTATTTTTGTTGTGCACTATCAAAGCCAAAGAGAAGCATTTTAAACAAATGGTTGGTGGTTTCAATAGTACCTACATATCAGCTTCAAAATTAGTGATTATTCTTCAGAACACAGAAGGTCATGTCATATTTCTGCAATCTCAGCTTTGCAAATAGCAATTGAATTTTGTGAAGAGGCTTGCATTCGAAATTTATTTATTTCTGGCTTTCAATCTTGGAGCAGTTTTTCTCATCATCACCTCTTCTCCATCTGGTTCAGGAAGTTGGGAGAAATGTAACGGAATTGAAAAAGTACTTGACCTTTATTGTTTTTTCAAACTTCAGAAAAGTCTGGCTGTCATCTCTGGGTAACTGGATCAGTTTTTGTCTCATAAAAATGATTTATCTTTCGACTTGTCACCCCATTGCACAACTCCTGCATGCTAGCCTGTCAACATTCCCCTCATCCTTCCTCTGTGTATGTTTATGTGATTCTATTCCTTCAGATGATTTTTCTTCTGTAAATCTTTATGTATGATACTTAAATGTATTAATACTTAGAATAAAAAAAAACAGGAGAATAATATGATTAAATATAAACCATAAAAGTATGAAACCATTAGAAAAAACACATAGGAGAAAAATCTTTCTGTACTAGGCCTAGGGAAAGAGTTCTTAGAATTTCTATAAAAAATAAATTGAAAAATTGAACTTAATTAAAATTAAATTTTATGTGTGTGTGTGTGTGTGTGTGTGTGTGTGAGAAGCCCTGTTAAGAGGATGAAAATACAAGTTACAGACTGGGAGAAAATATTTGCAAAACATATCTGACAAATGACTAGAATCTAAATATAAAGTAACTCTCAAAAGTTAATGTTAAAAACAAACACATAAACAATCTAATTAAAAAATGTACAAAAACATGAATAAACATTTCACCATGATGGCATACAGATGGAGAATAAGTATAAGAAATGGTGTTTAAAATCATTATCCATCAGGAAAAATGCAAATTAAAACCACATTGAGATTATATACCAATCAGAATGGGCAAAATACAAATTGATACCAACACCAAATGCTAGCAAAAAAAAAGAAATGTAGAGAAACTGAAACACTCAGTGTTGTTGGTGAGTATGTAAAAGGTACAGCACACTAGGATACAGGTGCACTATTTCTTATAAAACTAAGTATGTGACCATTATACTACCAGCAACTGTAGTCCTGGGCAATTATCCCAGAGAAATAAAATTTATGTTCACAAAAAGACCTGTACATATCAGTTTTATTTGTAATAGCCAAAAAGTGGAAACAGCCTAAATATCCTTCAATGGGTGAAGAGCTAAGCAAACTGTATTATATCCATACCATGGAATTAGATTCAGCACTAGGAAAGAGATAAACTATTGACAGTTATAAACAAGTTGGATGAATATCCAGAGATTTATGTTGAGTAAAAACACTAATCCCCAAAGATTACATACTTTATGATTCTCCTTATATAACACTGACAAATGTTTTGTCTTTAAATGACAAAATTATAAAAATGAACAACAAATTATTGGTTGTCAGGGGTTAGGGATGGGTGGAGGATAGGAAATGAATGTGATTATACAGGCATATCTCATTTTATTGTGCCTTAATTTATTGTGCTTCACAGATATCGTATCTTTTACAAACTGAAAAAACACCTTTATTTCAACAGCATGTACTCACTTTGTGTCTCTATGTCATATATTTGTAATTCTCACAATATTGTAAACCTTTTCATTATTGTTGTCTACAGCAGTGATCTGTGACCAGTGATCTTTGATGCTACTATTGTAATTATATTAGAGCACCACAAACCACACCCATATCGGGTAGAGAACTTAACTGATAAAAGTTGTGTGTGTTCTGACTGCTGTCCCCCCATCTCTTTTCCTCTCCTTAGGCCTCCATCTGTCTGAGAAACAGCTATATTGAAATTAAGCCAATTAATAACCCTACAAACCTCTCTAAGTGTTCAAGTGAAAGGAAGTGTCACATATCTCTCACTTTAAATCAAAAGCTAGAAATGATTAAATTTAGTGATTTAGTGAGGGAGGCATGTTGAAAACTGAGATAGGCCTCTTGCACCAAGCAGCACAGAAAAATTTCTTGAAGGAAATGAAAAGTGCTATTGCAGTAAACACAAGAATGATGAGAAAGCAAAACAGCCTTATTGCTGATATGAAGAAAGTTTGAGTGGTCTGGATAGAAGATCATATCAGCCACAATATTCTCTTAAGCCAAAGCTTAATCCAGAGCAAGGCCCTAAATCTCTTCAATTCTCTGAAGGCAGAGAGGGGTGAGGAAACTGCAGAAGAAAAGTTTGAAGCTGGCAGATGTTGGTTTGTGAGGTTTAAGGAAAGAAGCCATCGTTATAACATAAAAGTACAAGGGAAAGCTGCAAGTGCTGATGTAGAAGCTATAGGAAGTTATCCGGAAGATCTAGATAAGATCATTGATAAAGGTGGCTACACTAAACAGCAAATTTTCAGTGTAGACAAAACAGCCTTCTATTCGAAGAAGATGCCATCTAGGACTTTCAAAGCTAGAGAAGAGAAGTCAATGCCTGGCTTCAAAGATTAAAAGGAATGGTTAGGGACTAATGCAGCTGGTGATTTTAAGTTGAAGCCAATGCTCATTGACCATTTCAAAAATCCTAGGGCTCTTAGGAATTATGCTATTTTGCCTGTGCTCTAGAAATGGAACAACAAAGCCTGAGTGATAGCACATATGTTTATAGCATGATTTAGTGAACATTTTAAGCCCACTGTTGAGACCTATTGCTTAGAAAAACAGATTCCTTTCAAAATATGACTGCTCATTTATAATGCACCTGCTCACGCAAGAGCTCTGATGGAGATGTAAAAAGAGATTAATGTGTTCATGCCTGTTAACACAATGCCCCTCTATATCCCATGGATCAAGGATTAATTTTGACATTCAAGTCTTATTATTTAAAAAATACATTTTGTAAGGCTATAGCTGCCATAGATAAGATACCTTTGATGGATCTAGGCAAGGTAAATTGAAAATATTCCAGAAAGAATTCACCACTGTACATACCATTAAGAACATTTGTGATTCATGGAAGGAGGTCCAAATAGCAAAATCAAGAGTTTAGAAGAAGGTGATTCCAAATCCCATGAAGGGCTTCATGACTTCGGTGGAGGAATCACGGCAGATGTGGTAGAAATAGCAAGAGAACTAAAATTAGAAGCAGAGCTTTGAGATGTGCCTGAATTGCTGTAGTCTTGTGATAAAACTCGAACAGATGAGGAGTGGCTTTTTATTGATGACCAAATAAAGTGATTTTTTGAGATGGAATCTACTCCTGGTGAAGCTGCTGTGAACATTGTTAAAACAATAACAAAGGATTTAGAATATTACATAAACTTAGTTGATAAGATTTGAGAGTATTGACTGCAATTTTGAAAGAAGTTCTACTGTGGGTAAAATGTTATCGAACAGAGAAATCTCTGTGAAAGGAAGAGTCAATTGATGCGGCAAACTTCATTGTTGTTTTATTTTCAGATATCGTCACAGCCTCCCTAACCTTCAGCAACCACCACCCTGATCAGTCAGCACCATCCACATCAAGGCAAGACACTCCACCAGCAAAAGATTTCAACTTGCTGAAGGCTCAGATGATCATTTGCAATTTTTAGCCATAAAATATTTTTAATTAAGGTATAGATATTGGTTTTTAAATAAATAATGCTATTGCACTCTTGACTACAGTGTATAGCATAAACATAACTTTTATATACACTGGGAAACCAGTTTGTGTGACTTGCTTTATTGTGATATTCCCTTTATTGCAGTGTCTGGAACCAAACTCATGATATTTCTGATATTTTATATTGCCCTTCTGTAAAAGGGCAATATCTGGGAATCTTGTGGTGATGGAAATTTTCTATGTCTTTTCTATGGTTATGAATACACAAACCTGTATTTGCAGTAAAGCTGTATAGAACTAAATAAACACACAAGTCCATACACACAAGTACAACTGTGGAAATTTAAGTAAGATCGGTAGATTAAATGCATGTGATATTGTACTATAGTTTTTGAAAGATGTTTCCATTGGGGGAAAATCGGTAAATGGTACATGAGATATGTCTGTATTGTTTCTTACAGTTGAATATGAATCTACAATGATCTCAAACATTTTTAAAAGTTTATTTTGAATAAAACGGAAGAAATAATCATGCACTGAATATTTTATGGTGCCTTTATTTTTCCTACATTTCCACTTTCTTATTTGGTACTTGTAACTTTAGAAGGATGATTTAACATAGTTTTATATTTTAGAGATAGATGGGACATTTTCATCCAGAAACTTTAAATATCAGCAACTGAGATTTAAAGAGATGAAGTGCCTGACTTGCAAGTCACCCCACAGCAGCTATGAAAAGGTACCAGCTTCCTGCCTTCCTCTAATCCACAGGGCATTTTGCATTCTGAATGCTAAAGCAGCACAGTGAGTTACTTCCTAGGACTAATTGAACTTCTCAGAGTACACTGGTGCCCTGAAAGCATGTCAATGTGGATCAATCATTTCTTAATCCCACAGGGAAAACCTGGCTCATTATCTGTAGGCTCAGGAAAAGATCACCTATAAGAAAAAAGTAATTTGGTAAAACAATTAAGCATAAAGGAAACAACAAAATAGGTCGATTGGAATTATAATAATTAAAATCCTGGATTAAAAACTAAAAAAAAATGGTACAAATTGTATTCAAAGGTGGAGGAATGGTGTTTGCAAATTTTGGGGAAAAGAGCAATATTAAGTCTTCAATGGCTAAATGAAGTTCAGAATGGCTGAAGTTCAGTGTGAGTGGGAATGATGTTGAGAAATGATGCTGGTATAGAAACCGGGGCCTCTTTATGAAGCCATGCTATGGATTCAGAATGGCAGGGGAAATGGGGAGCCCTGCAAGATTGTATCCAGAGGACAAAAATGAGAATACTTGCCTTTCAGAAACACCTTGCTGTCTATCAGGTACTTCTCATCACTTAAAAACTGTGTGTTTTCTTCGATAAGTAGATTTTCCATAGTGGTTTTAGAAATAGCATGTGATAATATTATATTTTGGTAGGTAAAATAGCTAGTGAAGGAATTTCTTTGGATGGATTCAAATGGCTCTGCTGTATTAAATTACTTTAGAAAAGGTTCCCATAATACACTGTTAGATGAAAAAAAAGTTACTGAGTTATAGGTATAGTATGATCCAATTCTTGAAAAACCAATAATGAAGCCATAACCTATATATATATCTATATGCATACATATTTATATATTAATACTTTGTAAAAGCAAAGGGAAAACATGGAAAAATGGCAAATTGTTAGCAGGGATTCTATTAGGAGATTTGGAATCAAGGAGAGACTGAAGATATTAGCAGAGCCACATACACTGTTTTTGAGTGGTTAAGTGCATAAGTTTTACCTATGTAATTCAAATAATAGAAACACATGAATTGAGTAAAGCAAATACAAATGTCCCAGAGCAGCTCTGTCCAACAGAAATGTATTGCAACTTGCAAATACAAGCCACATATTTATTTTTCATTTTCCTAGTAGCCACACTGAAAAAGTAAAAAGAAACATAAAACTCATTTAATTAGTATATTTTAACTCAATACATCCAAAATATTATCATTTCAACATGTAACCAATATAAAATAATAATGAGCTAATTTACATTATTTTCAGACTAAGTCTTAGAAATCTGGGGTATGTTTTACAGCACATCTTGGTTCAGACTAGCCACACTTCAAGTGCTGAATAGCCATATGTGGATAGTAGCTAGCTAATTGGACAGGGCAGCTCTAGAGGAAACTGGTGGTTTTGCTGCTGGTTAATTTCACTTACAGAGACAGCTTCGCTGCTTGTCAGCCCAGTGGTGACATGGCTATATTCAGCCCTGGTCCCAGGTCTCAATCTTAGTTCAGCTCTACCTTGTCCAGCTCTATGACTTTTTAATTGAGAAGCTTTAATATTATTAAATACATTTTATTATTACCACTATGTACATAGAATAATCACAAATTCTATACTTTAAGTGAAAATGAACAGTATCTTTTCAGAAAACAGTGAGAAACTAGCTATGAAAAAAATCTGTTCATACAACTTTGTAGGAAAACAAAAGGTAATATGATACTAATCTTGAATTTTTTTTTTTTTTTTTAGAGACGGGGTCTCGCTCTTGGTCAGGCTGGTTTCGAACTCCTGACCTTGAGCTATCCACCCGCCTCGGCCTCCCAGAGTGCTAGGATTACAGGCGTGAGCCACCGCGCCCGGCCTCTAATCTTGAATTTTAACTGTGGAAAGTTTGGATGACTGTGACTATCTTCTACTTAAGGAAAGGGCAAAGAAGGCAAAATTTTTCCTGCATAAAAATTCAGTAGTCAAGGCATTTATGATGTGATGTCTCATCCAAATATCTAGACGAAGAGTTTTTTTACTTCAAGGTCCAAATCAGCTACCAACTAGCCAGGTAAATTTGGATAATTGTCATAAATCCCCTGAGCCTAAGTTTCCTCAGTTATCTACAGTGAGTTTATCTAATACAGTTCTAAAATTTAAATAAAATAAAGCATGTGACCACATGCCTATATAAATAAAATGCATTTTAATACATTGTAAAATCATTAGAATAACACTTTTGAAGTTGAATCTGAGGGGAATGCCAGTGATAGTAAATTTCTAAATGTTGTTGTTACTGGTAGGTCTGGATTTTGGAGAATATAAGAAAAGAAAAAAAAATAGAATAATGCAAAACTGAAGAAATAATTTTCAGAATGGTGAAATATATCATAAATTTGGCCTTTTTGAAATTTGAGTTATTGTAAACATAAGTACAGAACCACAGTGGATGGTTTTTGCTAGGTTGAGTTTTAAGGACACTGAGCATGGAAGGTGGTTGTCTAGACTGGAGAAGACTCTGCTGCAAGTATAATACACAAACACAGACAGATTTTGGTGCTTGGTGGCTGCTTTTCACTGGACTGGACTACACCGTCATTCACTCACCTAAATCCCAGAATTATTAAGGATTATCGAATGTTAGAAAATTTGTTGCTCTTCCATTGTTACCTCTTTTCCCTCCACATTTGCTGGAAAGTTGATTTTGGCTCTTTGAGAATAGCATGGTGAGTTTACTACCCTTGACTTTTCATCAGTTTGTTTGATCTCTAGAGTAAGTCACGTCGCTATCCATGTCAAGGTAAGAAAGTGAGTATGTTTTTACACTACTTTAATTGCCAGCCAGTAAATAAAATATTGGATTCAATAAAATTTTTTATACAAATGTTCAAATTATGAAATAGATACTTTTTAGGAGAATTAGTACTTTGAAAATTACTCATCATTTTACAAAATAATTCACTACTATTTTTTTTACATAGTTTCCTGACTGAATTTAAGATAGATTAATTTACACAGAAATTTTAAGGAAAACGTTTATCACAAATGGTGAGGTACAACTTTATAGCACACTTTCTTGTAAATAAGGCTTCCAAAATATACCTGTGATAAATGAAGCGTTGTGAATTTAACCTCTAGTCTATTGAAGGGAAACTGAATTTTCAAGACACTCCACCCTACCCAACTCAGACAAAAAATTAAAAAAAAGAAAAACAGATTTTAATTTAAGAAGGCATGAAAAACAAGAAACATTATTTATGTACATGGAAGGTGATTTCAAACCTCTCTTTAGTATTTAGAAATTTCTGTGGATAGAAATGGAAAGAAACTGCAAATCACTTATTTGAAGACTTCAAAAAAAAATCCCTTCGTTTGCAATCTTGCTATTGTTTTATGTTTTCTTATTTTATCCTTACTGTTCATCTTCATTAATGCCACATATCATTACATATTTAGAATAGTATTCAAGTCTAGAACATGTAGTACGGACAGTATCCAATGCTTTCTTCATAATCATAAACGGATCTATCAGTGACATCTGAGGGTTGCTAGAATCATCATTTCCAGAACACTCAAAAGGAAAGTGTTACTCCATATAAAATCCTCTATTATCACTGTGTTCCCCTGTAAAATGTCAGCACCCTAACTCTGACATAAATAAGCTACTGGAAAAAGAAAGTTTGGTTGTTTCAATTGTTGTTGGTGTTGTTTGGAGGAATAGAGGGAATTTGAAATTGAATTCTGGTAAAGTATGTAAAATGGTGACGTATAGGGTTGTTACTTGGGTGGGGGGAGCACTGCACAGAAGAGGTGAAAAGAAATCAATGAAAAATATCCCAAATGTTAAGAATAGGCCTGCAATTCTACTACTACTGTATGTCTGATAAGAAAACTTGGGACATTTCAGCAGCCCCAGGGGTTTAGTCTGAGTCCTTATGTATTGGAGATAAAGGTGTTCTTGAAGCAGTAAGTACATTCATCAGCCTTGTGTTTCTCCAAACCTATCCAGTCAGGTTATCCTAAATCCCCAGGATAAACATGAGATTTAGGAGTGAGCAGAGGCTCAGTGCCTCTTGCTTTTCTGAAAACTGGGTTTCACAACATTATGCTGTTTTTGGCCAATGCAAAATTATATACAATTTCTCTATTCCACAGAGGTAATTTTTTGAGGTAAAATGAACTCAGCATTTTTCTATTCATTTGAAATAAATGCTAATGGCATGTATGAGGAATAGACACAAGTAATGGAACTTAAACTTTAAAAAGTTTCCAGTACTATTTTTATACCAGTTGTAAACACTTTCTTTTTAATAGTTCAGTGAATGATTATAATATAATCTAAATTACTTGGTAAGCAATAGAAGAAACAAAGAATTAAGAATGCTGTCCCTATAGGGAAAGTATGTATCTCTACCTACTGATAAAATTGATGATGATTTTTGAATGATTTTAATTTTAAAGAAATATATATCCATCACTGGGGAAAAGAAGATGAAATTACTAGGTTTTTGTACTTCTTTTGAGTTGACAACAATATTGTGCTGATTGAAAATATTGGAATTTAATTTAGCTTAGATTTATGTTGTGGGAATGAATTCATTTTCATCTGGGTATTATGAGCATGCAGTCATCTTGCTTATTTAAGGTGCTTACATTATTATAATTTATTGTAATTCTTTTCTATATCTGAGAACTTTTGCCACATTTTTGAAATTCAGTAACCACAAAGACTAATATTTATACTGATAAACATTTAAACCTGGTAAACAGGTAATTTATTTTTTTAAAAAAACTGGAGAGTCAAGATTTTTTCTGAAACAAAATGTCATTAAAAATCATTAATCATCATAATTTATTAAGACAAACATTTCTTTTACTTACTAAAAGGAAACACTGGTACAACCTAAAAGTCTACAAAGGATACCTGACTTTCATCTTAACAGAGGGTTGGATCATGACCCCATGAGAAGGCTTGCTTGCTTTCATTGCGTACTATAATTATTTACATGTTCTTAAGAAATAATTTGGTAATTTTGTGTCTTAAAGTCAAACTGTAGTACTGGGTGATCAGACCTTGGTGAGCAGCCATTTCTAGAGACCCTAAAAAATATGAAAAGCTCTAATATTTCAGCTACATTGTTTTTTGCTTATAAAAATATCTATTATAGGAGTCAACTACCACATGAAACAAATTGCATTGGTTTTAATTGAAAAAGATAGCTAAAAATTTTCCTGTGGGTTATTGCAACAGTACAAGAATACAAGGTGCGTTTATTTATTAACAAAAACAATTGTAAAACAAATTGTGAAAGCAAAAGCAGGCTACAAAACAGAAGGGTTTTTGATTGCCTTTGCCTTATTTCAACATGTTACAGGTTAATATGCCACAGTTGATCAACGCTACAAAGTGTAAGTTAGCATTTGCTAATTTAATTTTAAACATTTTCCCCCACCCGGAGCACAATGGAAAATACGTATTGTGTATGGGAAACGCTTCCTCCTTCAAGTATCACAATCTTGTGGTCACGTAATCTTCGTGGGTGACCGTGTCTGTGAGGTTTACGTCATAGTCTATGCTAGAGTCCTCCTCCTTTGCATGCTTCTCCTTTGGTATTATAGGAACGGTGTCCTCCACCACCACCTTCTCTGACTCGAATGAACACGCTCTCTTGCCTACCTGCAGCCCCAGTGTGTCCGTATTCCTTTCCCTGTGGTCTACTAACACACACTGTTCACTGAGACCAGGAATGCTCAGGTCGCCCCGGGACGCTAAGCCTCGGGATTCCAGTTGAATATTTCTCTCAAGTGGTCCTGCGGCCTGTTGACGAGCAACTTCTTCTGAAACAGAGAAGATCTGGTTTGCGTTTTGCTCAGCGGCATTTTGTTTTGATCGTCTATGAAACAACCCGAAGTTTTTGATATCGGTCACAAAATTCACTTTTCTCTGCTTCTCCCTTGGCGGCTCCTGCACCACCAGGGCGGAGCCGTTGCTTATGTTATGTCTTTCGGCCGCGATGGCTGCTGATCTCGGATGAATGAGCGTGGTTAAGTCAAAAAGGCTGAAGTTCTTTTTCTTGTCCTTGCTAGTACCTTCACTGTCACTCTTTTCATCTGAGTCTGCTGAATTAGAGGACTCCTTCGTGGCATTTGCAGATTGTATTGTAGAAAGCTTGCTTCCTCTTAGTAATCCCAGCACTTCAAAGCGGAAACTAGAAATGTCTTGCTTGAGTTCCTAAATGAAATTTAAAATGACAAATTAGGTTGTGATTTAAATTAGTAGACATTAGGGAACATCATTTTCTCTTTTCATACATGGGTCAGAAATATTTTCACTGCTTTATAAGAACTAGGATTCTTCTCTTCTGGGGTTCTACTTAGAATTCCCAGCTCTCTCACTGACACTTGATGTTTCTTTGATGTCTACTAAATTCTCTATTGGAATTTTATAGTAACAAGCAAATTTCCTAAGGATAATGTAAAACGAAACAGGAAGAGTTATCTTTTCCAGCAGAGTATACCGTGTTTCCCCGAAAATAAGACAGGGTCTTATATTTATTTTTCCTCCAGAAGATACCCTAAGGCTTATTTTCAGGGGATGTGTTATTTTTTTTTAAGTACGGTACAACAATCTACATTTATTCAAATATAGTTAAGTCATCTTCTTCTGGAACATCATCATAACTCTCCAAACCCGAAATTCCATCCTGAATTTCTTGCGACTCTATTTCCTTTAGAACCATTGGCCCCAATTTCTCATGTGGAGCAATAGAGCTCTCATGGGGCAGATGAGAAGGGCTGCTCATTTCTTTATTGCTCCATGACGAAATGCATTGGTTGTGCAGATACGCTGCGAAGCTACGCCCATCACTAGGTCTTATTTTCGGGGTAGGGTTTATATTGCGCAAATGCTTAGAAATCCTACTAGGGCTTATTTTATGGGTAGGTCTTATTTTTGGGGAAACATGGTAGTTTAGTATATTGGGTTTCTCTGGGACTACAGTTTCAAGTACTTCCTCTAAGTATTCATCTCTGTCAACTCACTCTCTCAGGGATGCAATTTATAAGATTTTAAATATTGGCACATTTTTCTGTCCGAAAGGATATCTTAAAAAAATACTTAAAGTAGAGCTTACCTATCTAAGAGTTGTCAGTTACTTTCAATTGTTTACCGCAATAAAGATGATCTTATCCCAATATCTGGGTCAGCCTCTACATCCTATGAATTGCTTCAGGTCAGACAACATTTCTGAAATTCATCCTTTCTCTAATTTTGTTGGGTAAGTGAATTCTTAGATTTAATCTGCCAGTGGCCTTCTTGGTGGCCTCCTGCCTCCAAACTATCTCTTAAATGAACCATTGAACTTTAAAACTTGAATTTTGTGGCTGCAAAGAGCATCTTGGCTCCTAGTCAGTTTTCAGTTTGTGCTATAAGTTTTGCAATTTATCTATCTTCTTCATTCCCTGTTCAAACATGCTGCTTTTCTCTGTTAAAGGTCTCCTATAGGTTTTTAAAGAAACTGTGTTTGTTTTTGCCTGTACAATCATAATGGCTTTAATCATTCCCCAAAAATCTCTAAATGCTCATGCAAAATACCAGAATCATTTTAAATACATGATTTAAGCATATAGTATTTCATGTATTCTACCTATTTCCTCTTATATAATTAAAAAAAACTCAAGGAAAAAGTTTATAAGTGTGTAAGTTACAATTAAACTGAAACCTTAAATGCCCTGCTACCAAAGTGTTGGAGAATACACAGAAGGTTTCTGCTGTTGCTAGTGTGTTGGTTACTAAATGTTTCAGATTTAGAAATCTACTGAAATTTCAAAAACTAAAGCTCACTCAGTATTATGTTGCTGGGATCAGCGAGTCAGAATGTCATGAGGCACTGAGATTTTCTCTGCATGTTTGAAAACTATTTATTTTGAGAAGAAATTTCACCACTTGCTGTTTTGTTTGCTTTTATAATTCAATAGGTCTTAATTTAAAAATCATAAGGCATAGGCTCACTGAAACACTTGGCTGAGTTTCCAGCTCTGATCCACATTCTGCAGAATCTGCCTCTCATCATGATAAAGATGGAATGGTTACCTTAAAGTTCTCTTCGGTCAAACCTTCTTCAGTTTTAGCATCTCTAATCATTGCAGCGACGTAACGCTTCACCAGGTTCCTCATAACTTCCTGGGGCATTTTAGAACACAGTATTGATATTCAGTGCATAAATATGACTTCTCTCCTGAGTCAGTTTTGAAGGGGGGACTTTATTTTAATGCAAATGTCAAGATATAATACAAAGACAACTTACTTGATATTGGTGATGTCGTCTCAAATTATCAGCAGCTCGCCTCTGAAAAGGAAAGGGACATTTCCATTTTGGTTATATTGCTATATTGTTACTCTGAAAAGTAATTTTTTTAAATTATAAATGTTTTTATTGTCATTTCCCCAAAGTGGGAGTTTCACTAGACAATGGACAATGGCTATAGAGTGTTTCACGTGAATCAAAAGAATGAGTAAACAAATATGATAAGGTGCAAATATATAATCTATGTGACATTTAAAACAGAATAAGTTAACAATGACAGAAGTGTTCTCATATAGGATATAGGGTGATAGAGAATTAATCATAGTTGATATACACCCAAAATCACATGAGATGATGCTCAGACATATCAAACCAAACAAGTCCAATAAAAATTAAAAGTCTTCATACATATCAATATAACAAGACTAAGAAGCTAGCTATCCAACATGTAATCAGAAACCTTGTAAGACAATGAACTCTTCAACACTAATTTCAATCATATGTACATTAAGAGGGGATTCCAGTTCTAGTTAGATGGCTGGATTTAACAAAATAAATATTCTGTTAAAACATAGCATTTATTAACTTATCATTTAAAAATAAATAAATGTGATCCCAGGTATCATTTTGAAGAGATTAGATGGTCTAGGGGCAGAGGTGGGGTTAGCACAGAATTGTGATTTTGGAGTGTGGAATGGAGAGAGAAGATGTTTAATGATTGAAAGAAGGTCAATTATGAATTGAGTTAAATAATCAATGACACTAAAAGTATATATTTGCAGATTTCACAAGTATTCTAAAGATATTAGAAAAACAACTATGGAACCTCAATTTATCCCTGTTGAATAAATATCCGTATTAATTGTTAAGGAAGAGAACTGGCCAAAATGATCTAAAATGAAAAATATTTCTATTATAAAGAATTAATTTGATAAATTGTGAGAAAGCAAAAGGGGTAACATATCTTGGGTTTAAATAAGGCTTTTGATCTTATTCCTTAATAAATACTTAATCATAAGCTGATAAAATAGAATTTTGAAAAGAGTTGTACATGTATCACTGTGAAATATTTTTAAAAATTAAAAAACTTAAAGATACTCCTTTTTTCTTTTCAGAGAAATAGGGGAAAATTCTATTTTCACTTGTCGTAGAATGGATTTGTGATTTGTGATTAGTAGTAACTTGTAGGAACAGATGAGACAATGTTTAGCTTCCTAAGGGCCACTGATTAGTCTAAATGCTATTCACTTTTGCATAAGAAATAAATTTTGAGAAAACAATTTCAATATGGTTAATGTATTAATTTTAAACTAGGAAATTTGAAACAATACAAAATTAAAACATCTTGAACAAAGTATAGCTGGGAAATTTTATGGCTGGGCCACCAGAGGGAGGTGTCTGACTCCTATTGAGACACATCTCAGCGGCCATCCAAGACAAAAAGCACTTTGAGAAAACATAATTCTCCAGATCTCCTTAAATTCACTTAAAGTAAACAAAAATACTAAAGTGAGCTGTATACCAGTTTCTTTAAACTCTTACCACAAATATTATATAGGAGATCTGTTTTCCATCATTTAAGTAGGTAGAAACTCTTAATTTAATATAGAAAGAATTTAGTCTGCTTATTTTTTATTTTGGGGTGGAACAGCATTTCTTTATTCTGTTTTAGAATCCTTCTAAATCCAATAAAAAATTTTTAACAGAGAGTGGTTAAAAGTCATGATTTAACTTTAAAGTTCTTTAACACAAAACTAAAATTAAGGATGACAGAATCAGAAAATTATGAGTAATAAGGGAAAATGATCATGATACATTTTAGTATAAATGAGTACAATCCATCTTTCTTTCAGCAGAAACTTACTCATACACAAGGTTAAAAATTTTAATAAAAATATAAAAAAGTCAAAGGCCACATTTTAAACAATAATTATAGGTTTTCTTGGGAAAATTTTAAAAAACCAAACTAGCTTGTCAAAAAGAGAGAGGACTATTGGAAAAGTGTACTATGATTACTTTTAGGAGTTAGTTTCCATAGCCCAGGTTTAAGGTTAAGTTGTTTTGCCAACTGATTGTTTTCTACATCTACATGGTGATACTACAAAATTAATTTTAGTCTTGTGAAATTATACCAGGCAACTGAACTATAAAATCCTGGCTATAAAAATCAGAATGGATGAAGCTAACCATCTTCTGAATATCAAACTCCAAAATGAATGCAATGTACCCATTATGCCTACCAGTTTGTACTGTCTTACTTTATGGGAGACAGTGTGTCATGACATTAAGAACATGGACCTAAGAATCACCACTGGGTTTGAAGTTCACTAAGCCTGGTCAGGGAGTTTATCTCTGGGGCTCTCCCTCTTCTTCACTTTTTATTTTGCAGGGTGAAGATAAACTGGGAAATTGTGCAGATTAAATAAGAGATGTAAGGCATTTATCGCTAACTAGTATTAGTTCCAGTACTCTTTCCATTTTTTCCCCTTTTGATTAATAATATAATTTAATATACTTTTTAAAATCTTCTTGATTCACAAAACTTGTGCATAGTCTGGCACATATTATGATTACCTCTAAGAAAGTAAAAGAATGTACTTAGATGTAATTGTGTTTCTTTGTCTGATATTTATGGCATTTCACGTGGAGAAAGAGCATTTCCTTCAGCTAAATAGTTGGATGCCTTTAGCCTTGGCAGTAGAGAGCTTTAGCGGTAGAAAATTTGCATATAAGTAGTAAAGGGCTGCTTCTGGTAAATTTGGATAGATGTGACACAAATTCTGTAGGCAGTCATCTTTTAGGGGACCCTAAAAGTTTTGTGAACATTTCTGCATGACATTGAATTGTTGCTGTAACCTCTCAATTTTCCTTTGTGAGTTTCTCTATAATGGATCTTAGCTTGTAGGGCCAATTTACCATAAATTTATTAATGTTGTAATAAATTTTTATATGACTACATGCACATGGCAGTGGGCTGTAAGAAACCAGAGAGGAATGAAACCCACTTTTGCCCTTAAATGGCTTATAGTTTATGAGGTGGAATGCCAAGAACATGAATGACGACAGATAAAGGCAAAATACTATCGAAAACATGCAAGGGATGTAAGAGTGTTATTTGAGTACAGGGTAAAGAGGTGATATTGTACTAAGGAAAGAATCCATAACAGCCTTCATGCAGGAAATAAGATATTAGACTGGACATGGAGGAATTATAGGATTTTGACAGGCAGAGATGCACAGACGTTCTAAAAGACTGGGGTAGGGTGAGCACATATGCTGGGGCTAGAAAGTGAGAGACATGTTATGGGGACTTCTGGCAGTGCAGTTGCAATGTCTCTGCTACTGGGAATATGGATTAGATGAGTTCTTTACACAGAATCTTAGATGGCACCATGAATTCAGTGATAGTAACCCACTGGCACCTGGGTTTTTGACTAGTTGAGTGACATGTGATGAAAGTTTAATTTCTGTAATAGTCATCTGGCAACAGCATCAGGTAGAAAGAAAAGCTTCCTAGCTTCTGGTAGTGGCCGTCGATTCTTGGCATTCTTTGGCTTGCAGTTGTTTATTGCTAATCTCTGACTCCATCTTCTCATGGTGTTCTTGTGTCTCTGTGTCTTCACATGGCCATGTTCTTATAAGGACCCTATTCCAGATGACCTCATCTCAACTAATTCCATCTGCAACGATCCTTTTCCCAAATAAAGTTATATTCTGAGGTACAGGGAGTTAAGACTTCAACCGATCTTTTTTTTGGGGGGTAGAGCAATATTCAACCCATAAAATGTGTACTCTTTGCAACAAACATAGCAATAATTTTTGACAATTAGTGATGCCATTAAATATTATATAATAGAACTACCATCAATAATATTTAAGATGTTTGAAACCTTTTTGTTGGGTAAAAATCAGCTGAGCTTCAAAGAGATTTATTATTATAAAAGAAGACATCATATCTTATAATCATCACTGGAAATGACCACGAGCAGGAGGACTGACCTATTTGCATTTATAAAAGTAATATAATAAAGGCCATTTCATTAAAAAATACCTCAGTGGGTAATGGGTATTTAGTTTTCTTTCAAGCCATTCACAGGTTAAACTTTGTTTGATAAAATAATCTGCAATGACTAGACATTCTCTAATTGTACTAAAAAATAATGACTTAGGTAGAATTATTGCATGGGAGGCCTAGGTTAGGAATAAAGAATTTGTCAGTGAGCTCATGTTCACAATGTTACTAAGGAATTTCTGGAGTTGTGCTTTACAGCTATTTTTTGAAAAAAATAGTTATCAGTTGTGTTTGAGACAGGAAAAATGCACCACATGACCAATCAAGGACCTTCCTTTCTTAACAAGGTTTCAAAGAAAAATATTATGGAGAAAGAAGTGCACTTTACATTGGCACTTTTCTTTGGAAATTATTTCAGAAGTCACGAGACTGTGTGGAATGTTCCTTGGCAGAGTGGCTTTCAGGGTAGGAGCAGAGGGCTCACCTGGGCACCAAATTAGCATAACTGATGGTTTGCAGGTTCCTCCTGGTTTGTTAGGACAAGACAGTTGCAATATTGGGATCACAGAACTAATGATAAAGGAAAAGACCAGCTAGTGAGAAACCTCTGGCGCTGTAAGCAAACTCCAGGATTTCAATAAAAGTGTCAGACTGCTTTAGAGCAAGAAAGGTTTTGCAGCTGCAAGAGAGGGCCCTGGGGAATTGGCTGTGACAGTTCCTCCCTCTTTATCGCCGGTTCTCTCCACGTCCACCGTGTGAATGTCAGGCTCACTTCACGTAGCTGCTTCTCCGAAGTCAATTTTCAGAGCCGTTTTCTCTCATTTCCACTCTGGTTTTTGTCTATCACTGATTTTAAGCCCATAAATTATGCTTTTTAGTCTTTGCTTTGCTCAGTGAATGCCTTAAGGGATGCAGCTTGCTGTGTTCTTCTTCTTTTAAAAAAGTAAAAATGCAAGGGGCCATTCCAGGATGTGATACCTTTTTTTTTGCAAAATTGGAGTTTGGCTCCGTTACAGATGGATCTACATGTTATTCCCTATAAACAGTTTATCATTACATCTTGCCTCTACCTATTGCTCTTTATGAACATACTCTCTAAGCATATAGAATTAAATGATGTGAAATGTCTAACTGCTGTATGGTCAAACCAAATATTCAGGACCTCACTCTTGAAATATCGAGAGTGTCAAGCAATTAATTCCTATACATCCTGACCCTGCCAGCAACTCTTACAGCAATAATTTAGGGATCCAGAGATATTCATGGATGAATACTTGTGTAAAGAAAAAGAAAAATACCAGGACCCTCCCCAACTCCTTATGCAAAATGGAGGAATGCCAAGCCTGAGTCATGCAATACCACCTTCCAAATGGAAAGATAAAAGGCCTCAGGCCCCAGTGAAAGACTGGCCCTTCCATAGATCATTCTTAAGAAAATTCCTTGCTAGGCTCCCATAAACAAGAACATGCAAATTGTAACTTTGGGTTTTCAGGCTAAGTCTAGCTCTGGAAACTAAACTTTGTTCAATTCCACACTAATAATGTTGATTACAAGTTTATCTTCCCAGGTGCAAAACAGCGACAAGACCAAACATTCTCCATCTACTCAGGGACATCTATGAAATTTTTTTTTTCAGGAGGCAGAGACAAGGTGTCACGCTGTTGTCCAGGCTAGGCTAGAGTGCAGTGGCATCATCGTAGCTCACGGCAACCTCAGACTCCTGGACTCAAGTGATCCTCCTGCCTCAGCCTCCCAAGTAGCTGGGATTGCAGGTGCTGTCTGTCTCCTCCTGACCTCTAGTGATCTCTTGCCTCAGCCTTCCAAAGTGCTAGGATTATAGGTATGAGCCACTGCTGGACATCTACATAGTTGATGCTTCCTTCACTCCCTCTTTCTCTTCTAACATTCACCTTTTCTTATATAAAATGTAGATTTGCTGGGCCTCATAAGAATGTAACTATTTACCTCCCCTCTACTCCCTTTATTCCCGTAAGCTTTACCCTGAAGTACTGAAGTTCCCAAATTCTCCTTCAGAAAAAAACAGTTATAGATTTATCTGTGGTTTGTGTTTTTCCCTGTTGTATCCTCAAAACCTCCATTGAGACCTTTGCCTCAGTCACTTATTTTGGGCTGACAACTGTCATCTCTGTTAGATTTGTAGTTAGGTCTACTGAGAGTCATAATGATTAGGGAACAACACATTTTGACAAATAACCACTAAAAATGAAGTCTGAGAGGTACATGTACTATTAGCTTTCTTCCTTTAGTCATGATAGCTGATGTTCATTCATTTGGTTTCTAATTCATTTTGGGAACTAAAATAAAATCTTAAGGCTTCCCCCCTACCAGCTGACTGAATGGAGCCCCCTCCTGGCTGGGGGGTACCCTAAAACTGAATTGCCTGCCTTGAGGAGGGAGGTCAGACATGCCTCATCATGCCCCCCACCCTTCTTGTAAATATTCTTTGTAACTCACTGGTAGGCCTAGCTATGCAAGACAAATCTGCAGGTCCTCAATTTACACAGCAAATATGTCCAGTGGCTTGTCTCTGGTTAACAGACCTCCTTATCTTAAAACATTCCAAGCCTTTAGACAAAGCTTCATGTCTTTAACCAATTGCAAATCAAGTCTTTAAACCCACCTGTAACCTGTAAGCACCATCCCTCTTCAAGATGGCCCACCTTTTCAGGCCAAACCAATGTGTGCCTTTCATGTATTGATTTATGACTTTACCTGTAACCCTGTCTCCCTGAAATGTATAAAACCAAACTGTAACCCAACCACAGCGAGTCCACTTGCTCAAGGCTTCTTGGGCATGGCTCTGGGTCACGGTCCTCAGATGTGGCTCAGAATAAACCTCTTTAAATTATTTTGCAGAGTTTGGCTTCTTTTTCGTTGACAATTTGTGGTGACTGAACTGAGCGTATTTCTGTGGCACCTGCTCAGGCTCGAGTTACAGTCCATCTGTAACTCAGAGCTGAGCGATTCATAGCCACCCTGAAAGAGACCATGCCTCATCCTCATGTGCTCCTTACTATGTGCTTGAGAGAAAAATAGAAAGTAGAAAACAAAACTAAGGAAGTTAAAAAATCATTTTTTATGATTTTATTAAAATTCCTAGTTTTTTCTGGTTCAGCATATTGACCTATAAATGTAACATTTCATTTACAAACCTGGTCTGTGGCATTAAAAAGTGTTTCACATTAACTAAATGCTTTGGGAAGTAATTTATTAGCATCTTTTTACTTCAATTAAATGGATCTGGACCTTTTGAGCAACAAGCATGGAGGCTGGTTTTGTTTTATTTTACAAGCTGAGATAGATAACAATGATTTCTTGAAAAGGAATTTCTAGTTAAAGTTACAAGCTGGAAATGCCTACAAATGGAGATTCCTGATGATTCTAGTGCACGCTAAAGTTTGAGAACCAGTGCTTTGATACTGAGAAGGATATTTGCTGGTACAGTAGGGTTAAACAAAAATTTGGCAAGAAGTAACATAAAAAATCACAAGCTGTAGCGTGTTTCATATTCGATTATTGCACCCTGAGTAGGCTGCCTCTTTGGTGGTATTTGTATAATTTCCTAGAGACAAGCCATATCTAAATAATGGGTTTGCTTCCTACCATAAATGTTTTGCTCAATAATAAAGCATTTCTGTTTCATTTATGCTTTCCCCCATAAAGCAGTCAAGTGAAAGATTAATTTACCTGGAACTCCCAATCATCCATTAAAGGAAGTCCAAAGTTACAAAAAATATGAGTTAATGAGTTTTCAGTGATAGTTGTATCAGTACTACCGGGAAGCCATAAATAGCAAGATAAGATCGCCAATAATGGGCTCCTAGAGAGGGGCCGACACAGCAACCTGGAGGAGCACTGGGTTCCTGGGCTCTTCCTGGGAATGTGCATAGAATGAGCACCTGGGTGACATTCAGGCAAAGGCTAGGTGACAAGTGCCAGTTAAGTGTACCACAAATGAGAAGGTTTGAGAAAATGCCTCAAAGAATGGAGTAACCTCCAGCTGAGCTTTAATTTTCTGCTTCAAAAATATGGCATAAATTTAAGCAAGTTGGGGATAACAGCAGAAGGTTAACCAGCCCATTAAACAAGGGCTTTGGAATACAGGAGTCTAAGAGGCAGCTGAAAACAATGATAGGATCTGCAAAAGCTCTTGGAAAAAATCAAAAGACACAACATGGAAGGTATTGTTGCACGTTCCTCAGACTTCTCAGGAAAGTAAAAGAGAACAATGGAGAGCACATTGGATTAGGAAACAAAAGACCCAAGTGTGTTTCTCCAACTCTGTTCTTAAGGGACACTGAGACACTGGGCAAAGTAAAAAAGTTTTCTTTTAAAGGAAATGGTTGAGCTAAGTGGTATCTAAGGTCCCTTTGGAGTATAGTGCTGTATTCTAAGCCATGCTTTGGTTTTACAAAGTGACTGTCATTGGTTTTTCAATGTCACCTTTTAATTGATAGATACATACTGTGTTTCCCTGAAAATAAGACAGGGCCTTATATTTATTTTTCCTCAAGAAGACAGCCTAGGGCTTATTTTCAGGGGATGTGTTATTTTTTTTAAGTACGGTACAACAATCTACATTTATTCAAATATAGTTAAGTCATCTTCTTCTGGAATATCATCATAACTCTCCAAACCCCGAATTCCATCCTGAATTTCTTGCGACTCTATTTCCTTTAGAACCATTGGCCCCAATCTCTCGTGTGGAGCAATAGAGCTCTCATGGGGCAGATGAGAAGGGCTGCTTGTCTTCTTTACCGCTCTGCGACGAAATGCATGGGTTGTGCAGATCCGCTGCGTAGCCACGCCCATCACTAGGTCTTATTTTTGGGGTAGGGCTTATATTGCGCAAATGCTTAGAAATCCTGCTAGGGCTTATTTTATGGGTAGTTCTTATTTTCGGGGAAACACGGTATGTGTGTATCTCTTTGTCTTCATATGTCTACCCAATGAACTATTAGGAGGATTAACCAAATTGAAATGAATTCACAGCAAATCAATTACTTTTTGACATTACTTTCTCATTTAACTCCTATATTAATATTACAACCATCTTAGTTTATTTTCATTTATCTTATTTTTATGAGCAAGAGCTTCTTTATAAATAATACATATTATTTATTTTCATGTGAATAAAAATGTATAAAATTCAACTAAGAATGCAAACCAAAATATTATGTCCTTCTCATTCTGGAAATGTAGTACAAAGAAAGAATATATTCAGATAGTGTTGAGTTTGATTAGGCTGGTGCTCACCCAATGCCTTAGCTTAGTGGAAAAGAGAGAGATGATTCAGAATATTTATTTAGTTTGGCATAAATTCCCAAAGCATCAAAATAGCCATTATCAACAGCTAGTAGAATTGACATGGCAAAAGAGAAAGGAATGGTTTGGGATGAATTAGCTTGTGGTGCACCAGCTTGGAGCAAAGATTCAAATTTAGAGATAGAGACATAAAAAGAAATTTGTGATTTGTTTTGGAGATCAGTAATATATATTTTAAAAAAGTTCTTTAACATATGCCATTTGCCCTTTCCATCTGAAAGGTGTGAATCACTACTTTCATAAGAAAGCCCAGTTGACTGAGAGCTCCTCTATACATCTATGCAAAGATGGCAACATATTCCTACCAGTGAGTGGAAGTGGGGTGGGAGGGTTGGAAGTCAAATTTCTGGAATGATTCTCTATTATTTTTGTTGACAATAGAAATGGATCTCTTAAAATATCAGAGTAGGGCCTTATATCTTGTTTACATGTCTCCTGGCATCTTAAAAAACAAGATTCTCTGAGCTATTGCCTAAAATGAAAATATGAAAGGCAAATTTATATTGGTGAGTGGGCATTTTTTTAAAATCAAAATGCTGTTATGAGAAGTAGCATATTAAGACAATATTAATCATTAATATCTTATCAAGGATCAAGTAAAAAATTATTATAAGTTTAAGAATAAGATGGGACAAAGGACAAGTATATTTTGATCTGGAAGGAAGGAAACAAGAGTTTAGTTTCCCCGAAACCTTTTTCTGTTTCCTCAAGGAAAACCTTAATTATTTCTCACATTGTTCTCATAACATCTTGCATATGACTGTGATGTTAAATATGTTATATGACATGTATTATAGTAATATGTTCTCACTTCTGTGTCTCCCACATTAAAATTGATGGCGTCAAGGACGGAAACCATAGAGTTGCACTTCCTTTCACTTCCCAGTTTCTAACTAGGTTATTGGCAGGGAGAATACATGCAATAATTGCTTATTAAACCTAAGTCATTACACTTATTCTACAACCTCTTTTATTAGTGATTTGAATTTAATATCTTTTAACAAACAAATCAAATATTTGCAGTAAAATGAATTCACTCCT
Source organism: Cheirogaleus medius (assembly GCA_008086735.1). Taxonomy (NCBI): domain Eukaryota; kingdom Metazoa; phylum Chordata; class Mammalia; order Primates; family Cheirogaleidae; genus Cheirogaleus; species Cheirogaleus medius. Next base: position 70,419,999 of record VBSM01003176.1, on the reverse strand, counting down.
TTCTAAGCTCAGTGATAAAGTCCATAAATTAGTATGTTTACAGGATAAGGTTGTATCATAAACTGACTTTGGTTTCAGATATGTTCCCAAACTGTAGTCCCTCAAGTTCATGGGTAATAGTTTATAGGAAAGAATATAACTGCGTCTCCTAAGCACCTCTCTGTTTGCAATACTCACTTGCCTGTCAATTTCTCTTTAAAATTAGAATTGTAACTGAGATGAGAGGAAAATCAATTCCACTTTCAGTAGGAGAAAGCTCCTTTTGGGGCTGATGAGGATGCCTGCTGCACCATGAAGTTAAAAACTGAGAAGGATTGCTTAGGGCATAAGTAGCAGTCATCATAAACTATGTTAAATAAAATTAAAAATGAATGAACATTTTTTGATTAAATATCCAATATTACTTGGTAATTCTAATGTGAAGGCAATTTTAAATACTTGCAAAGCAATTTCTCTGAGAAGCTCAAAGTGACTAACAAATGTTAGCGTGTTAATTTCCAAAACATCACTATGAGAACTTTGAAAATTAGAAAACAAAGTGAGAAAGCAATGGAGAATGATTTATCCCAGATCAATGATTTGGCTAGAACAAAAGCCTAAGTCCATGTCATTTTGACTGGAATTGCTTGAACTTTTGATTTCCAATATGAAAGAAGTTTCCAAAGGATATATAATCGTCCAGTTTACCAGGAGCATGGTTCTGAGCATTCCTGTATATTATTTTTAGATACCTACATTCTTGGCATCTGATATGTTAGGGAGTGGAAGCAGCATGTTGAATAACTAAACACATTTTGAGATCACAGCTGGCATTTGGCACAGCATATTTAAGTTACGATATTCATTCAGTCATTTAATTGAGAACTTTTACTCAAACAGAAAATGCTTTGTGCAGGGGCCTATGTTAGGCACAAGGACTATGAGGTAACCAGAACAGATGCCCTCCTGTCATGGAGCTTATGGGGAAACAGACAATGAGTAAGTAATAACACAAATAATCTGCTGTTAGAATTCTGTAAAGAGCTAAAAATCCAGGTACTAAAAGAGAAGGTTCTAGTTCCCCAAGCCTCGATGAACGGGTCTGGGAAGGCCTGTGTGAAGGAAGGCTGTGGCTCCTGTTAAAATAGCAGTGGCTGCCCTAGATGCAGGAAATGGGCTTGTGAAAAAGTCACAGTTACTCAGAGAGTAGTAACTGAGTCATGGTAGATGTGCTATAAGTGTGCATGACATGTAATCGGTAAGAACAAAAAGGCTAAAGGCCTGAACATGTTCAAGAAGGAACACAAATATTTTAAAACACACAATTAAAAAAAAGTAATACTAACATGCTGTGTTCTTACCCCTATTGTTCCAAAACTTTCTGGCTTTCTTCTCATCTTTTTCTTGCACAAGTGTGTCCATATCCATTTGATCAGGTACCAGAGCGACTTGGGGCTTGGGATGACATTGAAGGGAGTAGGCAGAGTCCCTCCTTCTTCAAAATAACTCATCCAGAGCTTTGTTCGAGCAAATTTCCATTCTATATCTGCATGGTCCTGAACAGGAGAACATGACAACTGCTGAAAGGTTTCCTAATTAATAAGGTGAAATAAACCTCATGGAGAGCCTATAACCTGACTCTGAGTGGCTCTAGGAACATTAATTAAATTGCTTATAAAAACAACACTGACTCCTGGAGATAGTCGTCTAAACACTTCAGACAATGGCTTACCCCGGAATAGAGTCACAGATCCAATGTCACTTCTCATCCTTCCTTCTGCAGTGAAACAGACACCTAAAATAATTCCATGTCATAGAGACTGCAGGGATTAGCTATGATGTGAGGATGAATCCGCATCTCCTGCACTGCAGGTTCACATTAGCTCAGTTTCATTAGATTCTGACCAGAAATAAGACTTCAAGGCCTTGCACCCCTGCTTAGGTGAACGCCACCTTCACAGATGCTCATGGCTTATCCTTTAGTGTTGCCAGGAAAAGTCTTATTGAATATGTTTCCATCTGAATAATTCTTGGCCACCTTCAGGCAATAGACATAAACTTAGAGAGAAATTCCTCTAACAAATGTAGGATAGGGCCTCTCTGACACAGCATTGGACTTTGACATAACTTTGGCCAAATGTCACGGGTAGGAGTATGGCTAGTTGTTGTCCACAAGGCTGAGGCTATCCCTCTCTACATTTGTTACTCGCTCCACTTTATTAACCTCCTAGGGGAAACTTTGGAACATTTGTGGCAATTAGATATAGGGCAGCCAGCCTCTTCTTAAATTAGCCATAAATCTGAGTTAAGCAGAAAATCTGGGAAGTAGGAGGTGGTAGAAACTGGGCATACATGCATTTTAGAATTCAGAATAGTTCATTATAACCAATTAATATTATAAACAAGAACTCAGATTTTAGAGTAGAAGAATAGTCTTAGACTGTGCTTCATTTTTAATATTCCTGAATTGCTGTGTTCTGATGAATACATATGTTATATGTACATTTCTACTCTGTACAATATAGGTTTTAGTCTAGATACTGGACAGATTGTGCTTTCAACAAAAATCACCATACCTAGAAAATGCATGGTCTTCATTATTGCTAAGCAAGTGTCTGATTGTATGGATTGATCTATAAATGGAAACACAGAAGCTGCTGTTTCCCTCCCCTTTCCTCTCCCCTTCCTCTCCTTCTTTTTTTTCTCCCTCCTTCTCTCTTCCATTTTTTTCTAAACAAGCTTATAGGTTTGGGCTGATTGTGCCACATTAGTGAAGAAAATTGTATATTGTTTGCTTCGGGCATGGAGAATGGGACTCAGTAGATTTAGCTCAAGGAAATAAAAAGGCAGTCACTTAGATAAAGTGTTGGCCTGTGAATAGCTCCTTCTGATTTTCTGATTCTCAGGGAGTCACAAATTATGTTCTTTCACTGCTATCACTAAACAGGCACTTCTTTTGTTCGTGGTTTGGGATTTTAAAAAGGGCCATAGTCTATAGTGCTTAGAATTCTGGAGATGAAAAGTTCTGAACTGTGGAAGACTAAACCCACCTTCCACTATTCACCTTATAACTACTAGTCAACATTTGCAACTTAGTCTAACTGTTATCTTTCCTGGGGAGACTGCCCAACACCCATCGGTCTCCATCTATCTCTTATCTCCAACCCAAGTCAAGGTCTTGCCCTTTCATAACACACTCAAAGTTCTTTTCTCAATATTGAATTTATTTATTTATTTTTGTCCCTACTATATTATGTTTTTCTTGAGAGTAGAGATTTTTTTTTATTCTTTGTATCTCTAAAACCAGGCCTATGTTTGGCATACATTAGGTGCACAATATATATTTAATCAGTGAACAAATGAGTGAATGGGAAGCAGGCTTTAGTTATGACCTGTGTGATTGCTTCTGCCTTTCAGTTGTTAAATTTTCCTCCCTTTTCACATTTTACCCTATGGGTTGGGGTCAGTAGAACAAGAAGAGAAAGTCTGAGGAGTAGATTCTGCTATTCTGGGACAGGTGAAAGTCAAATGCTTGGCATGTTCATGACCCAAGAAGGTGTCATTACACAGAATGCTAGGAGGTACACCTGTCTTAGGTTCTCAATGTCTGCTCTGCTTTCAATAGTTTTAGAGTTTGGTCTTGATAAAAATAGAGATTTGAAGATGATTCTCATTTCTATAAAGAAATTACCTAGAAAAACACACCCCACAAAGAAGCAATAAGAAAATGTCAAACTATTCTTAAAAAATGTTCTCTTCTTGATGAAATTGGGACATTTAATGTTTTACAGAATCCAAATTTTTGGCAGCTTAATATTATAATTAAAGGCTTTCTAATTTTTATTGTTATTCTAGAAAACAGAACCCACATTTTGGAAATGTGTTGACTGGAGGTATACAGAACTTCTGAAACAAATTTATAGAGACTATCTATAACATTTTCAGATTGTAAGATGCTTAAATGAAGCTTTATGTATCTACAAGTCTAGACATTCACCTCTAAATCCTTGGACCTAGGTATATCCAGAGGAATTATTATGCATTAGGAGTACTTTAGTCTGTGAGCCAATTAATAAACCCATCTATTTTCATGTTTTAGGCAGTTTTCCATCAGTGACAAGTGTCTTATAAGAAAAAGTTGCCTCCGTAAAGACAGTTTAAGTAAAATTCAGAGTGCTGCTTGACAAAAATGTAAAAAAAAAAAAAAAAAAAAAAAAAAAAAAAAAACAGTAATAACACATCAGAGGTTTTAACCATATATTCAAAGATACAATATAATTGTAGTTATTTATGGAGAAAATGGGCAAGCTATAATTATGCATATGAAATGCTATTTGTCTCAGGTGTAAATATGAAAGACATAAGAAATATATTTCATTCTTATATGCGTTTTGTTTTGTTGCTATGGCTACTTCTCATAGACATATATCTTTAGTATATAAATTCAAGTGGGTAAAGGGCTTTGTCTTTCTTGTTTGTTGCTGTACTTCTAGTTTCTAGAAAAGTACTTGGCAACAGAGTATGTACTCAATAAGTATTTGTTGAATGAATAAATAAATACATTGAGCTAAGTTGTTTGGATTCCAGAGTTTCAAATAAACACAAATTGTATTATATATTCTTCTACAGAATTCAATATTACTTCAATATTGCTTTATCTAAGCTTTAAGAAACTGAAAATCCTGTGGCTTTACCATTTACCTGATTCCCCTCTGGGTTTTGCATCTTGCCCAGCAGGCAAGTTTACTTATATTAGAATGGTAGGGTAAACAGACAGATACCAGGCAAGACCCACTGGGCACTACACAGAGATGAGCTGCCTCTTTGTAAGTCATACTCACCTACTGCTTACCACAGCCGATGACTGCCTGGCAAAGTGGATTTAGTTTATTTTTTTCACTCATGTATAACATGACAAAACTAGACTAATGTATAGTCACATATAGTGTAATACTGCTCCAAGATTTCAAATTAACCATTTATATCGTAATTCTTACCTGTCTCAACCAATTATAGATCTTATTTCCTATGATAATAAGATGACGTATAGCTAGGAACAATGCATTCTAGGGGGACTATTGAATTAAAATTAAGTTAGTCAACTTACAGCAATAAGTTGGTAAGAATTATTCATCATAGCTATTAACATGTTGAGTAGAACAACCAGAGAGATGACGTTATATGTCCCGAACATGGTGGCACCAACAAACTCAGTGAATTCGTGCTGTGCTTTGACATTGGTCACATATAAATTGATGAGCCCAAATATTGACCAAAAAAGAGACTGGAGTGTCTCAAATAACCTGGAAAAAAGATAAAATGACATTAACATCTATATTAATAGAATAGCTATATTATACAACAAGATATAACAATAGAACTTGGTACTATTACATATATATATGATTAAGTTAAAATGTATATCAACATAAAAATAATCTTTTAGGACAATTATAAAATTAAACTTAATAAAAAGAGTGAAAGAAAATTGTTTTCACCAAACTAGCACAAATGCTGTACTTAATCTTCCCCAAAGCTTTGAAAGCTACACTTAGTTTCCTAGCACAGGGTGAGACAAATGTGACCCATAGCCTTTTTTTGTGTGGCCATTGAACTAAGAATGGGTCTTGATTTCTCAGATGGTTGTGGGGGAAAAAAAAGCCAAAAGAATAGTAATATTTTGTGACATAGGAAAATCATATAAAGTTCACATTTCAATAGTCATAAATAAAATTTTATTAAAAGAAAATTATTCTCATTCACTTATGCATTGTTTACGGTTTCTTTTGTGCTACAATGGCAGAAGGAAGTAGTTGCAACAGAGAATATATGTCTCACAAAGCCTAAAATATTTACTATCTGGTCCTTTTCACAGAAATTTTGTCTATCCCTGTCCTAGGGTACTAAGTGATAGTTAATATGATAGATCACAAGGCTTAGGCTTTAAAATGTCAGTTCTCTTACCTGATTTTGCTTTGGTTATAGGAGAATTAAAAACAATGTCATCATGACAGATTCCTACATTTACACTAAAATTGTATGTAGTGCATCCTATAACATGGGAAAAAGGCTCAGAATGCTTAGATAATAAAATGTGATTTTTTTTTTTTTTATCTTTCAAAGAACACTTTATTCATTCCAGCCAATGAGTGAACTCTGGTGATTTTATTGAAAGTAAAGGTTTTGTAACTTACTCCAAAAAATGGAATAAGCTGAGGAGCATCTGAACCTAAATAGAGATCTGTCTGTTGCAATGGGATCATTATAATACATTAATATAATGAAATAAAAATATGACAGAGCTTTTATACTCCTTGAGAAATGGTTAAAATAAGACTATTTAAATTATATTGTAAAAATAAAACAAAAACCTCACACCTGGCATGGTGACTAAGGAGACAGGGTTTCAGACTGTAGGGAGATTGCCATTGATTGGGATTGTGTTGCAGGACCAAGTGAATGACAGTTTCTGGCACCTCCCAACCCCAGTGACATTGTTCCCCGTAGACCTTTTATGGAGAGGCGAGCCTTACGTAAGTCTCTGGAGCTCCTCACCCAGTGACTCTATAAATTAGGTCTACCATGGTCAAGTGACCCAAGGAAAGACAATTCACGTAAGGCCAGTGTGGTCTATGGCATTGCGTTAGGTGAAAATGATCAGATTTCCTTTCTAGGAAAGTTTAACTTAGAAATATTAAGATAATGAGGTAGTTGCCCAAAGGCACTGATTTGACAGGGGTTATGACATCGAGTCAGGGTTATTGGAATTGTGGGATGCCAAGGGTTTGAGACAGTACCAACTAAGAGGCAGAGAATGGAGGATGAAAAAAGCCAGGTAAGAAGTAAATTCTGAGGCTATATAGGGAGTAGCTGAATCACTTTAATGCTGATACACAGAGCAAAAATTCCATGGCCCAGCACTGTGTCAACTCCTGATCTCCCTGAAGCTAGGGCTTGCTCTAGGTTCTGCCCCAGCTAACATCAGCCTTTGCTCAGAGGACCAAATGGCTGTAGTTCTGTGCATGATTCTTATAACAAAATGCATGTTACTTGAAATAAGCCATACATTTCTGGTCCATATAACCAGGAGAGTCTAACTAAAAATGCCTTACTTGGAGTTCATGACTTATTTTCCCAAATTTATTGCTTTTTTTACAAAAGTAAATAATTTCATATTTTTAATTGAATATTTATATAAAATTTAATTCTTTATCTTTCCTGGAGCTGTTAAATGATGGAATGACAGATTATTATTATAAAATGGAAAGGGCACCTACCTGACCATCTTCAGTTAGACTGGGAGTCCTCAACAGCACTTTGTACATTGTGTGAGAGGTGATCCTGTCTTTTTAAAGGGCAGCCCAGATGTCAGATTCCAACAATATGAAGGAGAGTTTAATCTAGTTCATTGACCCTAGACTAAGGCCACTAGAAGTTATTCTTTGAAAAATTTCTCAGGAAAAAGTAAATTTGGCCCATGACCATGAATTCTTTATTTTTAGTAACTTTAAGGACAACTTTTAAAATTCATGATAGTATCCTTTGGGTTTAACGTGAAATAATTGTATTCTTTCTTCCTAAGGAGTGTGTATTCTCACTGCGAATATACAAACTTAATTCAGCTCGTTTTTCCTGACACGAATAGCAGTTTAGAGAAAGTTACGAGGTAAATTACATGAGTTATATGATAAATTATTTAGAATGTTACCACATAAATCTCATAGCAGTTGCTTTTCCAAATAAAAACAGCTCAAATAAAAACAGGAGAGCAGGATAAATGGGTTGTTATAGTTGAATGGTACTTATTTGCTTCTGTCTAAATAAGTACCACTAATTTTTAGGGAACATTAGTAAAGCTTTCAGCAAAATATTTATTGGCATTTTAAAATGAAAATTTTAAAAGGGGAAAATTCAAAACAAAATGACATTTTGTGATTAACTATAGAATTTATTCTTTCTTTCTTTTATTTTTCTTCTTTCAGTGGAATGAATCAGTGGTGAGATTTACAGAATAGTTCCATGTAACTAAAATATATTTACATCTCAGATAAATTAAGATCCTGGTATGTAGATATTTCTAAATGAGATGTTCTTTTATTAGGTGGATTTTTAAAAAATCAATCTAGATTAACATGCAAAGCCATTGCTTCCAGAAATATTTTGATCGTTAGTGGTTCCCAAATTTATTGAGACCAATATTGCCATAGATTTAAGGATAATTAGTTGCATCACATACCAGAATGCCTTTGTGTGACTAATATTTTCCTTATTCTGTGGTGAGATGAGGACTGAAAACTTCCCAAGATAATGCCACAACTTAATTAAGTGATAGCACAAAACCTGGGCTGAAGACAGTTTGTATGGGTTGAGGTTCTGTCTTCCTGAATATATTTTGTCTATTGTCTTTTGAATATATTTCTCAATAGCTATTTTATATGATTAGCTTGTTTCCCTGGTTATATATTTATGACCAGAAAAACTGAACGAGTATAAAAGGTAACGTATTCCAAAGTTGAAGTTTTCTTCTATCCCATGAGACTAAAACGATGAGCAAGCATAAATTAACACAAAACCCATCTGAATATTTGATCTTTAGCGTATAAGCAAAAATGAAATACTGAAACAAATAAAGTGTGACTTTAATTGGCCAGTTCTAGCCATTAGGAATACAGCTCCAACAAACATAAAAAGGCTTTGCTTAATAAGCATAACCAGTCACAAAGCCTGTGCCCTTGTAGGAGAGCTCCTTCCCAAGGACTATTAGCTCAAAATTGTACATAGAAAATAATTTCAGTGCCTAAACATTTGGTATCTTTTAGGGACATGTAGTTCTTCTCATGTTGATAACAAAATAGCCTGGAAAGGAGCAGGAAGAAGTGTCCATTCACTGGTGGGAAGGTGCATGGAGAGGCATAGGAGACATGGAGCACAGGCTGTGACCACCGTGAGTTCACAGTCAGTTAGGGGACCAGGAAAGACATCTTGGAAAAGGTATATCTGAGGTAGGATTTGGAAAAAAGAACAAAATTTTACCAAATGGGAGGGCAGAACAAGGGCATTCTGGGATGAGGAAGAAAACAACATATTTGGAGATTTATAACCCCTTAGGAAATGTCAAACAGGAAAGGGTGGTTGGGGAATTGAGAAGGATGAAACCAGAACTATAAAAGGAGGCAAAGGGCCGATCACTGAAGGACCTCATATGTCAAGACAAGGAATGTGGCTGTATCTGCTAAGGAATGGGAAACCATTCGATACTTTAAATAGGAGCCTGCGATTTGGGTTTGGAGAGCTCACTCAGGAAGCAGGATGGAAGATATACGAACGAAGGCAGAGACCAGGGGCAAGAGAACTTGGACTTAGGCATGGGCAGTGAGCAAGGGGAGATAGTGCCAAGATAAAGAGAGCAGGAATAGATGTTTATTGAGTGACTACATGTGGAAGGCATGGGGGAAAGGAAAGATCTACTATAAAACACAAGTTTTTAAGTATCTGGGTGGGTTGTGATAGCATTGACTAAAATGGCAGCTGAAGAGGAGGAAAACTAAGGTTTGAGAGAGACCCTGATGAGTTCTCTTTGATTGAATTTAAGTCTTTAGGAGACATACATGGAGAGATACCCAATAGACAGTTGAATGTATATGCAACCTGGGGAAATCTGTGCTAGTGATATGAATATGGAAGTCATCTCTTAGACACACAGGGCCAAATCCTTAGGCACATGTGAGTTTTCACAGGGATACTGTTAAGAGCGTCTGAGGTTAGTATGCTAAGGCAGATCACTATTTAAAAGCAGTAATTAAAATATAATTCTCAGAGTAAAGTGAAAAAGTTAGAGAGGTGAGAGGTGAAGTGAAAAAAAAAAGTAACACAAAAGTTAAAGGAGGACAAGATTCCAAAAAATGGAAGTGTTAAAAAGGGTCAAATGAGGCAAACACATTAAGTAAGATGTAAACAGATAAACGTCTCCTGGTGGAGGTAATAAGAGGAGGCTCCAGATGATATTTACTAGAGTAGTTTTAGTGAATGAAGGAAACAGAAGACAAATTGCATTTGAATGAAGAATGAATGAGAGGTGAGGAAACAAGATATCTTGTACCGGCTTCTTTTTAGGGTTACTTGGATGAAAAGGAAGGAGAGAGACAGGAGCGGTAGCTAAAGGGAAACATTGGGTTCAAAATTTCAGAATATGTTTGTACCCTGAGTGGAAGGAGTGACAGAGAGGGAACCCTGTGAGAGATAATACTCTGCCACTACCAGTCATGGTAATAGTAAGAGCAGTTAACATTTTTTTGTGACAACAGGCACTATGTTAGGTACCTTACATGAATTATTACATTTTTAACCTTCATATGGAATAATATGTCTGAAATGGTAGGTTGTAAAAAAAGTCTGAAATGTAGGGAAGATATGGAATTACAAAAAGAAAATTGAAAACCAACAAAAGCATGGAAATAAGATGTTGAGCAGGAGCCTTGAAAGCATCATTACATATCCTCTGGCAATAATTGATATCCATAATGCTGAAACAAGGTCATCAAGGATCAGGGGACTTGTGCCTTGTACATTTCTATTTAATAATACTAATATATTATTAATATACTTTTTAGTTTTTGAATATCTTTAAGCAAAAATAATTTGTTGGGTGCAGATTTATATTCCATTATCTGGAAAAAAATAATTCAGATGGAACAACTGATTTATTTGGGTTGAATGATTTGGGCTATTAATATTTGAGATATGCAATTATCTGTTGCTTTTAATGATAATAGAGGAAACATATATATTGATAAACTAAAGTAATACATAATACAAACAATCTAATATATAATATTTGCTTTTGGAATACAATTTATATTAGCTATTTCACATCAGACTTGGGTAGCCACAATCTTCTTGGTCTGACGTTATAATTAGTTTGTAATATGTAATTATTTACTAAGAAACCAATAATAGGAGCAAGAGGATTTCTAGGAATTTTAGGGAATCATAAATCAGGACAGTGCTAGGTGTAAGCTTGTTGACTGATGAGAAATCAGATCGGAAGGGTCGAGTCTAGGAACCAGAGCTTTTGCCGGAGAGGACCTGGGGGGATAACACAGTTCCAGGTGTTAGTTCTAGGTGTTGGGAAGTTCTGCCTCTGGAAGACAAAGTAGGGGATCAGAAAGATATGGCAACAGACACAGATGAGGTGGTCTTGGCAAGCAGTTTGCATCATGATATGCAGTATATACAGTAACAAGAAAGCTGTGAAAGGCAGAGTGTGCAAAACTATTCTCTAACAGAAATCCAGGAGACAGACAAAGTATCCAGGAAGGTTGTTACAGACAGAATTCCCATTTATGAAGAGAGAGAGCTTGGTGGGATCTGATGAGTGTGAATCCCTAGTCCAAGTTACCCTGGCCAAGTTAGTAAGTCAGGGATCACAAATGAGGTGGGGGGGAAGATAAGTTCAGATATCAAAATTAAGACATCATCCAAGGCCACACTAGTTATGAGGATGTTCCTGCAAGAGGTTTCATTGCATCCCTCCAGCCCAAGGTCAGAAGAAGGCAGTGGGAAGACATCAGGGTTGAGTGAGCTGGTAAGACTGAAGAACTGCTGCTTAGGAACAGAAGAATCCAGAAAGAACTGGGAATAAGGGATGAAATGACCAGGAAAGCCGGGATGATTTTGTGTTTTCTTTATGATCCATGATTTGTATCAAAGCTATTTCTGAAAGGAATTGAGGATTCTAAGGCTGACATTAAAATTTTATGTACAAACAAACAGATGTTGATTAATTAAAATGTAGTTGTAAATATTGGCATTAAAGATAAAACAGATGTGGAATTAAGTCAACAAAGCATGTTGGCGATCTGTGATTTAGTTTAGGTGAAATTATTGATTTTCTCCCACTCGAGAAATTACTATCCTCTCTAATATTAAACACAATTCTTTGATGGCTTGAAAATAAGGTTGGGCTTTTAAAATCACCCACAAAATCATAGGGTATTCATATGTGGTTGCTGTTTAGAGGAAAATCACCTGGCTTCTTAATTCGTGTGCTAATTAATCATGTTTTATTGGAGTGGGAAGGAAATGAGCACAGATATATAGAGGCATATTTTATGAGAACTGTGTGAGCATCAAACACGGTGCTCACCGGCCTGGGCTGTCAGTAAAGCCGATTATGAGAATTACTGGAGGTTGACAAAGGATGCTGCCTATTTCTCATCTGGATACAGGGACAGAGAGTTTTACATGCATAATCATAATGGCTGGGTTAGTCTTGGGTTCCCATTGTGAATAATTTTAAATGCTTAAATTTTGTGTAGGGAACTAGAAGACATGTGAAGAGACTTTAGTCCCTGGAAAACACATGAGGAAACATTGAAATGTACTTGGATTTTCTAACATGGTTGGTTTTACATTTGCTCCATCTTTTAACATCCTGTCAATAGTACATAAGTTTCCTTTATTATTGCACATTTTAAAAACAGTCTATATAGCTTTTTTTTAAAATGAGCTCATTTAAAAGAAAAGATGATTTTACTAAAACTTAAAATAAGTGTGGCAGGTATTTTTTTCATGTCAGAAAGATTCATTTCTATTCAAAGCTGTGCTAATTCTGTTTTCTGCATGAATCGTAATTTTAATTCCCCATTTTCTTTGCAACCATTTGTCATGGATTTTTCCAGTTCATGATATGTGCACTCTAACTGGTGCACAGCATTACCGGTAGAAATGTCCATTCGACTTACGTTGAAAATGCATTATTCTGCTTTTCGCATCGTATGCCTTTGCAGCTTAATCCTTTTGTTTCTTCATAATAGAAGTACAATTGATTTAGGCCATTTGCAAATGCTAGCAACACAAGGCAGTATATGAATAGAAACTTCAAAATGTCCAGGAGCATTCTTCCCAGGGATATTTGCAGGGGTCCCAGGTGAGAATTTGCGGTAAACAGTGAGATCAGACGCAAGGAACTGAAGATGTTTGCAATAGCAAATAAAGCCTCTGCCACCAGAGTGGGATGCCACATGTCCCAAGATTCTCGTGGATTAAGAGCACTGTACTGGAGAAAACAGAAACGAAGGGAAAGTAAATCAAACCCAGGCACATGAATATGTAAAGTTCAGACTCCACAAGTTTTTTAGGTCCATGCAGCTTAATGACCTATTGTTAGGAAGCTGAAGTCCTCCGTGATGGTGGCAGCAACATTAATGTACACAAAAATAAAAGCTTATTTATTTATAATTTATGAGCTTTAGTTTCAAAGTGGCCTTCTAGTTCTGTCCTTGTCAATCGTAGTTTTTGTTAATATGTTGATTACATGTCCTTGAATTTTCTAATACTCTTTAAAAAATGAAAAAGAAAATGTTAATATTAGGCAAAGGAAACCCCATCTGATTTTATATTGGGAAAAGATCACAATATCTTGATAGCAAAGAAAACTACATTTTAAGGAAAAACTATTAAATTTTGAACAAAATCATCAATGACCTCACTTATTTAACACACTTGCCAATTCTAGAGGAATACATGTAGCATATAAATTACATATGAATAAGTGAGAATAGTTGTCTGTTGCCATGGAAATAGTAATGGCCAACATGAACATAAACATCAGTGCTTTTTATCTGGTATATATATATATCTTAAATGTAAATACAACCTAATTTAGAAATTGTCCTCGTGGTCACTGAATTGCTAATTTGTTTATATTTAATATGTAAAAAATATAATATTTATCTGAAAATTCTTTCATTAAATAAAATATGTGATTGGAGAAAAAATATTTGCTACTTTAAATTTTGGTCAACAATTATTTAAAAAGTAAATCAATTAATTCAAATGTCAGCTTCGAATTACCCTGATATTGAACACTAATAGAAGCAAAATGGAATTTATTCCTTGTACTATTCAGGTAAATTTGTGTCCTTTTTAAAAAAGGGTCAAATATGCACTTTAACATATTGCAATATGAAAACCTATAATTAAATTTGTATTAGAACTGAACAATGAATTGAATTTTTTTATCACTAAATATATGTCTAGACAACAGGATCTTTTTCCTAATGATCATGTAAGAAAAAAAGAAAGTTCTATGAGTCCTTTCAGAATAATTTCCTTCTTTTTATAGTTCATTTTACACCAAAGACCTTTACAAATGTTAATCCATTAATTTTCTTTGAAACTAATAGATAGTACGTTTTAATTGCCCCGGGGAGAAAATGCATCACAAGCTCCTGATCTTATTCAACACTCAGACTCTTGCTTGACTGACAGTTTAAAACAATCAAGTTTCAACTAGAAGAAAATTGTTTTCTATTTTTAAATCTTGATAAATGTTCTTGAACATTCCCACGCATAGTGTCAGCATAAAATAGCTAATTATCGAAGATGAAGAAAAAAAAGGTTAAGATATTTTTCTTATTCATTATAACAGGAAACTCTGGGATACCAAACACTACCTAATTCTCTCAATTTAGTCCCCCCATATATGACACCTCCTTTTCCTTCAGAGACCAAGATCACATTATCCTTCCTTTCCTCACTCCTCTCTTAAAGGACGCACACATCTAAGTGGAAAACAACTTCCTCTATGTTGACAGTTAATTCTATTTCTGTTTTTTACCAAATATAGTTTAGGACTATATTTCAAAATGTACAAAAAACGAACCAAGCAGTATTCTTAAGAATGTAATCAGTTTTTTGAACTTCCAACGTTCAGCACAATGCCGTGCATATTGTGGGTGCTCAAGAAATCTTTTCTTTTGTCTAGTATTCATACCCCAGTGAGCAGACAGGCACAACTAATTATAATAAAAATGCTCTAAGAGATGAACACAAAGTGCTGAGAGAATAGAGAAGAGGAAGTGATTAATTCTGTCTGGGGCTTGTGAGGCTAGGAGTAGATAGAGATTATATGTTGTCAGAGCTTTAAGAGTCCTTCAGATCCAAGGGAGATGCTGTCTCTTGCTCTAGGTTGCACATCCATGGCAGCTGGATGTACAATTCGTTATCACACCCTGACTAGGTCCAGCTTTTTTATGGACATGCTGGACATAGTGAATGATCTCAGCTGGGACTCAAAAAATCATAAGAGAAAGGTTTTCTATTTTACATATTCTGCCCCCGTATAATTATCCAAGTTGGCCTCAGAGTCTAGCATGTCTACTAAATGTCGGGAAACAATGCTACATGAATATGTCCACTTTATGCAAGGTCAAGGCCTTCTGAGCAAAACATCGCTGGCATCTGAATTAAAGGATGCATGAATGGCAAACAATCCTTGCAAGTTAAAGATAGAGACTGAGAGACTAGAAACATCTCCCCTGGAGCCATCTGCTTACATTCTCAGAATAATAAACTTAGAGGCCTTTGCATCCCCAGAGAGAATTTATTTACTTTAGAAAGTTAAGGTCTTTTTCTTTTCTTCTCCAGGGGAAAGATGGGCAGCCGGCTCAGCTGCACCATATAAATTCTGGGATTCATAATTTCCGAGTTTCTCTCCTGTGGTACAAACCCTTGTACATCTGGCTTTCATCACGTCTGCCCCCGGGGGACTGGGGCGTGGGGAACCAATACTAAGATTGCTACATGAGTAAATAATTTATCTGTTCTCTGATCCCAAAATGCTTGTTTCTTGTAAGGGATAAATAGACATATAAACACTGAGTAATTATCTTTAGATTTCATTCTTTTAAGTTTTGCTTTTGGAAATTTTTCTTCCATTATTCACATATACATTGTCTTATGTTTTTCAATATAGTCATAGTTTTACAAAGTGACTTTTTTTTTTTTTCAGACAGAGTCTTGCTCTGTCACCCCAGGTAGAGTGCAGTGGTGTCATTGTAGCTTACTGCAACCTCCCACTTCTGGGCTCAAGTGACGCTTCTGCCTCAGCCTCCCAAGTAGCTGGGACTATAGGTGTGCACCACTATGCCAGCTAACTTTTCTCTTTTTAGTAGAGACGGGCCTCGCTCTTACTTAGGCTGGCCTCAAACTCCTGGAGTCAAGCGATCCTCCTTACCGTGAGCCACTGTGCCCGGCCTACAAAGTAATTTTTAAAATTCTTACAAATCATGTTTTTTGAATTTGTAGAGAATAACTGTAATTCTTCAATCATCAAATATATTTTACATACCTATTATCAGGAATTAAAATATAAATGTGAATTTTTAAAATTTTCTTTAGCTTTATTATTTAAAAACTATTTACAAAATCTACAATCCTTTTTTTTATCTTTGCATGGTTGTGCTGCCTCTTCTCAGTATATTTTATGGGTTTCTCTGTCTCACCTGCCCCTTAAATGTTAAGTTTGCTTTTCAAGCCTCTTCTCTTCTCATTCTACCCCTGTTCCCTGGATGATGTTGCCAACAACGCTACATCTCTAGCCCAGACCTTTCACCGTACAGTCCTGTTTTACATTCTACTTTCTGATTGACTTTTCCACTTGGATATCTCACAGACATATCAAATTCACAAACCAAAACTGGAACTCATCACCTTTCATCCCCAAACTCTTTCTCCTATATGCCTTCTGATCTTAGTGAATGGCAACAGATCACCCAAGTCAGAATTTGAGGTTCATCCTAGAATCTTACCTTCCAAAATCCCAGCATCTAAACTCGAATCTTATATACATTGCCATCTTCTCTTCCTCAGTACCTGCACTGTCTAAAAACAGCTCCTTTTTATGTCTCAGATATAATTATGATAGCTTCCTAATTGCCTCCCTGCCTTGAATCCTGTCTCCTCAATCATCTATTTCCTCCAGAATGATCTTTTAAAGGAGCCAATCAGACTACGTTACATATTGCTTAATATGCTTTAGTGACTGCATTGTCCTTGAGATGACCAGCTGATTTCTTAGCATGTCACACAAAGCCTCTGGAATCTGTGTTCTGACTTCCTTTGAAGATTTACCTGCCACTTGTCCCCAGTTAGGCACCTAATGCTCCGGCTCAAACCTTCAGTATTGGTAATTCCCCAAATTAGCCACGCATTCTTACTGAAATGCCTTTCCATGAACATTGAGCCATTTGTCTAAAATTAATTTAAATTCTAATTATTTTGACTCTTCAGATTTTATTCATCCATCAGGTATATGTCAGGTGCTTTCTCTGTGTTAGGAACTATCTTTGGGGTTCACGGTGGTGATCAAGGAACATACCATATGGGTTTATGATATGGTGAAGAAGACAGATATTTATCAAGTAATATTAATACTTCTCTTGAGAAGTACTCTGACTGCAGCTCTGCAGATGAGTGGACACTAGGATCCTGCTGACTATAGTTGGTAGCTCCACATTGCAGAGTAATCTTTGAGGGAGAAATCAAAAGCTATCCTAAACACTTCCAGCCCTTCTAGAGTCACCAATTCCTGTTTTCCTCTTTCTCTTAAGTACTGTATTTATTTTTCAGTCTATACCTACTATTGTTTAGTTTTGCACCAAGCCTTTATTTCTATTCAGATTCCTTTATAAGAGAACTGCTCCTTTTGCAGATTTGCGTGATAGAAAATATACCTTCATATTACTTGTCAGTTTTTCATGCAGGGAGCTTGGTCTAATGTCTTCATATTTTTAGGTGCTGGACATCTAGTAAAGTGCTTTATATAGGACAGAAGCTCAAAAATCACTCTAGGGAGAAGGATTATAGACATACTCAAAGGCATGGTGGTTAGAGAAGATGGATCATTTTTAGAAATTTGAGTAGCTTGACATAGCTAGAACCCATAGGGGGTAGGAATACTGAGATAAGTCTCAGAGGAAGTTGGAGCCAAGTCATAAAGCCCTTAGCATAAGTGTTAAGAGAGAAAGATGAATTGAATCATAATATTGGATCATAAGTTTCTTGAATGTAGGAAAATATATGCTAGTTCATATTTATGTCCTCTATAGTCTCTGATGGATGCATACTTGTGAAAGTTAAGTAATCCATCAAAATGAATAAAAATTAAATTTATATAAAATGATCAGATCTCATTTATTTATTTTTGTTGCTGTGGTGATTGCTTTGGGGGTCTTCTTCAAGAATTCTTTGCCTAGGCCAATGTCACAAAGGGTTTTTGCAACATCTTCTTCTAGGATTCTTAGGGTTTCATGCCTTAGGTTTAAGTCTGTTATCTATCTTGAGTGGATTTTTGTGAGAGGTGAGGGGTAGGGATCCTGATTCATTCTTCTGCATGTAGATATCCAGTTTTCCCAGCACCATTTATTGAAGATACATTCTTTTTCCCAATGTATATTTTTGTCTGCTTTATCAAAGATTAGGTTACCATACACAGTGTGGAGGGGAAGGGCATACCTCTAACCCTTGCTAGGGAAAGGCAAAGTTATAAAATGTAACCAAAATGTTTAAAAAAAAAACATTTATTGGGTGTCGGGCAGGTGGGGGGGGAGGAGAGGATGGGAATATATATACATTATAAGTGTTATGTGCATTGTCAGGGGGATAGACACGCTTGAAGCTCTGACTTGAGGGGGGAGGGAAGGCAAGAGCAATGTATGTAATCTTAACATTTGTACCTCCATATTATGCTGAAATAAATAAAAAAAATAAAAAAATAAAATGAAAATACTTGTGATATGAAACTAAATAGAAAACATATATTGGTTTTAGTGTGCGTTTTACACTAAAGTGAAAATATTTCCCTTTCAACAAATTCATTAGATAATTAGTAGCGAAAGACCAAAAAGTCCAAGTATTTATACCAGGAAGGCATATGATTTTCTTCTCTAGTAGATAATTCTAGATTAAACAACTAAAATAAAATCTCTACAGCTCTCTGCCATAAAGCTAAAGAATATCTTAGAAAACCCCATAAGATTGGGAGTAGACCACAGTTACATAGTTTGTAAAATGGAAACTGCAATATTTGCCCCCTTTTTAGCAGATAATAGGAGGGATCAATGAGACAGATAGTTAGAACTACTTAGAATGGTGCTATAAAACAAAGCCATCATGACTGTTAAAACAAATGCTCTTATTCATAATAATTTTGATTTTTTAAAATATTACTTAAATTACACAATGGAGAAGGTATAGCAGTTTAATCATGTCTGCCAAATGACTGAATATAATTATAAGAGATAATTTCTACATATAGAAAAGGGGCTGAGTAATATTTAAGAATAAACTAGCCCTAATGAAGCTGAAGTGACATTTTATTATCGTACCCTCAGGCATCAACAAGCTCCAGATTAACTAATACTTCATACATAGTGCAAAGAGAAAATAATTGACAAACTTCCCTCTTGAGGATTAGAAGCAAATTAAAAAAAATCCACAATCCATGAGCTGTAAAATGCTATTGAATAAAAGTATTCAAGAAAGCACCACACAACCTTGCATTTAAAGAGAAGAATATTGAAGTCATATATATTTTTGTGCTCTGTCTTTGCATATTATAATGCTGTTGCATTGCATATAAAAATTAAGAGCAACTACTGAGTGCTTATATTGGTTCTTTCTCTGGCATTAAATGTTTATTGATTTAATCTTCACAAACATTCTATGAGGTTTGATTATGGCTATTGTTTTACAGAAGAGAAATTTGAAGCCTGGATTAAGTATTAACTTATTCCAAGTCTCACAGGTAGGAAGTGATATAAGCAGTAGTCACATCAAGTGTGGATTTAGAGTCCAAATTCAACCATGGCCTTGGTTAGAAGGGTCGTTTTGTGTATGCTTTAAAAAGATCTCCCCTACAAGTGGATGAATTGAAAAAGGATTGATGCCACGGACTGAATTGTGTCCCTCCCCCCCCCCACTGCCACCATAATTAATATGTTGGAGCCCCCCAGTGTGGTGGCATTTGGAGATGGTACCTTTGGGAGGTCATTAGGTTTAGATGAGCTCATGAGGGTGGGGCCTTCATGATGAGATTAGTGTCCTTATAAGGAGAGACACCAGGGAGTTTGCAAGCTCTCTCTCTCTCCCTGCCATGTGAGGATACAAGGAGAAAGCCAGAAGAGAGCCCTCACCTGAAACCAACCATGCTGGCACTCTGATCTCAGACTTCTAGCCTCCAGAACTTCAAGAAATACATTTCTTTTGTTTAAGCCACCCAGTCTAAGGTATTCTATTGTGACACCCTGAGCTGACTAATACAATGGACCAATTAAACAAGGGTGGCTCCCATGCCAGACAAATTTTATAAGGTTCTCCTTCTGAACAGAATAATTATAACAAAGTTTCCCTTTTTATATAATGACACAGATTTTTGGTCCAGTTCCATGAGTTGGCCAAAAAGACTTGTGACTAGATTTTGTTCCTGTTTAGGCACACTCAGATAGGAGGCAGAACCTGTACAATCCCAGCAGAGGTGCTAGTTATAAGCATTTGGTGATCCTGCCTGAAGTACAATAGATGAATCCATTGTTTACCAGGGAGCAGTATTAGGATGATTTCATATATCTTATACTTCATAATTAAATTATCTATCTTGAGATCTTACCTTCTAAATTTTTCTCATGTCCAGTCTTCTATCAGCTCCCCCTATGTCCACTGCTCTATTTCAGGCACTTGTCATTATTTGAATCATTCTCTGCTTAAATATCATTAATAGATCCTCACCATTTATAAGGTAAAATTCAAGTTCTATAGAAAGACGTGGAAAGTCCTTCCCCTCCTCTCTCTGCCCCCATTTCCAGGATCATCCCGCATAGATACTGAACTCTGCTTTATATACTCTGGACTTGTTCACATTGTGTCTTTTCTCTCTTGAATGCTCATGTGTGCTCATGAGCATGACAAATGTTCACTCACTTTGTCTTCTATACATTTCCATGCTATTACAGTCAAGTTTAGTTCCCTCCCTGATGCTATCATATCCCCAGTTACAGACCTTATCACATTGTAAGATCCTTACTTATATGAATTTCTCTTTCATCTACCTGACTGTGAGCTACTTGAAGGCAGGGGCTACCTTTCAGCCATCTTTGCATTCCTGGGAACAAGATCAAAAGCTAATTTCTTAGTGTGCTCCGGTAAATGCACATTGATGGAATTAGCTGCTTGATCAATATAATAACTGTTTGCCTTATTTATACCAGATTCTATTTTTTTGCACAAGAACAAGGCAGCTTTTCCCAAAACAGTAATTTGTAAGTTATTAAAAATTAGCCTGAAAAAATTGAAGGCTATAACAAAAATAAAGTAAGAAAGGATGAGTCAATAAATCAGCATGGCATCACAGACTCCCATGGTAAGTTCTCTTTTGATTATCATCATCAATTTACAGATAATAAAATAGAGGCCTACATTAAACAACTTGCCCCAAATCATACAGATTAGACATAGTAAAGGCAAGTGTGAATCTAGAGCTCAAACTCTTTTTGAACTAAAATAAACAAGTGAGGAGACATAGTAAAGATATTACCTGCAGACTTATAGTATATGAAGAAGGATAGAAAGCAGGAGTCAAAGAAAAAGAAGAAAAACTAACACTGAGTGCTTTCTCTGTAACAGGCACTTTAAAGATGTCAACTCATTTACTTCTCATACCAACAGCATAAGGTAGAAATAATAATTTTCCTTATTTTATGGATGAGACAAAGAGAAGTGAAGAAACAGGTCCAAGGTCATACCCAACTAGAAAGTGATGAGGGAAAGAGATGAGCCCAGGAAATGACTCTGAAGTGCATGCCATTGAACGCACCCAACGCAACTCAAATACACATTGTACTAGAAGCAAATCACTCACAAAGAACATTTCATAATTTAGACTCACAATCATAGCTGAATTCCTATAACCAGTATATAAACAATTTCCTGAACATTTCATGTTCCTTAGGTCGTTGTCATCTGTTGTATTGCTGTGTACAACTCCATCTCCTTTTCCCTCTATCCTCTCCTCTTTCATTACTTGGGATGAGTGAGCTTAATTCTAAACATAAAGCTTCCCTATAGTATAAAGAACAATGTTTAGATTTTAATAGTAAAATAGATTTTGTATGTGTTCAATTCACAACATTTTTAATTAAATTGAAATCCCATATCTGAAAGTCTTGAGGCAAAAAAATCCACAAGTATCCATCAATGTATGTAAGTGTACCCACTACATACCAGATTTCTTATTTATGAAAAAGTATATGCACAAAAATAAATACCATATAAAGGTAATAAATACAAATGCTATATATCTTAATTGAAATATTGTCTCTAAGAAATGCGTAATAGAAGTTTCTTTTGGACTCAATCTCACACTTCCTTGAGCTGTTGAATAGGATTATACAACACAAAGCTCTTCAAAGTGTCTTCCTTAGGTCAACTGCATCAGCATCAACTGGGAGTTTGTTAGAAATGCAAACATGGGCCTTGCCCTTATACTCCTAATTTAAAATCTGTGGGTAGTGTGACGGAATCTGTGCTTTAGCAAGTCCTCCTTGTCATTCTCATTTACTTAGAAGTTAGAGTAAAATTGTTATTGTCATATAATTCCAGAATTGTATGATAGCACAAGGCCACAAAAAACCCCACATATACTACTCTTTAGTAGAAGGAAGTCTAAACAACTTTATAGATGTACCTAAGGATCACCACAGAGGAAAGGGAATTGAAGAACTATGCACTTAATAACAGGTTGTCCTCCTCCTATGTAGATGCACAATGTCCTTTGGTTAAGATAGTACCGTCTGCAGTCTTAAACTCTTCAGGATTATTAGCCTCAGTGCATATAGATAAAATTACCAAATTGTGCTTTCATTCTTAAAACATAGCTTGCTTTCCATAAAATTGATAGAAATTGCTTTTTCCTAATATTTTGGTGGACATTGGCAACATTTTAATTGAATAAATGCTAGAACCTATGGCCTTTTCAACTTTGGGCAATTTTGATCCTGAAATAACTGAATATTGCCCAAAGGGACTCAGGTCAGTATTTTAAGAACTAGACTAAGTGAGTAAGAGTTCATTAACATGTTAGCATTTCCTAGTTCAGATCATTAAATTGCATAAATTATTCATGTAGCACCCGATTAAACATTCTTTGTTTTTTGCCAATTCACTAATCATTTTAAAACACTTTTTTTTTTAAAGGAAAAGGAAAGAGGGAAAAGGAAAAACATAGAGTAGATAATCCTTTGGTTTAAAAAAAATCCCCAAAGTACAAAATAATCCCAATTGTCATTGAAGAACAAAATGTTTTATGTAAATTATGTGGTTGGGGATAAGATTGATGTTGTACAAAATCTGGGGGAGTAATGGGTGTGTGAGATTTCAGGCACTGTCATATTGAATGGGATGAGGAGACCAATTATACTCTGCTCTAATTATATTAAACTATATTAGTTTAAACTGAAATAATAATTTTAATGCTTTGAAAGAGTAATATTTTGATCTGTCTATGAAATTTTATCTATTAGTTATAAGTGATAAAAATAGATTTGGGTTGCCCAAATTTAAAGTGTTTGGGGTGGAATATCATTAAAAATGGAAAGGATTAGAAACTAGAGTTGCTACTGTGAATAACTTTGCTATATTGTTCTATTTAGATGCAAGAAAATTGGATGAGAACTTCTGAGTATTTATTAAAATTTGTTTTGTGATTATAGATTATGCATTATCTATGCATTTTATCTCTATATATCTATCAACAAAACCATGAGCTGATGAATTTCACATATAGATAAAGCTCTAGGTAACTTAATCAGTAAAAGTAATAGCATTTTGAAGGTATATCATTAATAATCAGAACTTATGCTTTATCAACAACAGAAATAACAGTTACCTTTACAAATGCAACAATTTTCAAGGATATTGTTGCTAAATATAAGGAGTTCATCACAAAATCCATTAGATTCCACCAATCATGGATGTAATCTTGAAGTCCACCGTCCCACATCTGTTTAATTTCTCCCCATATAAAACCTGCAATTACAGAAAGATTCATTGTAAGTGTGATTTTCAATCAAATCACTAAAAAAAAGACATATACAGTTTAACTGTTGTAGATCTTGAAGCTCAAGAGATCATATAGTTACACTAGGTACAACATGTATTTTTAATATGTAATAATATTGAGTCTCAGCCATATTTTAAGACTTTCAAGACACTAACCTAATTCTAGAAGATCCTGTTAAGGAAGCCTTACTTTCTTTTATTCATTTGATAAATTCATAAGAATGTGCAATTTTTAAATTAAACTAATTTCTCTAAAAGTATATATTTCTCTCATGGAAAATATAACATTTTCTTATAAGCAAATACCTTGAGATATTTTTTTCTTCCAAGTCAAAATGACTCCAATATTCATGAAAAACAGTATATCTAGCAAACATAACTGGCTCAGACAATTAATCTCATTACCTTGTTGTGCTTCTTTGAGTGGTTAGTGCCTTCAGAGACCTGATTTCAGTCTTGGAGAAAGGATGGTTATAACACTCAAGATAATTCATTAAAAGATCTTACATCTAGCAATCACTTCAGAGTTATATCCAGAGAAAATATAAATTCCTTTCCTTTATTATGGTCATATTTTAAATAGAAAATCTTTTATTTTCAAATTCTATGAAGTACTTATAAAATATTAGGGTATATTATTTTATTCCCATAATCTTACTAAAATTGTATAATTCTTTTTTTTTTTTTTTTAAGACAGAGTCTCACTCTGTTGCCCAGGCTAGAGTGCTGTGGCATCAGCCTAGCTCACAGCAACCTCCAACTCCCGGGCTCAAGTGATCCTCCTGCCTCAGCCTCCCGAGTAGCTGGGACTACAGGCATGCGCCACCGTGCCTGGCTAATTTTTTATATATATATTTTTATTGTCTAGATAATTTCTTTCTATTTTTAGTACAGACGGGGTCTCGCTCATGCTCAGGCTGGTTTTGAACTCCTGACCTTGAGTGATCCTCCCGCCTCGGGCCTCCCAGAGTGCTAGGATTACAGGCGTGAGCCACCGCGCCCAGCCAAAATTGTATAATTCTATTTCCAGAGCCTAATGATGAGAGGGAGAGATATCAAAGTATCTAGAATCAGGAAATATGAAAAGGACAAATATGATATTATAACTACATTAATATAAGCAAACAATGAGACTCCTTTAAGATAATAATAGCCTGGAACATGAAATGTATAATACTGAGTTGAACATCTGCTGAGGATGTAAAAATTTGAAAAAAGCATTGCCCATACACTAAAAGCAAGAAAAAGTCAGATTATAAAAATCATAACTTTTCATGGCATTTATCAGAGACATGAGAAATATTTAGCCAACTGGCAAAGGGCCCGATATGGGCTCCTTGGTGTGCTGACCCTGTGGTGGTGGTTATATGACTGTATGTGTTTGTGAACATTTTATATCTCTGTACTCCCTTGAAAACTGTAGGGCTTAACTTGATTTGTATGTAGCAAAAATTATGAGATTGATGCTGATGAATGAAAATAGGGATAAATAAGAATAAATAAAAATATTAAATATTATTAAAAATAAAATAGTAAATATTATTGTAACATATTGATTATAGGTAATATGCACTGGGTTTTAGAACTGGTTAGGAGCTTAAAACTGATTTTATCCAATAAGGAAAAATGCTTGAAAACATGGAAATAGTTCCCTCTCCCACACTCATGGTGCTTTTCCTGCTAAGGTAGGTACGGTCATAGAAACCAGCAGATAATCACAGTCTACAAAAAGAAAACTGACGCCCAAAGAAGCAATTTGAACCAAAGAGGTACAGCATTAACTAATGCTATGCTATTAGTTAATGGAGAAACCAGCACTTGATCTGAATCTCCTGAATGCAGTACGTTTAGAAAATATTTTCTTATTCTTGAGATTTTACAATGTAGTTTACCTGTTTTGTCTTGCTTGAAACTGCCAATTTCCAGAGATTAGAAAATATGTGCATGCAATAATTGATTGGACAAATGCATTTCAAGTTAATTTTTAGCAGAAGGTACAGTGATAAGAACTGGTATATGTCAGGTGGGTGAGGTGCCAGCTCAACTCAACTAGCAATCAGCTTTGCAAGCTTAGCCAAGTAGTCCAATCTCTCTAGGGTGCAGTTATCTCACTTCAAAAAAAGAGAAGGGATTATACTACTTCTAAGAAGAATGATTTTCCCCTAATTGTATAAATTTCCAGGCATTGCTTCTTCCTGTTTAGATTATCAAAATTTTACTAAAATCAGTCATCACAATAGCTTCCATGAGAGACGAAAAAGTGTCTTTTATGAGAGAACACACACTTGCTCTGGTTTGCCTAGAAAGCAGAAATGGATCTTGATATGAAAAGTACAGAAAGACAGCTTCTGGCCCAATGTAAAGAAGAATTCTCTGGCAGCTAGAGAGAGTGGCTCTAAAGATGTAATGGATTATCCTGTGAGCTAGAGATTCCAATCCAGAACCGGTCTTCTGTCAAAGAAATACTCCAAAGAAATTCCAGCAATGAGTGCATGCAATATCATTTATGTAATCTTTAAAGTTCCTTCCAACTGGATGAATCTGCCATTCAGTTGTTTTCATATTTGTATGTATTATAAAGCAAAATATATTTTAAAGTACCTGTAAACCAATCAGAGCATTTATATTTTCTTACCCATTACTGATAGATTGCATTATCTCCTTACCTGCTTCTACTACACTGGAAAGCCAAATGTGATTATTAACAGTCACCAATACAGCTAACTTCAAACATTTTGTGAGCAGTTATGTAGAGGAAGAAGACACTCAAGCTAAGTGCTTCAGAGGGCAGAATGAGGGCTATCCTGGGAAGCAGGTATAGAGAAGTAGCTATGAGTTCAGTACAAGGCAGCATTTAACTTGAGAGTTCCTTACTATTAAATATCTGAGCAGACTTTGTTCTTATTAGATGGGTTAAAGGAGATGAAACTTCAGTTGGAAGTTTAGACCAAATGACCTCTAAGGTATCCTAAGAAGACTAACAATAAAAACTCACAATTCTGATATATTGTAGTTCCTTTGGAAGGCAAGGAGGAGACATTAAATCTGACTTCTTGACCACCCAAAATCTCATCTTACTTCTGACCTTTGAAAGGCACAATTGTATGGGATAAAACAGAGATCCTGATAAAATCAGGAACACATGCCATCATTTTTTTTTTTACTTGAGCCGTAGATAAAACTGCCAATCAATCCTGATGGGGAAGGGGTTGGGGTCTTTTTTTTTAAGCTCTAGATTGAAGTGTCACTTCATAGAGCTCTCGTCACCACATACCTTTTTGGTGGCTATTGATTTCTATTTGTTATGAGCATGTTAGTGAAATGCCAAGTTTCATCTGTTCTGGCAACATTCTCTGAATTTTTGAAGAAACAAGCTTTTAGAAAAACCAGAGGGTGCTATTAACTAAATGAAAAATGCATCCAGATAGTAAACTATTCATGGTAACTAAAAAGTCAGAAGAGAACAAAGCTTAAGGGAGCTTCTGTCACAAAATGTTTGTCCTGTTCCCATAATGGGAACATTTCAAAATTGCTCTTTGCTGTTTATAAAAAGATGACATGATTTCTCAGAGTCGTGGCGGAGGCCTAATTACAAGCATTGATGTCAAGACTGTGGGGACCAAGGAAGGAAAGATCATAGTGCAAATGACTCAGAGAACTTCCTTTTAAAAATATTTGTGGATGCCTGGAAGTTTTTCCTATTTTTTTCCCCTACCTTTCCCATAACCGTTTTCACTCATGGCTGTTTGAGAGTTCTATTGTATTAACCTCCTAGCCTGCGAAGCTGGCTGTGAAGATGAGATGGAGTAGGCAGTGCTCAGATGCCACATTGAACAGCTCCAATTACATGTGACAAACGTGTAACTCCGCAAACAGATCTCGTCTTGCCCTTTCTGGCTGTCCTTACTTGCACAAATAATAAACAACAACCCCAAACAAAGAGCAAGTCACCTGGTCATCTATGGCAACCTCCAAGGGTCTGTTATTTAAGCCCAAAAGCTGTTGGGGATCTGACCTTCTAGTCTGTTCATAGAATCCTGAGCTCCGTTTTAAGGTACCAAATCAATGAAGATAAAAAGAACAGAGAATTCTTCCCTGCTGGAGTTTTGTTTTGTTTAATTTTTTTATTTTCAAATCAAATGTAGTCTCTAGTCAAGATTCTGCTTCTGTTCAAAGAGAAATTAGACTCACACTATGCTGGACCCCTAAGAGGCACTCAGTTAAGGGGGGCAGTTCCTGCCATCCCAGCATTATGTTTAAAACCCAAACAAAGATGGAGACAAGGGCTCCAAGTATCCACTTTCTGAAGGGAGCTTGCAGAAAATTGTAGCCGAACCTTTCCTTCTAGGGCTTACCAAAAGGCATCAGAACCATATATATTATGAACCACTTCCCCCTCCAACCTCGTGGTCTATACAGGGAGAACACAGGGAGACCGACGGCGAGAGAACCACGAGGGCAGGTCAGTGCAGTTTTGTGCAAAGGAGGAACACCAGAAGGAGAGATGAGGTGTCTACTCACCAATATTACTGTCAAGTGAGGGGGACTCCAAGAAAGTCCCTCATAAAGTCTGGGAATTCCTACAAGGAGAAGCTGCTCTCTTGCTCCCTGCTGGGGCACCTGCTTGGGAAACTGGCTTACTTATCTCCCCTTGGGTCTAGCTCATGAGTGAAAATAGAGACACAGTGGGGCTTGGCAGTGGAGCAGCCTATGGCAGCAGGACCGCCTGCCATTTGAGGTGGCAAGGTTCTGTGATGCTCTTGTGGGGTAAATGGGGATTACAGGAAAAGGCTGAGTTTGAGCCATCTTACCAGGACTCAAGAGGGACTTGCCAGGGTCACAGGACCCAAACGGGGACTGACTGCTGGTTACAGGAGTTGAGGGACTGGAAGAGGTCAGGCAGAGTTGAATCTCTGATTCCAAGAACTATGCATTGTAGAGGCACAACAGGGCCCTCAAAGAGCACCCACATACCCCTCGGGAGAGTCGGCATGTCAAGGCCTGTCACACAGGCTACTTAGCAACAGCCAGAGATGCAGGACAATTGACCAAGAAAGAGCTGTGACTAGGGTACCAGTTAAGTAATGAAAACATTTAACTTCTTCTGTCATTCCTCTTCCCTAAAGCAATAGGAATAGAAACAACGTTAAGAGTCTGTGCCCTCCTTCCATTCTAGTATTGGCGTTGCAGGATGAGCAAAAGATGGACAATTCCAAGTCCTTCAAGCCATGGGTCAAGCTTTTGTTGGGAAGGGAAGATATTTAAACTGATTATAAGATTGAAGTTTTAAGCTGAGCTGGGCCTACTATTAAATAATTCAAATTTTTAGGAAATTTATGATATCTAATAGTAATATCATTAAGGAATGAGGAAAGGATATTTGATATAAGGTGGCTGGGGAGAGATTAGAAGAAGTAAAACTATTTTTTTGTTTAGATTCTAATGCAGTTGAAACTCCTTAATATGAATTTGAAATTTGCATGAAATTTGACTTCCAGAATTGTTTCTCAATTTTGAACGTTTAAAATACCTCTGGAATTTCTAAATCAGCCAACCATAATCTGAATTTTTCATAAGAATCCACAGTAATTATAGTTTTAGTCAGTAGACTGTACTTCATAGAACACTGACATAAAAGGACAGTGAATGCTTAAATATTCTTAGTTTGAAGACATCTAAAAATGCCTCAACCACTATGGTTTTGACACTATTATTTTAACATTTAGAGAAAAAAAAACTAGGAATATACAATTAAGGAAGTATATATTTTCAAAGTTTATCAAGAAAGGATGCCATGTTAGTTTCAGAGTAAGACTAAAATGTTGAACTTTAGAAGTCAAGATCACTTGATAGCTTATGACCTAAATAGTTACTTAAAAATCAAGTGAGATGTTTCTATCAATGCAGTAGCATTCTTTTTATAGTATTTCTGTTGAATTTAAATTTTTTCATGAAAACTAAGAAATAGAATGCTTATGTAGATGGGGACATGATGAGTAAATATTTTCCCAAGTCTTTGCTCAATATAAAGTTTTGAATGAGTCAATATCAATTTTTTCACTATGAAAAGTACCACTTTCTACTTAATATAAAATTCTCAATTTCTCTCTCTCTCTCTTTTTTTTTTTTTGTAGAGACAGAGTCTCTGTGTCACTCAGGCTGAAGTTCAGTGACATAATCATAGCTCACTGCAGCCTTGAACTCCTGGGCTCAAGCGATTCTTCTATCTCAGCCTCCTGAGTAGCTAGGTGAGCTCCACTACACCCAGGCAATTTAAAAAAAAAAATTTTGTGGAGATGGTGTCTCACTAGGTTGCCCAGGCTGGTCTCAAATTCCTGGCCCCAAGTGATCCTCCCACCTCAGCCTCCCAAAGCTCTGGGATTACAAGTGTGAGCCACCACACCCAGCTTAATATTTCTAAAATAAATACATCCAAAGGAAATATATTTATCTCTTTACATTTTCCTGATCACCCTACACACACACACACACACACACACACACAGAGCAATAAAACTTTTGAAAATGAATAATGTCCTTGAAGAAAGGAAATTTAATGTTAGGTCTTAGCAATTAATACATGAAAAGCAAAAAAAGAAATATCTCTAGGTCATATCAAAGGACTTTATTCTCTATTTCTTGGAATAGATTGCTTCTTTCAGGATTAGAGAGCCACATGACGTTTTAGATTGGAAACAGGCAGTGACGATAGAGTGGTGATGTGAGGGTGGTGGTGGGGATAAATTTGGCATGTTGGCAAACATGACCTTCAATAGTAAATCACATCAGATGTGCCTCTTAAAGAGCATTACACCTTTACGGAATCAGAAACATGGTCCTCTCAAATTTAACCTGTGTAAAATCTGAGCGGGCACACAGAGGCAGAGACGTCTCAGTAAGGAGACCAGGTTCCTAGCCTGGGTTTGCCTCCTTTCCTTCTGCCTTGCACACTTGTGGGGCAGTGTCTTGTAGAGGATGAAGGCTCTAGCTCTGGAGTTACACCGACTGGAGTTTGAATCTAATATCTATCACTTGTCAGCTTCTTGATCCTGGACAAGGGATCTGATTTCTCTAAGTCAGTTTCCTCAGTGTGAATTGAGATATTAACATCTTCTATTATGGTTAGATGGAATACAGTTACTGTGAGGTTCAAACAAGAACATGCATTTAAATAAATCACTGGGCACAGTGCCTATTTTTTTTTAGTTCCTACTATTATTACTACTACTACTACTACTGCTATTCTGAACTAATGGAAACTAACTCAAGCATCCCTCTAGTCTTTTACTTTGACCCTTCCTTTTCTGGTATTGGACCCCTCTTTTCTTGTCTTTTCCCTTCATCCCTTAAACCACCTGAACCATGTTGCCGAACATTCTCTAAAGGCCTGTAGATTTCAATTTTGGTGTATCAGATTTGTATTGCCTTGCCATAGCCTAAAAGAGTTCATTTTATCTCCAATAAATAAATCATTTACTTAGCCTTTGTAGGTGCACACAAACCAATTTAAAATTTAAAAATAATGCAGTCTTTGAGATTTTACTGTGTTGGTGTTTATAAGTCCATAAAGATGACCTTGAAATTTTTTTCACCACAGATAAAAATGAAAATGAGGATCATATGTCATACTGTAATGATTATCTGATTTCCTTGAAAATTAAAATATTCATTTAAAATTAACAAACAGACAGTCTGCAGCCGTGTTTGTCTGTATGTGCCTGCAGTTAGTTTGCTGAGATTATTTGGGCACCTTGCCGAGGAGGGGAGTGGGGAAAGCTATAGGCTTGTTTCTCATAATTGCAAGGATATCTTTGAGGGGGATACTTGAAGGAATGGGTAATTCAGGGCTGAGAGTATGAGTACCTGAAGCCATGTGAGCTTAATGCCTTCAGACAAAAGATGAAGAAATGGTCACGAGAAAGGAAGAATATATTTGTATAGGACTGTTAGTCTTTAGATGAGAATGCGATCATCATTTTTTATTTTACATCTTCAATTTGGCAGGCCTTGTTGAAATGTTCAAACTTGTTAATATCAACCTTTTAAAACATACCCATAGAAAATAAATCATGGAAATGAGAGACCAATTCTGTTAAAGAAAAATTGCTAAATAAGTCTGTGTCATAAGCAAGATGTATAATCTGGATATTATGAGCGATTCTTACTTTATGCCTAGGAATTCAATAGAAGCTATTTTTAACAGAGCGTAGATCTCCTCTTATGGCACATCTTTTCCTCAGTTCACCCTTCTCATCATCATGCTCAGCATGCACAGCTTTACATACTGGTTAACAGTGGCATATTCTCAACCATGCCCACAGTGCCAAGTCACTTCAGCAGCCCTATTGTGTTCTTATAGGAGCAAAGTTATTTCCTGCTTTATTAATATGACAGCCTTCATCAAAGTTCTACTTATTTTATGAAACATTATCAATTTCATAATTTTTTGCTAAGCTGATGAAATAAGTCTGCATTCTATATATGCACACTTTTTTGTTCAAGAGGATTAAGTTATAACACAAGTTTGTTGCAAGGAAGTTATAATGGATTCTGAGGAAAAATTCAAACCGGGTTTTGGGAAGGCAGGAACACTAGCATCCGAAGGTTTTTATTTTTTTTTTCTTCCCTGTTTTACCCCATGATATCTCCAGAAACAAATGGCACGTGTTTGTGGACTGCTGCTATAATTTAGATGAATTCTTATAATGTACACTATACATATAACATGCTTTATTTAGTTTGCATGTTAAGTTTTTGTAAAAAGAAATTTCTCATATGAATATTTATTCATTTCATATTCCCAGTATTTTATGTTAAAAATCAAACCCTGAATAAGTTAAGAGCTTCAGAACATAAAAGTCTCTGATCTTCCAGCCCCCGGCTCCTTCCAACCCATCATTTAGTCTTTCCAATGACTCTCTCCAGACACCTGAAAAGTATAGCTCTGTTATCAGGCCCATAGGAATGCTTGATCAAACTATTGTTTTACTTTTTACTCTAACTTAAATGGGTGATTCTACAGTATGAGAAGGATGTTGGTATCTGTCTGGAATTTACCTATCTATCTATTGAGAGAGTTCTAACAGAACTGTCCATGATTATTTTTCCCCACTGGTAAGAACTGTACATCACAATGACCAAAATCCTAAGTTTGATCCCTGTATGAGGCTCTTGGATTTCTTCCTCATATGCTAAAAGTTCATCCTGACAGCAAAGATCTGCAAGAAGAACTCTTGAGGCTGTTTGATGAGAGAAAAGAGGGTTGATGACCTTCAATACAAGCAAGTGCGAAGTCAAAAAATTTCAAAAAGCTTTGCAGGATGATGAGTTACAACTTATCAATGACACCAAAGCGCAGGGATAGAAGAGCCATTGTGAACTGCTTTCTAAAGACATAAAACACAGTAGATTTCAATTTAAATAATCAACAAAATGTTGAACTTCAACAAGAAAGATGTTGAAAATAACATAGAAACATTTTGTCATTGCACTACGTCACAGGATAACTGCATCTAAGTATGAGGCTAAATACAGTTCTTATTGCTGAAATACAGCAAAGAATATAAAACAACAGAAATTCCCAAGAAAAAACATACTTCTTAAGAAAAAGGGGTTGATTTGAAAGGCTTTAAAATTAGAGAATTTTTCTCTTCAGAAAAAGTGAAAATTTAGGATATAAATATAAAAAATCAAAAGTCTTTTTCTTGGGATAAACAAAATGAGAGGTATCAAAGTGAGCATTTCTCATAGATTAAGGTATAAGTCTGGGAACACCCCCTGAAAATGATAGAAAGGTAAATTTAGTACGAATAAAAAGGTATTACTTTTCACAACAGGTACCTCATAGAGGTGACGTGGGTTGAAAATCTAAGTCAGTTCAAGAAGATTTGAGAAAAACTCATAAGCAAAGTTCTAATCTCTCTTTGGGACAATTAACATGACGGGGGACACACTTATAAGCCACTCCATTTCCATAGTTGTTCAGTCATGTTATTATAAATCTAGAACCTTGCAATGGATGAACTATGAAATGTCCTGCTAATGGACTTGTGGCCACTTTAGCAGATGGCAGGACTTGGTGAGAAAATATAGAAGACTCATTAATATAGTCACCAAATCAGACCATGCCTTTT
>VBSM01003176.1:70364816-70377335 GCA_008086735.1 Cheirogaleus medius | reverse complement strand
AATGCTTATAAAGTGAGCAAGAAATAGCTGACCATGAAACCCTGGGAGTGAGTGTTTGTGTGTGTACATGCGTGCGTGTGTGTACAGGTGTGCATGAGTACTTGAATGACAGGGACGGGCCACAGAGTGGCGGTTCTCAAAGTTGAGCAAGTGGCAGGATTACCTGGAGGGTTGTTAAAACACATCTTCCTGAGCCCCGCCCCCAGAGTATCTGATTCAGTAGGTCCAAAGTAAGGCCCTAAACTTTGCATTTCTACCAAGTTCCAAGTTCCCAAAGTGACTCTGATCCAGGGACCAACTTTTAAGAAGTATTGCCTTATATAAAGGCTTTTGAGTAATGTGAAATAGTCTTCCAGTTTTTCTAATTTTTTCTATTTTCCTATTTTTTTGCTTTCCTCATTTAAAATTAGCCTTGTTATTGAGGCTACCAACAAGCAAATTTAGCTCAGTAAAGATGCCGTTAAAAGGATTTGTACGGAAGTCACACATCAAACAGATATTTTATGGTGCAGATTAGCATAATATCTAATTACGGGAATAAGCAAGAAAACTATCAAGAGTAATTCCCAACAAATCACTGAACTCTTGGGCAGGTGAAAAAGTTGAACACAGTGTGATTGCAGCCAGAGGATGAGAGCTGGCTAATTGGCCCTTAAGCATGAATGCCAGAAATGGACCAAGACCAGTATGAAACACACTGGGATTCAGTGGACATGAGAAACATGAATAGATGATAAAGAAGCTGGGGGAAAATAGGAAAAAAATTTGCAGACATAGTTTCTCACAGACATTTACGTTATTACCGTCATCACGACTATACAGTGATGCGGCAAATCTGTTGTGCCTTATTTATATATTTGGATATCATAAGGATTAAGAGCACATAAGTCTTGGAAAAAGCCCATTGGGATTTGGATCCTGGATTTGTTGCTTCCTGATTGTGTGAATGTTAATAAATTATTAAATTCTCAGTGTGTTTTTTCTGGATTGGTAAAATGAGGATAATAGAAATACTTATCTCATGGGGTTATTATAAAACTAAATGAATTAATGTGTGAAAAATATAGCAGTTCCTAGTCATAGTATACATTCAATAAATGTTAGATATTACCATTATTGCATATATGCACATATGCTTACACATAGAAGGATATGCACATACACATATATGTCCATATACATATATATATACTTATAGACATATACACAAATATATAATATGTATTCACTTTCAGCATATTACAGGTATTGCTGTTCTGCATGTTTATATATTTTTTACCCACTATATAACCTAACTTTAATTAATATAATGTCACAAAATGGGCACTTAGTTTAAAAAGATTTCTGCAAGGAAATTACATTCAGAAGATAATAATTCAATCATAAGGGAATACCAATAAAACAACTAGCTAGTTAATTGAGTTTTCATCAGCCTTGTAAAAAGGTAAAACATTAATAAAGATTTAATCAAAGCTGAGAATACACTGGCTTAAAAAGCTTGAAAATAATCAAGAAGACTAATTGATAAACTTTAGATTCTTTCCTCTGCAGACTATCTTGGCCAACAAGTCCCCTGGCTCTATTAAGTTCAAAAATCTCATACCCAGTCATCAAATCACCTAATTGTTTTTCTTGAACACGCATGGTTAATTCAGACTTGGGATTCAAGGAATAGATCAATGCATATTACTGAAGCATCACATCTGATGTCTCAAAACCAGAACGGAAGATGATAACTCCTTATGATAGTGTTGGTGAGGCAGGGGTAGTGTTGGTGAGGCAGGGGCAGGATTAAACTTCTTAAACTATTCTGGACCTAAATTCAAATCAGGTTTGGCAACTGAGCTGGAATGATGAGTGGGCAGCAATGGGAAGTTGAAAATGGCAGAGGCAAAGGAAATAAAGTGGGGGATGATAACCTCAACACTGAATGCATTAAACCAGGGAACTTGTTGAACAAAAAGGAAACAAACAAAACCCAATTTAGGTGGTAGGAAGGTAGAGTCAATAAATAACATTCTTTGAAAATCACAAAGGGCAGCAGTTGCCACAAAGTCTGCATCTATTCACCAATACACCCTCCTCAGGGCACATATGAAGAATTGTTTCAAACTATTATGAAAAATAGATGAAAAAAATGCCAGTCATTTCTAGGTAGCTACCTAGATACTTTTTAAAAAATGAATAGAGGGTTGGAGGCAGAAAATTATACAATATTAAGGAAACCACCATTTGACTGTTGAATCACATAGGTGAATAACAGATGAAAATGGTAGATGGAAAACTAAGAGCAGAGTTTGGTCCAGATCCGTGAATAGGCTTGTTCCTGTCTCTGATGAGCCACCATTTTCTGCACAGAGGAGTGGCATATTTAGAGAGGGTGCTCCACTCTTGGTCAAATCTCCTGGAGAGATTCCTACTGAAGCCTGGACTCTACTATCTCCCATTAGGGCCAGAATCCAGAAAGGAAAAAGAGACAGAATGGGAATGAATGTTCATTGTTCTTCTGAGATAAAATGATATAATCACTCTTCTTTTCCTTTCCCTATTCCTTTTCATATAATATCACTATCTTGATATTCACACAATATCAAGACCTGTTGTGTCTGAGGAGATTAAATTATACAAGACCTTACAAAATAAAAGACTTATTTTATACCTTCTTTCCAGAATCAGAAGTTGATATCACAGAATAGAGTCCCTCCTGTACCCTGCTATGGATATCAGTGATGTAAGTGAAGGGTTATATGCGTTTCAAATGTGTCAAGTCTTCTAAACGGATGATTTTTAAATTTTATTCTTAGGTTCAAGAATAAGATCACTTCCTTTTGTGATCTTTAAATCTATTTTCCTTCCACCAAACTCTTTTTGGCCTCTCTGACAACCACTCTGCAGACTATTTTTTGCTGACAGATTTTCTGGATAAAAAAATAACAATAATCCCCAGTTGTTAATTATCTGTTCATTGAGGTTGGAATGAAATTAGTCTATGATGGAGAGAGAGAAAATTATGTGTTTTGGAAAGAGCAGCACCCACACAGTAACTGAGCCCCCCGCTTGTGCTATCTGCTCCAACGTGTCTGGCAACAGAGGGGGCAACTGAACAAAAACAACACATACAGGAGCCAAAAGGAGAAAATAGATCCCTATAACTCTGCCAGTCTTTGACATCACTTTCACAGAGCAGAGAGGAATAAGGAATGAAGTGTCTGTTCAAAGGAAGTTATTCTTTGGCATCATTTTAATTCTTTCTCCTTTTCTCACTCATCCAGTCATCACTGATGCCTGCTGATCAGACCTCTGTGGTATTTCTCCCATGCTAGGCCGTCTGTCCAGCCCTCTGCTAGCATACCTCTAACCCCACTTCTCTATTTCTCACAAGGAGTACTGAATAACAGGCCTCCCTCTCTCCTATTTTTTTTTAAATAGTCCAAATTAGTAAAACTGAGAGATGTATTATTTCCTCTCCTTTATCGTCATTTTCAGGATTTCCACCCGCCGTGAGTGCAGGGGTTGATTGTTTACATCCTGGTCTATGTGTCCTTCACGCCAGCTTCCTGAGTGATCATGGGGCATGGGGGAAGGAGGACCCGAAAATAAAGAATAAGCTATTGTACGTAGGAAATTAGTTACTGAAAACTTAGACCCACAACCATCAAAGACCTACAAACTTCAAAGGAACTCAACCTGCAATCCAAGGGGTCTGAGTGTGAATAAGAACTTCACTGATTGTTTTCTGATCCAAGGAACTTCTATCACTGTGGATATTTGAACATTTTATATATAAACTATATCTCTATATGATGTCTGAGATTTTATTAAAATGTATTTGCTCATTGTGGTAGTTTCCCAAGGGCTGCCATAACAAAGTGCCGTAAACTAGGGGGCTTAAAACAACAAAAAAACGTTTTCTCACAGTTCTAAAAACTTGAAGTTCAAAATCAAGGTGTTGGCAAGGCCTTGCTCCCTCTAAGACTGAGTAGAATGTTTTCTTGCCTCTTCCTGCCTTCCAGTAAGTGACTGTCACTTCTAAGCATTGCCTGGCTTAAAGCTGCATCATTCGAATCTCTGCCTGTCATCACGCTGTCTTCCCCCGTGTGTCTCTCTTCACATCGTCTCTCTTTTCACAAGGACACCAGTCATATTGGAAGAAGGGCCCATCCTACTCCATTTCATGTGCAATGACCCTGTTTCCAAACAAGGTCACATTCTGAATTTCTGAGAATTAGGACATTAGCATATCTTTTGGAGGACACAATTCAAACCATAACATTCATAATGACTCATTTTCTAGTAGTTGCCTCACGTATAGCTTTTGATTCTGTAGTTTACATAAAAATTACTATTTTAAATGTTCCAAATATATGTCAAGTCTATAAATAATTTTTAAAAACCCATAGAACTTTATTTTATAAACTTTGTTTTATTATATGTGACTGTTAGCAAATCAATATTCTAGGTGAATTAAAAATATATCACAGTGGTGGATTGGGGCCTTAGATCCCTGTCTTTCAGTCGATGTTCAGTTTACCTCCTCCTCCTGACTATATCCTGTTCTTCAATGTTCTTATTGTTTTACAAGGATTGATGATAAACAGCAATGAATAAGAAGGAGCAAAGAAGAGTAAAGTATCGATAACATTATGAAATTAAGGGGACTCTACACATAGGAAGTCAGCTATTCACATAATGCAATTTTAAGACTGTCTGAAAAAAGCCACATACCTAAAACCATCTATTATATTAGTGTCCTTCTACAATTAAATCTTCCTGAGAGCTTTTTCTGGAGACTTTATTTTAACTTCCATAAAACATTACATTGCTTAGACAAGCAAGGAATTAAACAACTAATACATAATTGTCATCTAGTGGAAATATGGCTTTTATGCAATGGAATGACAGAAAATAAAACTTTGGTGGCTAGAAAAATGTGGAGCATAAAACTTTGATCTGGTCCAGTACTGTACCCTTCGTGAAAAACTCCAAGGATGTAGGGGAAAATATATGGATATGAATTATCAGAGAGAAGACATCTAAGACATGGTAGTTGCATGTACTAGTAATCTCCAACATAAGAAAAACTTTGACTACTATTGCTTTGCTTAGATTGATGATATTCCTGAGGTTAAATTACCAGCATTTTTTCTATTGGAAAAATTACCACTTGAAAGTCACGTAGATAAAACCCAGTAAGTTTACAATTTGAGTAAAATTTTGGACCATAACACTGCCTACCCATCTGTGTGCATTACATTGATTAGTGGCACAACATCTACCTCGATGAAACATGAACTTTTTTCCATCCGCTCATGGCCTAAGTTAAGATTTAGAGAGTCCCTGGCATCGAAAAAAAAAAAAAAAAAAAAAAAAAAAACAACTATATTATATCACTCAACTTCTCCTTGAGCATGTATAATATAATCATCCAAACACAATAACAAGAAAACAAAAAACACAAATAGAAAAATGAGGACCAAGATTTGAACAGATATGATCAAAAGATATATAGATGGCAAATAAGCACATGAAAAGATGCTCAACATCATTAGACATTATGGAAATGCAAATCAAACCACAACGAGATACCACTACAGACATGTTAGAATAGCTAAAATTAGAAAGACTAACCAAAACATATGTTGGTGGGGATTTAAAGAAGCTGAAACTCTCATACATTGCCCATCAAAATGTAAATGGTCAGCCATTTTAAAGAATAATGTGCAGTTTGTTTTTGCTTTTGTAAAAATCAAACAGACATCTACACATGATAAAACCATTCTAATCCTTGGCATTTATCCAAAAGAAAAGAAAGCATATGTTCATACAAATACTTGCTCACAAATGTCATAGTAGCTTTTTTTGTAATAGTGCCAAACTGGAACAGCACAAATGTCCATGAACCCATGAATGGATAAGCAAAATATGGCATATTCATATCATGGAAGATTAATCAGCAATAAAAAGGAATGAACTATTATACTGACATCCATATACATGGTTGAATACAAAAAATAATTATGCTGAATGGAAGAAGCCAAAGGAAATAAAGCATATATTGTATAATTTAATTTACATACATACATATTATAAAAACTTATCAAAGTGTTCACTTTAAATATGTGCAGTTAATTCTATGTCAATTTTACTTTAATAATATTGTTAAAATATAAGTCTCTCTCTATTTTGCTGGTACCTCAAGCACAATGAGGATCTACCTCCAATCTGTTACTAATCTTATCAAGTCAGCCTATTAACTTCTGTTGTATTCATCTACTTATTTCATCTCAATACCATCCTTAGTTATCGTGACGTGTCATCATAATACAACATCAGATAAGCAGGGATGTACATTAGTACAGGTATTATGGAAAATGGTATGGAGGGTCCTCACAAAATTAAAAATAGAACTACCACATGTCCAGCAATTCCACCCCTGGGTATGTATCTAAAAGAGATGAAATCAGTATGTCGGAGATCTCTGCACTCCCATACTTATTTGCAGCACTATTGACAGTAACCAAAATATATAATTAACCTATGTCTCCATTGATGTATCAGTGGGTAAAGAAAATGTGATATACATATACAATGGAATATTATTAAACCTTAAAAAAGAAGGAATCTCTGCCATTTGAGACAACATGGATGAACCTGAAGGGCATTATATTAAGTGAAATAAGCCAGGTACGGAAAGACAATTACTGCATGATCTCACTTACATGTGGAATCTAAAAAAGTTGAATTCACATGCAGAGAGTAGAATGGTGGTTACCAGAGTTGGGGATAGGGGTGGAGTGAAGCAGAAAGACTTTGGTCAAAGGGTACAAAATTTCAGTTAGCTGGGAATCAATTTAAAGAGATTTATTGTACAACATGGTGACTACAGTTAATAACAATGTATTCTATTTTTGAAAATCACTGAGAGTAGATTTTAATTATTCTCACCACGGAAAAAGATAAGGATGTGAGATAATGCACATTTTATTGAGCTAGATTTAGCCATTTCAAAACATCATGTTGTACACAATAAATATATATATTTTTTATTTAACAAAGAGAAATAAACCTCCTATATAAAATTTTTAAAAAACCACATGCCATTATTTCCGGCCTCAACCTAGAAAATTAGTCTATTTTCTGCCCAAACCTATCAGCCTCTGAGTTCTTCTCCTTCTGACTCATGCACTATACTGCTGGCAAGGTGGGCCTTGTGACATGTGTATTTAAAAATCTGAACTGTCATTTCATAGTCCCCAGGAAAGAGCCCCAGGTTTATGCAAGGCCTCCAGGGCCCTAGCTCCTTTACCATCCTCCTCCTTTCCCCCAGCCTTGCGTAGTTATACTCTAGGCATACAGACCGCTCAGCGTGCTCTAGCCATACCTGGGCCTTCCTTAACCTTTGTAGGTTTGTGTATATCCTACTAATACTTTTGTCTGGGACTATCCATCTCCCATTTTCTCATGGTGAGTTCCTATTGGTCTTCTAGCTTAGCTTCCAATTCCCCTGTTACTCCCCGAGTTGACTGTTCTTATTCTCACTGATTTTGGACCTTGAACGTATAATTACAATCACACCTACCCCCCACATCTCCTGCATTGTAATTTTGGATTATAGTGAGATGTTTAAGAAGGGTCTGTCATTTTTCATCACTTGATCCCTAGCACCAGTGCCTGGCACTGAGCTATAAATGACTATTTACTCAATTGAATTAACGGCTGAACATGGCAAAAGGCTTATGGGTCCACTTAGTCAGGCATTAACTGCTTATGTAAGTTCCACAGAAAAGCCTGGTTGAAGTCAGTAACCTCAACAATAAGAAGAATGCTTTGTATTATTGTGCCTAGTTCCAGCATTACATAATTAGATCCTTCTCCCTCTTCTTAACACAATGTGAAATAGCCCAAGAAGCTTCCTAAGAAATCCACTGTGTTTGAGTGTAGGCTGAGAAGGCTGCTTCAGTCCAGGTTAGAAGTCAGTGTGTAGAAGGCGTTAAAAATCAAGGTGTTTTTTTGGAAAGTTTGTCTTTATAAGGATCAGAAAGGTAGAGTATTTCAAATAGTTGCCAAGGAAATATAATACATTTCAGAGTAATGCATTTCAATTCCACAAGAACTGATGAAAGAAGGGCAAGACCTGAAAGTCGCAAACATGGTCTTTAGTACTCTTTAATCCTCTTGATATTGCTTTTAAAAGGTGAAAGCTTTGTATGATCTAAAGAGAAACCATAGTACTGATATTGCTTTAAAAGAAGATAACAATGATATTCTTTATTCATCTTGTTTTTTTGTGTAAACAGAATTGTGCATGTCTAATGAAAAATATATTTAAAGAAAGGACAAACCAGCATTAAGGAACTTTCTCCTTGAATATAATACTATTAATGATATCCAAACATTGGGAAGAAAATACAAATACTGGATTCTTATGCAAGTGTGTTAAAATGCACATATAAGCGCTTTTTATAACAGTCTCTTTAGAGAGGATGAGTATTGTTCACTAC
This sequence comes from Cheirogaleus medius, assembly GCA_008086735.1. Lineage (NCBI taxonomy): Eukaryota > Metazoa > Chordata > Mammalia > Primates > Cheirogaleidae > Cheirogaleus > Cheirogaleus medius. The sequence goes on along the minus strand of VBSM01003176.1, from coordinate 70,368,834 downwards.
TCACATAAAATTGAAACACTTTAAAATTAAACTCAAAGTTCTATTCTTTTATTTTGAATGTATATCAGAGAACATATACAGATAGATTAAAGCAATGTGTATGTTTCAAATGAGAATTTTCAATACTTGATATCACTCTGTTCCAAAAAGTAAATATATCCTTCAACTCCATTTCATCAAGTTATAAGCCTCTGTAATGCAATCTGTTTGTAATTTAGGGACTATTTCTAAAAGGCTTTCAATAATTATCTTTAAATATCACAAGACATGAACAGAGTGTTTAGTAGATAGTTATGCATATATAATCTGATTATAAAGTCCAAGGCAAATTCTAAAAGAAGTCTAGTATATAGAAAGAGTTCAAATTCTATTAAGTTCCCTATGCCAGTACCAATATCCACTCCATCTCCTCTCCCCATCACTGTGACTACCACAACAGGATTCAGGCAGTCCTATGGACAGTAATCTAATGACTCTTAATCCTCCTGCTACCCTGGGACACCCCAAATTTCATGTCGATTTTCCTAGCAGTGGAACCAAGTCTATCCCTCTAGAACTCCTTGTATTAGCTAGAAATGGTCTGATTAGGAGATGAAAGAATTCATACAAAATTACAGCTTATTGATCGGTCTTAATCTTTCCTTTGCATTTAAGAAATTATAAAAGATAGCGAATGTCAGAGATTTAGGTCCCAGAACTGAATGAACTGAGCCTTTTCATCTTGGACTCTTCCCATCATCCCTGTCTTTAATCTGTGTCTCCTGATCTGTATTGACTGGGGGAGGAGCAAAGAGAACAGGCCTCCTGTCCTCAACCTCCGATGCCAGCACTCTCTCCGTTCTAAAACAGGGATTGTATTTCTCAGTTCAAACAGAGAAGTGTCCATACTTGATGATAAATAGAATCACAATCTTAGCAATAATAAAAATAATCATAATCACACAGAATGCCTCTTTTTTTTTTGTACCTATACTTTCAGTGGAAATAAATAAAAGCTATGAGGAGATTTGCAAATGCTCAAGAATTTCTTGTTAAATTCTCTAGTAGTGGAAAGTCCATTTGACAGCAAGCAGAACCTATCTGCTTCACATCATCTAGACATATTATTGCCAACTGTGAGTAACTATTTAACCACCTCCAAACATTTATAATGCAATTTTTGGTGCATCACACATATGTGAAACGCAGTCAAAATATTTACTTATATTTTCGTCAGGATAATTTTACTTTACCCAAAACACTGCTGAAAGCTGAAGACAGTTTGAACTTTTCTTCCTTTACTAAATTCAGACCATGCTATGTATTCTGGACACTTCCATAGGCACCTCATTCTCTGATCCCAAAGGAATTCAAAAGTCACAGGGAATATTTTTATACCTACATCTAGAATTTAAGAATGGTGAGTAATAGTCTAAAAAATATCATTTAAATCAAAAGTCTTAATTTTCCAGCACATCATTTATTCAGTTAGTTGAAAGTGAAAACAGCTAAGGAGTGGCAAGGAAGCTTCCTTTTCTTTCTCTCTCTAAGTAAACAGTTTATAAGTAATCTCTACCTTTTCAGCAGGTTGAAGGTAGGTTTCTCGGTATACTTTATGACACATTTTCTTGGGATTGATATATTCTCACTATTTTACTTTTTTCCATAATAATCTTGTCATATCTGTGCAAGTTGTGAGTCTTCCCAGAAAAGGAAATGTCCTCCTCTGACTTGCGTGAAGTCCAAGGCAAAATTTTGCACCCCAGGATGGTGTAGAGGCAGAAAAACACTGGGCATGGACCATGAGTCACATTTAAGGTAATTCTTCACTGTATCACTACAGTATCGACCACAAAGCGTAGCTAGGTGTTTAAAGATTGAGAATATTTTTTGAGTTGAGGAATTAGAGCACCCACTCATTATCTAAGTGGTGATGATAACTTCTGCTACTAAATATTGTCAACATTCAGATTTCTGTTCAATACCCAGATTTGAAGGAAATCCAAAACATCATAAGGATCTGTCAATCACATTGCAAGGATATTAAGTAAGCATAAAATGCAGATAGTCCTGTCATTAGAAGAGTATAGAATTAATATTTAATAATAATGTTATTGATAATAATAATTTTAGTATTACTAATTAAATGGGTAAGGCAAAATTTTGTATGTCAAACAAATAGAGAATGAAGAATTATAACCTCTTTCATCGTTCACCTTCCCTCCTTTCATACACACATTTGAAGATCCAGCAGTCTTTTGTCTTGAACACTTTTTCCTCCCCATACAACCAGGCCAATCGCCACTCTATCTTCTTCCCTGGCCAAGTCTCATTCTGAGAAAGCCTTCCTGAAACACCCGTCACAATGGTGGGTGTTCTCTATATGTGCATGTATCATGGGATCAACTGTAATATATAACATTATAGCTAACTATTTACATCTTTATTTCTGTATACCCCCATACCAATTTGATATTATTTATGTCTGCATCTATAATTTCTTTCAGAGTTCCTGGTACAAAGAAGATTTTTGAGAAGTATTTTTAGAATTAATGAATAAATATATGAATGGTGACAGTAGAAAAACAAACTTTTCCTCCTGCTATCAAAATCATGCCTGGGTTATTTTATGGCTTTAAGATTGCTGTATACCATGGAGGAAGAGACCAAGTCTAAACATGAGGCTGAAGGCAAAAGAAAAACACGCAAGCCATAAGATATTCTTTGTAAAAGAAGTCAGAGAGAAATAGCCCATTATATTACTGGCTTTACTACTCTATCTGAAGCATTAGGAGAAAAATTATTCTCTCAGTAAATAAACATGACCATAATATATGGTAAAGAGGCTATTTGCCTTAATTCTGTTGTAAATTAATTACTCATTTCTAATTCTTACTGGATTATTAGACTTCTACTCTCCTGATTTATGTAAACATTAAGACATAAATCACTGATTCCCAGCTTATGCATAAAACTTGAAGTATCAATGAAATAATTGTTTACGGCAACTTTGTTTTAATAGGCAGAACTTGAAGAATAAATTAAACAAAAAATACACAAAACTTTATTTTTGGCTGATAAATCTTTAGTTTTAAAAAGAGCTGTTTATTTACATTTTTCAGATTTTGAGAGAGTGTTAACCACTTACACCCCATAGAAAAAGTACTTCATGAAATGTTCTCATTTCTATTTTTCAAGTATGGTAGAATAAATTTTATAGCTTTGGTATGAAAAGCATTGGTTTTCACATCAAGGAGAAGGACACAGTTTAGAAATATAAAGTATCAGATGATTGCTTTCTTGCTAAACATACTACTGAGTATGTACACTCTACCTGTCAAATACATCATTTATCCCTCCTCCTGTTGGAAAAATCTTTAGCTGATGACTGACCTTCTTTATGGGTCTTGAATCTTTCTTATCTTTAAGGTATAGGATTTGTATGACTGAAGATGTCTGGCCATGGATTTATTATTAGTGATAGATTTTTCAAGTAAGAAAGGGAACAAAGTAAATAAAAGCAAAGAATTTTTGAAGAGAAAGATAGACTTTTTCTTTTAGATCAAGGTGATTGATTGGGAGGTAAATTTCTAGGACCTACACGATGCTGTGAAATATATATTTAGATATTCTCTCTTATACCAGGCAAAGATGAATTTTGTGTTCTAAAATGAGATTTAAAAAATCTTCTTCACAGAATAACCATAAAACAAAGTCTCCTGTGGTGAACCAAGTCAGTCTTCTAAAAAATCACTCAGAATATGCCTAGATAAAATATCACCACACATCTTTTATTGAAATATTTGTGTTTTTATACCAGAAGACTATTATTGCTGCCCATTTTATAAACTTCCTTTTGTTTGTGTTGTGCAAATTCACAAATAACTTTTTTTTTCCTTTTATTTCATCATATAATGGGGGTACAAGTATTGTCAGGGTTACATACATTGCCCCTACCACCCCTCCCCCCCCCACATGTCAGAGATTCAAGCGAGTCCAATCCCCAGGTGGCGTGCACGGCACACATTATGTAACTCTA
>VBSM01003176.1:70338257-70364716 GCA_008086735.1 Cheirogaleus medius | reverse complement strand
GTCTTCCTGACTTCAAGCTGTACTATAAAGCAATAATAGTTAAATCAGCCTGAAACTGGCACAAGAACAGAAGCATCGATATCTGGAATAGATCTGGGATACCAGAGATGAAACCATCAGTATACGGTAACCTAATCTTTGATAAACCAGACAAAAATATACAATGGGGAAAAGAATCTCTCTTCACAAATAACTTTTTGGGACAATGTGCTAAATTATTTTAATATGCTATTAAAGGAATGATCACAATAATAGTTATTTAGAACAGAATCTGCAACACATTCTAAGAGTTAATAGTATAAGCAAATAATAGTACTTTGAAAACTGTTAAGTGTAATACAAATGCTGTGACAATGAAATCACGGCTTTACTCAATTTGAAGTAATTGATTAGTTATGGAATGAACAAATATCTGATTCTAACTTAAAGATTCCTGAATTATGTAACATTTAAGGTTTTTTCCCTAAGAATAAATGGATCACCCAACTGTCAATAAATTCAAAGTCCACTTTGATTATTTTCCCTACCATTCAAGACATGAGTCTCTCTTTAAGATGTAACAAAAATATTTAAGAAATAAGTTGCTAAGTTGTGAAGAGATTTAAACCGAATAACTTCCTATAGCTCTTCCCAGGAGTTTTACCTACATACATGGCTTGCTTACCTTGGCCAGCATAATACAGGCATTTAATTTCTTTAGCTCAGTGCTGTCCCAAAAAGGAAGATGTGAGCCATATGTGCAATTTTAAATTTTCTATTAGACACATTTCAAAAAAGGAGAAAATAGGTAAAATTAATTTTAATAATGGATTTTATTTAATCTAACACATCTAAAATTATCTCATTTTAAGATATAAGCAATATAAACATTTATTAAGAAGACATTTTGCATTCTTTTTTTTTCCTTTCTTTTTTGTACCAAGCCTTTGACATCTGCTGTGTATTTTATACTTGCAGCATATTTCAGTTTGGAAAAGCTACATTTCCAGTGTGTAACTGCCTCATGCTGATGACTATTGCACTGGACAAACCAGGCCAAGTGTTGTGCAAGTCCTAGATCAGTGGATATCCTTCAAAATTTCAAAAGAAATCTCAAGCGGGTCATGGGTATTGAATGTGGGGAACAGCAATTTTGTTGTTTCAGTGGCTGTTCACCAGGTCTGTTCCAGAAGAGAGCGATGTCTGGCCATGGATTTATTGTGTCCCTGGCTGCTCTTCCCACCAAAGGTTGACAGGCAGGCAATCAACTACATTTAATGTTCCCCACGCTCCTCTCCCCGACCCCCAATGCTACAGACTGCAGGGATCTGCATTCCTGGCTCCCATGTATAGTGTCCCTTTCTTACAGTGCTAAAGGAAGATTAAACCATGGGAATCTGTAAGATTTTAGAAATGCAGTGTCCAGGCACAGACTTTTGCTCTTAAGATGTACTTTAGAGGCAGATAGCCCTGCCTAGACAACGAGATCTACTCCCACACGTTTCTCATTGTCACACTATCCATAAGCAGTCACTGGTGCTAACAGTCCTATTTTGAAATGTGAAGAGAGTTGAAGTAGTTCAGTCTATCAGTCAGGGATATCTTTGTACAGAATATTTTTGAACAGGAAGTCAGATTACTTTCCCCCCTTGCTAAGATTATCGTTAAGAGCTTGGGAGGATTGTTCAGTTTTAATTTGGGAGCATTTCACTAGTAGGCTGGCCTGAGAGAGGTTCTGCCAAAGGGGCTTTGCAGAACCTGATGGCCTGGAAGAGGCAAGTCTAGAGACGGGCAAGAGGCCAAAATGGACATGAGGGAGCCAAACATATGCCTGCACGTTAGCAAATGTCTCAAATGCCAGGGGACTCATAATTGCAAACGCCTCACTGATTATTTATTTGCTTCGATTCCTCAAAAGAGAAAGAAATACATGAGGTTTATTTCCTACATTATTTCCTACATTGAAGATGCACATGAATGAAGAAGTTGAATAATGAAAATATACACATGCTCTCACAAGCATACTCTGTGTCAGACTAACCAAGGTTTGTCTTTCTTAGAAAGTTGGAGGTAGAAGGTACTTCAAAACTCATCAAGGCTCACCTCTTGATTTTACAACCAGAACACTGAGGGCCATGGAGGTCAGGTGAATTTTCCAGGGACACAAAACTAGCAGCAGAGGCAGAGTCTGCTCCCTATCACATGTGGTGCTGATTGGCACTTGCAGAGGAAGGGGAGGAGCTTTGGGCGGAAGTCAACCTCCAGATGAAGTCAAAGTTATACGCTATCATCCCAACTCAGTAATTATAGATTTTGAAAACTAGCATGATTATTTTCATGACCTTGTACCATTTTGCATTCTTTTACTTAGGTGATAAAAAACATAAGGTAAATAATGCTGGTTTAATCAAGCTCTAAAGATTAGATGAAATAAAAGCTAAATATTCAGTCCCAAAGTACTGGCTTTGTAGTCAACAAGGCTTTTCTTTTCTTTTCTTTTCCTTAATCTTATGAGTCCCTGAGGTGTTGTAGACTGTTCCTCATGATCTGAATAAACAACATAGTCTCTCCAAAGAGAAATGAGTGTTTCCACTGCCTGTCTGTCCTCCAAGTCTTACTTGGTGTTTTATAAAGAGCATGAAATCAAGGTCTCAGCCTTGAAAGATGGAGGGAGAAGAGTAATTTTACATAGGATCAGGTATACTGGCCTGGACATAAATAATGGGGGAAAAAAGGGAGAAGACAGAACCCCCCCCCAAAAAAAGAAGTCCTTAGGTATTTTGTTTTGTAGTTTAGTCTTTCTTCAACTTTCTGGACAAGTTGGAAAATTCTAGAAGGTCAAGTAAAGGAATCACTTATTGATCCTAAGGATAAATGGACCAATTTTCCCTGTTAAAAGAGAGGTATGCCCAGAAAAAAGAGGCCGTACATGCAGTGACCAAGAAGCAGCCACATTTAACAGGAATCTGTGCATTCCTGGCTTCAGTGTCAACTTTTATATGGGAAGCACCCAGGTCCATCCCTGTGTATCCCCTCCCTCACTCCACATATATAAACAACAACTGAAAGTATGACTTTTCCTACATCCTATATTTCTTCACTCTCTATTCATAGTAATGCCATGCAAGCTACCATTAGTTTCCCTGCTTAAAAAGTTTTAAAATATTCTTTCAGCTTTTAGGATTTAAAATAAAATTCTTAAAGAGGACATGGCCTAATCTTTCTCCTGCCTGCCACTCTCCAGCCTTAGCTCAACCACGGCCCTATTGTTCTTTGTGCTCCAGGCCCACTGGTCTCCACCACCACATCGCCCACAGGATGCTCCCTTTGTCTGCAATATTTTCTGTAATCCCTCCCCACTCCTTTGTCTCTTTATCTCTTATTTCCTCAGTCAGTCTTCCTGGGACATCTAGACTGGTTCAGATTCCCTATGGCATTGTTATGAAGCTCTCTATGTTCTTCTTCATAATGCCTTTCAACAACTGCACTAATGCATTTATTTGAGCAATTATTTGCTCCCGCTAGACTGCTACTAACAAGTGCAGAAACTCTACTTATCTTTTTAACCTCAGCATTACCAATGCCTAACAATTCCCAATACACATGGGTGCATAAATAATATTTTTATTAAACATAATAATATGTTTAATGAAGGGTACATAAATAAAGGCATGTATACATGCACGTGTGCATAAATAAATGAATGAAAGAAATGAGATTCTTATTTCTTCTCTCTGAAAATCGTTCATAGTGTCCCAAAGAATCTGCAGGAGTCTCAGGGTCTAAAGAGAGCTGGAAGCACTTGTCTAGGTCTACCTTCCAGACTTGTCCACTTTTTTCCTGGCATGTTAGGCTGCATATAGCTGGAAGATATAGTACGAGCCACCTGATGTTGTCAAAGCTGGGAGCAACATTCCATTTGCAGGCTAGACATGCATATCTCCCATGCCAACATACAGACCTATCAGGAAATCAACAAGGTAGCTCATATTAGCTTGGGTTCAATGGTAGCAAATGAATAAGGAAATCTGATTTACATAGAAAATAATGTGGCATCATATAAAGAGCACAGGCTCCAGAGCCAGAAACACTTGTCTTTAAAATGTAGATTATAAAAATAGCTGCATTTTTTTTGAAGAATAAAATGAGACAAAGTAAAAGAAGTGCTTAGCACAGCACCAGGTGCAAAAATATTATTATAATAGTTTTTCCATTCGTCCTGCCTGCCCATCCCAATGCACATACTTGCATTGAAGACATTATAGAGCACAAAGAAATTTGCAAATATTTCTATATTCACTTGCAATGATAATGAGAGAAGTGGGTTCACTAAGTTCAGTCATGTGTTGCTTTCTCTGGGCATTGCATCTGACCTCATAGGAAATTATTATTCACTGGATCATAATATCATAGGCCGTCTTGTCAGACAAGACATTTGGGAAATCTGCCAGTTGAAATGTGATCTTGTACATTATTCAGAATTGGCATACACAGAAAACTGTCCTTCTCTCTTCTCCTCTAACTGTATATGGAGGTTTGAGTTGCTCGCTAGGAATTATCCCTGCCAACCTAGGACAGATACAGCAAAGTGACTCAGAGAAACCGTGGGAATGTGACTCAGGGCCCCACTGCATCTCAGGAGCCAAGACATGCCTAAGGCTTCCAACCAATATTTTTACATATAGGCATTTTGCTTGTCCTTCTTAAGAGCCTCTAGCCTTAATAAAGATTTGCTAGAATTAAATGTGTCATTTTTGTGTGTTTGTATGTTTTTTACAGACTATGAGAAACATCATGAAAACTTCTAGATATAAATCAAAGGCAGAGAACAAATATTGTTAGAAACATATCTTAAATTTTTTTTCCAAGAAAGAATACCTTATGCAATTATTGTGACTTCCTGCATGGTCTCCTGGATAGGGTAATGCTTGAGCTATCATTTGACCTTTCAAGGTCTAAAAATATTCTTAGTATTAAGATATATGGGAATTACAAATAAGAAGATGAACAAGTTCGTAAAAGATCAGATACCTTCCATTATAGAACTCTGAATCATAAAATTACAAGTGAATTAACCTTAGAATTAGGCATTTGAATTAACACTTCTAATTCACACCAACATTTATGAGCAAGGTTTTCTTTACCACACACATTTGCCAAGAAGGGCTCATGAAAAGGACACTAGCTTTGAGTTTCTGCTCAAGTTTCGTATAGGAAAACTTCTGAAGTTTGAGTTAATCTTTCTCAAAATAAAGTTGAACTCTGAACTTACACCATATCTTCAGGAAGTGGTTAATACTGTGTGGCTGGGGTGAGGTGATTCTGAGGACTTAAAAGACATTTCTGCTGAAATATGAATGTTGACTCTTAAATACTTTTGACATAAAATTTCAGATAAACAGATCTTAAAAATACACCATCTCTCTCTACTTAAGGGCTATTTTTAATCATTACAAGTCTCAACGAGCATGGTATTTTTAAACTAGGAAGCTGGAAAAAAAACATTTTTATTTTTAAATTGTCCTTTGTGAGTTTATTTTCCTCATAGCTGCTTCTCTGGGATACATCTAAGTTTTGTAAGTGTTTTTTATAGGTTGATATAGAAGGCTAAGAGAGAAGTCTGGTGGGGAGCAAGGTAAAGTATCATAGCTGAATACATATTTATATACTTACACAGACTTTGACCTGGAGACTTACAGTCATAGCATAATAATGCATGTGGGGGGAAACGAAAACATTAGAACTGAGGCTTCCCAGGAGATAATAACTTATTTCTACAACAATATTTCATATTCACAATATTTCACAAGGAATTATAAGAGAGAGAAATAGATTCAAGAACAATTTTTGAAAATAATAGAATTCACTTGTCACCAGTGAATGACATTGATTTAGAGATTTAAGAGGGTTTATGCTGGAGATTTTCACAAATAAGAAAATGTCACAAAGTAGTTTTAGAATAGAGTAATATTTCAGTTTTAAACATTTATAATATTTAAATCTACATTTTAAATGCTACTGGTTCCTTAATATTATATAATATTAAAAGATACTAAAATAACTCAAATTTAAGATGTTGTCCATAATAATGAAAGTCAAAACAGTGTCACTAATGTAAAAAGACTGAAAAATGCTTAAAGAAAGAGTTTCTAAACATATGATTAGGACTCTAGGGAAGAGTGGTTAATATCTTGTTTCGTTGATGCTGTTTTTCTGAGTTATTGATTTCCAATAACATCATTTCAGTCAGAGAAGAACAATGGGAACGCTATGGTGTGCTTATTTAGATTAAGTCAACAAATGTGTATTAATCATCTACCAGTTTCCAGGTTATATCCTAGACACTTTGGATTTGGCAATGAACAAAACAGAAAAAATTGTGGTGGTGTGGTTTTCATTCTAACTGAGGGAGCTAGGCAACAAAATACAACAAAACAACAACACATAAGTACGTTATATACCGTGTTTTCCCGAAAATAAGACAGGGTCTTATATTTATTTTTCCTCAAGAAGACACCCTAGGGCTTATTTTCAGGGGATGTGTTATTATTTTTTTTAAGTACGGTACAACAATCTACATTTATTTAATTATAGTTAAGTCATCTTCTTCTGGAACATCATAACTCTCCAAACCCCGAATTCCATCCTGAATTTCTTGTGACTCTATTTCCTTTAGAACCATCGGCCCCAATCTCTCATGTCAAGCAATAGAGCTCTCATGGGGCAGATGAGAAGGGCTGCTTGTCTTCTTTACCGTTCTGCGACAAAATGCATGGGTTGTGCAGATACACTGCGTAGCCACGCCCATCACTAGGTCTTATTTTCGGGGTAGGGCTTATATTGCGCAAATGCTTAGAAATCCTGCTAGGGCTTATTTTATGGGTAGGTCTTATTTTTGGGGAAACACAGTAGTTAATGAAATAGTGAGAACTACATGTATAGACTTAGAGGACATTATATGGACTTTGGCTATACTCGAGTGACATTGAGAGCCAACAGAAAATTTTACTTAGAGAACGAAGAACAATGACATTATATGACTTATACTTCACTTCAGAGGCAGAGACAGACCAAAGCGATATTTCAAAGATAAATTCAACAAAAGCTGGTTATCAGATATTAGGCATGATGGAGATAAAATTCTTGACGCAGATTTCCATGTTTGCAATGTTGTAATTTATTGAGTTAGAGCAGACAGCATTAGGAAGCCATATAGATTCAATTTTGGAAATTAATATTGTAGTTGGTATTGTACATATGGTTGGTATATAGGAAGAAGGATGGAAATAGAATTTATTTTTCATACCAACATGAGTGTATTGGTAATTGGGACCTAGAACATATACTGAATTGAAATCTGAGATTGAATTAGAATTCAGAAGAAAAGCTTATCTATCCAATGTCTCTAATTATCAGGTGTGGTATGGCAAAGGCATTTCCTTATGAGCTGTTAGGGGCTGAACTGTGTCCTCTACCCAAGACTCATACGTTGAAGTCCTAGTCCCAGTACCTCAGAATGTGAATGTATTTAGAGTTAGGGTCTTTAAAGAGGTCATTCAGTTAGAATAAAGGACAGAGAGAAGAGCATGTGAAAATCCAGGGAGAAGACAGTCATCTGCAAGCCAAGGAGAGAGGCATCAGGAAAAAAAATCAACCCTGTCTATACCTTGATCTCAGACTTAAAGCCTCCAGAGTTGTAAGAAAATAAATTTCTATTGTTTAAGTCACCCTGTCTGTGATATCTTGTTTTAATAAGCCCTAGGAGACTAATACACAGACCCCCACCCTCCAAAAAAATAACAACTATAACTTTGAATAAAATACAATGAAACACTACCCCATAATTCTCAAAATGAATAAAAACAGACAGATTCTAGAAGGATGTCAAAATTTGGGAGAAAAGACAAGGATAATGAGTTTATTATTTACTTATTTGTTCTTTGCTTATTTGTATATGGCTATCAACCTAAGGACAGACTACCCCTGTGGTGTAATATTGGAGAGGCAAAAACTCTGAAAATCTGAGTGATTCTGGCCTTCAGAAATAGATGACAGTATTTGAGGCAACCAGAGATGCTGGAAAGTGAGAGAAAATTCCATAGAGGAGAGAGTCAGAGAGAAGATCTCCAAATTCTGTGCAGGACACCGAACCATGCATATGTTAGGGCAGACTGCAAACAGTCTAGCTAAAGGGGATTTGGAGAAGTACTGAACTGAGATTTTAACTAAACTGGCTTTTAAACTAAACAAACAAACAAAAAACTTTAGATGATCATAACAGAATCTAGAGACTTCACAACATAACATTTATAACATCCAGAATACAATGCCAAATTTCTCCATGTAAAAAGAACCAGGAAAATGTGATTCGTTCTCAAGAGAAAAGACAATAAGCAAAGTCTGACCCCTAGATGACCCAGATGATAGATTTAGCAGACATGGACTTTAGAGCAATTATCATAACTACACTTAAGAAGGCAAAGAAAAAAATATGGTCATAATAAATGAAAACATAAGAATCTCAGCAGAGAAATAGAAACTATATAAAAGAGCCAAGTGGGAAGTCTAGAACTGAAAAATAAAGTATCTAATTTTTTCTTTAAAAAATTACTGAATGAGCATAACAGCAGAATGGAAAAAACAGAGGAGAGAGTAAATGAACCCAAAGACAGAGCAATAGAAATTATCCAACCTGAAGACAGAAGAGAAAAAAATATTGAAATAAATTAATACAACTTCAAGCATCTGGGGAACAATATCAAAAGGTGTATCCAAAGTATCAGGAGAGTAAGTGAAGAAAATGAGTAAGCAAAAGTATATTTGAAGAGATAATGGCATAAAGTTTTTCCAAATTAGTGAAAGATACAAAATTACAGATTCAAAAAGCTCAGGAAAACCTCAAACAGAATAAAAATGAAAAAAATGCCATAATACATTACAGTGAAATTTCTAAAAATAAAAAAAAAGACAAAAAATAAAGAGGAAATCTTAAAAGCAATCCGAGAAAAATGACACATTATATGTAAGGGAACAGCAATTAAAATTATCGTTGACTTTTCGTCAGAAATTACAGAAGCCAGAAGTCAATGGGGACAATTGCTTTAAACGGCTGAAAGAGAAAGGCAAAAAACTGTCAATCCAAAATTCTACACTGAAAACATTCTTCAAGAATGAAGGAAAAACAAAGACATTTTCAAATCAAAGAAACTAAAAATATTTTTTGCCAACATACATGCATTATTAGATATGCTAAGTAGAGTTCTGGTTTAAAGGAAATGATACTTGAGGAAAACTCAGTTCAGGAAGGAATGAAGATGTTCTCTGTGCACAGAGGTTGAAAAAGGAAAAAAAAATAATTTAAAAAAGAACAAGGAAGGAAGAACATCATCAAAGGCAAATACCCATGTAAATAAAATATTATTTTTCCTATTACTTAAAAAATTTTCATACAGGTATATAAAGCAAAAATTAAGGCACTACCTTATGAGGTATTTATTATATATTAATATGAAATGTATATGTCCACTAGAGCATAAGGGACCATACTGTGGGGAAAATAAGCCTATTATTTGGCAAAGCTTCTATGTTTTACATGAAGTTGTACAATATAAACTTAGTAGATTGTGAAAAATTAAAGGTATTATGGTAGACAAAATAATGCCCTGCCCCAAAGATGTCCATATCCTAATTCCAAAAATTTGTGGCTATGTTATATTACATGGCAAGTGAGAATGAAAGCTGCAGATGAATTAAAGTTGCTAATCAGCAGAAATTAAAATAGAGAAATTATCCTGGGTTATCTGAGTGGGCCCAGCGTAGTCAAGAAGGGTTTAAAGATGGGAGAAAGAGGTAGAAGAAACAGCCAGAGTGGTGCTGCTGAGAAGAAGTTAGTCTGCTTCTCTGCTGGCTTTAAAGATGGAAGAAGAGGAAGAAGAGGGCTATGAGCCTTTGCAGGAAGCATCCAATGGTGGAAAAGGCAAGGAAACTGATTCTCCTTTGAGCTTCCAGAAGGAGTGCAGCCCTGCCGACATCTCAATTTTAGCTCAGTGAGAATTGTGTTATACTGAACTGTAAGATAAAAAAGTTGTGCTTTTTTGAGCCACTATGTGAAAATCTGTTACAGCAGCAAGAGAAAACTGATAAGGGTACATGTTGCAATTCTTAAAGCCACCACTAAACCACAAGGCAAAGAGGTATTGCTGCTACCTGCTGCGGATCCTAGAAGGAAAGAGGATGACAGATACTCGCCATTGCTAGTGGTGAGAAGCCTGAGTCTGTCCTTTGTTTTGGGCTACAGAAGATGTGAAATGAGGCTCTTATTATTTTTTAGCTTTGCTCCAGAATTATTTTATCTACATTGAAATTATTGTTATAAGTTATCTAGTGAGAACTGATTTACAATGTTTTTTTTACATTTTATTTTTTTTGGACTCGACATTTTTAGATAGAAATCTTAGCTGACGGTAAAAAGTTTACAAATTTAAAAATAGTGATAATAAGTGTTAAAGAGTTTTACAAATATATATTTACTCCTCAATACCTCAGATAATGACAGATACACATAAGTGTTGACAAAACTAATCTTTTGCACTTGTCATGTTATGCAATTTTTACTCAGGAGAGGATTTGTTTTTCATTTTTCATTTGAATGCATATTTCCTGTATTGCTAATGAGAATTTTACTTGGGTTCATTCCACATGTACTTCATTTTCAATTCTTTAGGGATACATATTTAATAATACATAGAGACACAGCTTAGGAAATTTATGCAACTCAACAACTGATAGAGTTTAACCTTTAAACACATGGGTTTGCCAGTGATTTACACAGCAGACACATGGACTAGTGGAAAAACGTTTGCTGCTGCCTGGCAAAATATTTATTATGAGTACTTGAACAAATTTGAAAAATTGACCATTAGAAGACACATCCAAAACAAAGAACTGCTTTTTCCTAACCTCACAGACTATACAAAAAGCTTTCCAAGAGCCAGACTATGAATAGTTCTACTATAGTAAAAAAAAAAAAAGGGCCTCCTTTATTAACAGACTGCACCTTTCCATTTTTCATAACTGCTTATATAGAAAATAGTTGTTCGTTGGTAAAGAAGATTGAAAAAATTTCTCGTTTCTCTAATTTTTTTTTTCACCACTGATAGTGTCTTGGAAAGGTTAACAAATGTAGTAGTAAGCTGAGTTTATTTTATTTATTTATTCTATTTTAATTTTTAAAAACTTGTTTGGTAACTCATTTCTTGAATGCCAAAGTCTGTTAATCCCTAGGGGATGTTGTAAAGTGGCATTCAAAACATATTTCAGTATTACTATTAAAGTCTGGGTCTTTCAAAGAGGAGGTCTTAGAGTTTATACTATACTAGTTGTATTAGAGTATGACAAGGGACTTTCTGCCCATTGCACTTGGCCCTACTGTGTGTCCATGAGCATTACAAAGCATTCCAGGATGACTAGCCAATCAAACAGGTAGACTTGGCTGAGCATTGCAATCTCTGTAATTTTACCTTTGAAAATAGACGAAATGTTCAAATGTTGTTCAACTTTATCTTTGAACTGATTCATTTATAAATAACCTATTTAATAAAGATTTTTCCAATTAATTTGAATAACTTTTGTTTTCTCATTTTGTATCTAAATCTTCTACTATAAGAGCAATGAAATTTGTAGGTTATTTTAATTCATGACTTTCAGGCAAAAAAAACTCATTCAAAAATTGCAATTATCATATTAGCACTTATTCAGATATTACAGTAGAAGATTATGGATTAACTTCTTTGATATAATCATTTCAGAGGAAACATATGGAGATATGTAAAAGGTAATAATAAAATATTCCATTTACTGGGCCCCTGCTACCTCCTGTTTGTTAATTCTAACAACCTTACAGGATAGGTATTATAATGTCCATTTGAGGAAGCAGAGGCTGAGGAAGGTTAAATAGAACTGTCCAAAGTTACACAGACATAACTGTAAGAGAAGTGGCTTAGACTCAGGTTTATCTTGCTGTTAGGACTTTTAAAAACATATATTATATTCCTCCATGACTAACTAGCCACATCAGCTGAATCTACCTTGGTGTTCAATGATTTGACAGACTGGAGTCAGTGATTACATACAAAAAGTTTTTATAACAGCTTTCTTCTTTCTACCAATGACTCAACTGACTCTATAATTTATCAGGGGAAAGAAAAACACTTGGTTAGGTCAAATTGGATGTAATCAGAACACTCAAATTTGCTTTACTCACTGATTCAAGTGCTGGTAAAGATCCTTCACAAGGTATTAGGAAGGTCCACTCAATCCAAACCTTTGTTAGATATAGCAGTCTCTTTAATACCACACTAGAAGAATAAATGCTTAGATTATTTTTAAGTGCTCTTAATGCTATCCAAATACCTTGTGTTCTACAATGTTGTCATAGACAAGATGTTCCCATTCTTCCAAAAAAGTACACAAGAAAATGCAAAAGTAGTATTTTAAAATATTGAGTTTATATCTACACACAGCAATAAATACACAAATGAAAACCGAGCAACAACTAACTTTTAAAATTATATTTTTATTCATTGTAATGTTAATTAGTGAATGAGCACTTACTATGTGACAATTATTGCATGAGAAACAACAATAAACATGAATAAGAATCTCTACACTCAAGAATCTCACACTGAGGGACTAGAAATACAAACAAGTAAATGTGAAATATTTAGATGTGAAATGACAAAGATAAGTTCAGGGTAATAACAGGAGTACAAAAAAGAGATAGTTCATAGAGGGGATGCGGAAAAAGGCTTTCTAGTACTTAAAGTAAGCGTAACACCTGAGTTAATCCTAAATGAGTCCCATAAACATACACAGTGGCAAGATTCTCTCTCCTCCCACCCTTGTCTTTCTCTCTCTCTCTCTCTCTCACACACACACACACACAGAAATATAGGAGAACATCTTTATGATCTTGCCTTTGAGGAAGCCCTTTATAAAAAGACATATTTAAAAACACATAAAGTATATTATTGATATATTTGAATATAGAAAATTGTAAAATGTACATCAAAACAGCAAACACACAAAAAACTGTAATATGTAAATGAAGTATTGATATTCATAAAGCATACAGTACGTCTACAAGTCAATGAGAAAAAACACTCAATCCAACAGAAAAATAGATAATAGATATGATCTTACAAAAAAACTCCAAATTCCAGATGGCTAATGAATATATAAGACTACTGTCTATGCTAATGTTTTGAGGAAGGCAAATTAAAGAAAGGAAGTAATATTTGCCCTTATTAGATTGGTGAAATTTAAAAAGCATAATCCTGGCTGACAGATGTGAAGAAAAACTGATACTATTGATACTCACTATGAATGGGGGAGTAAATTGTTGTCTTTTTACTCGAAAAAATTAGCTTTATCAAATTTTGTAAAACATGCTCATTTTGATGGAACTGTTCCTTTTCATAAAATCTATTCTACAAACAAACTGGCTTACAAATCCAAAGACACTTTTACAAGAAAGTTCACTGATGCCTCATTTATAATAGAAAAAATTGGGAAAACTTAAATGTCCACAAATCAAGGATTAGTTAAATAAATAATGATTCATTCATTATTTATAGATTCCACACATTACTGGAAAATAATGAAGGAAATATATAATTATGGATATTTTAAAAATCTCTAAGACATTTTCAAAGGAAAAATAATCACACAAAAATACACATAGCATAATCCTACATATATATGTAAAAATATAAACCTAACAATTTAAAACTGTGTGTGACAATGAGTGTGTAGGTCTGTATGTGTGTGAATTGTGTGTTTTTCTTCATGTGGATAGGGAAAGGGAGTTTGAGGGTGTAAGTAGACAAACATCTGGGAGTTTTTCCCCTGATATTCTCAGAAACAATTCCTAACTTTGAGGAATGATTTGGGAATGGTAAAAGGGAATTATAACTTTTGTCATTCTATGCATTAAAATCATTTTAATTGTGTACATTGAGATTGTATTTAGGTTTCTATAATTCTAAATTCTTTATATTATCATATTATGGTGATTTTCTTTTGTGATTATGAAACTCCAGGGAAGAAGAGTTAGCAAACATTTCCTGAAATCAGAAAAACCTAAACTGACTCTTAAAAATAAGTGAGGTTAAACAATGAAAAAAGTGGGGGCAGGATACTCTCTGCCTACAAAAATAATATAATCACAATTTTGAAAAGAAAACAAATTGGAAGGAGAGAATGTAAAATGTTGAAAATAAAGTTAAATTAAAAGGTATTTTATATTTTTTCTTTATTCCTGCTTTACTTTGAACATAGAATAGGTATCCCTTTAATAAGCACAAATACATTAGTGAAAGTAATTGGCATTGGGACTGCCCTAACAATCAAGTCAGACAAGATGACACTTAGAAGGGGAAAGAAATAAATAAACACGCAAAATTATTTTGGGTTTTGACAAGGGCCATGAAGATAATAAAACTATAATGAAAAAGGGAATGACCGGAAATAAAGGGTGTGGGAAGAGGGTACTAATTAGACTGGGTGTTCTGGTCTTCATGGAGAAGGTGATAATTTGAACTGAGACCCAATAAAGAAGCCATCTACACATGCCGGGCAGACAGGAAACGACAGCAGAGGGTCAGGGTGGGAGTGAGGACAGAAAGGACACTGAAGGCATATTTCATGTTTCATGCTCTTTTTTGCCTCCATGAACCTGCACATAGCATTTCTTCCCCATAATGTCTTTTTCCAAGTTCTCTGCCTGAATGAGTACTAGCTTCCCATTGAAACTCACTTAAGGCAATTTCTTTTCCAGAAAGCCTCCCATACAAACTTCAGGCAAAGTTAGAAACCATTTTCCTGGGCTTCAAGAAGGTAGCTCTTGGATGTTTCATTTCATTATCTAAGTAAGAGTAAAATTCCAAGTTCTAGGAAACTTCTGGAAGAAATCCAAACTTGGCCTAGGGCTAGCTGTCTTCTCATTTTGCTGTTCTCAGTTTTTGGCACAGAAAAGACACCCTGTAAGTGTTTGTGGAATTGCACCTAGACAGAGAGAGCATCTTTGTAGCTGCATGGCTCTTGGCCAGAGCCCCTAATCCGCTAATAACCCCCTCCACTAGCTTCCTGTGTGCCCTCTGTCTTAGCAGCTGCCAACAACATTTCCAGCTTTGTCCCAGTGGTTAAAGAGGAGAATCTGATGAGATGACAGATATGCTAATTACCCGTATCCGATCACTATACATTACATATATAAAAATTGCTATGTACCCCATAAATATGCACAATTATTATTTGGCAAAAAAATAAAATAAAATGAAAAAGAGGAGAGTCAGGAAAAGGGTGAAAAGAGGTTCCAGGGATACATATCCCAGAGTTGCCTGGGTCTCTATGCTTAAAGAACACCGTGGAGAAAAACAACAGTGTCTACCATTTAAGCACTGAATCAATGCTACAGGGGAAAAAAATCAGACGTTTATAAACATGAAGAGAGCTGGCAACTAGGTGGATCAAGGCAAAGAGAGAGCTATGGAGGATGAAGTGCTTAATTTATTCTTTCTGTGGCTTCAGAGGGCTTGCCACTGCATGCTCCCAACACTGAAGGAGAAAAGGAACAGGAGATGATGCAAAAAACAAAAACATAACCTAGGTGATTGTTTTTCCTGTTCTACACCACCTAGAAGCCATCTGCAAACACACAGCTTCAGAATTCAGCTTCAGAATCACAAATCACCATATTATAGCACAGGCATTATCGCCAATGCCAGCAAGTTTTACTGTATGTTTTTGTTTCCAAGAATTCTAGTATAAAATCATTAACCACTATGTAGAAACATTGTGAATCTGCTTAGTATGATCAAAGGAAAATGAGGGTGAGGGATAAATGAAAAAGGTCCCTCTCACATGCATCATTTATAAGGGAACTCAATCAGCAGTTTATATCTCAAAACCACCAAAAGTTTCTTGAGAACTATAATGTTTCTGCTTCACAAATTTCCAAAAGACAACCTCTTGGTTTTTAGTGTTTTTTTCCAGGGAACATGTGTCGTGGGATAAGCTGTTAAGTCCACAATTTCAAAAACTTAAAATATGGGTCACTAAATACTGGTCCAAGAGAAAATGACCCTGAAATATAAATGTGAACATTTATGCAAAAGAAATCTTTTGATGATCATTTGATACCAGTGATGATCTTCATCACTGACAAATTAAATGATAATATCGGAATAATGGAAACCTGCTGATCTTATTGGTAGACCCAGCTTGTCAATCATCATGGAGTCAGAAGTACAGATTTTACATAGAAAAGCGATTCATTTGAGGATCAAGAGAAAGTATCCAATACACAGTGGAATTTTTCAAAGATATTATCATTAGTCTAATGTTTTTAGTTTATATGGAACAAATGGAAAGCTGCATTATAAAGAGTTGCTTATCCTGGGATATATACATTTTTGTGTGTGAATAGAAGAGTACATCTCTTTGAAAATAAATTTCTTAATCCTTTTCATATTTATTTAAGGCAGTATAAGAAAAGCTATGTTTTATATATAATTTAAATTCACATTTGTTATTTTATGTTTTATAAGATATAAACTTGTCACTTTTTTCCACTTTTTAAAATTTCAAAATATTAAGGAGGTAGAAATGTTTTTGCCACACGGATACCTTTTATAATGCTTAAGTCGGGGCTTTTATTGTGTTCATCGCCAGAATGGTGTTCATTGTACCCAACAGGGAGGTTTTTACCCCTGTCCTCCTCCCCCTCTCCTTTTTGATTTCTTTCTGACCTTTTTAATCAGTGAAGTTTAAAAGAATAAATTTACACAATATTTTGGACATATACAATTTCAAATTTAATTGTGGAACCAAAAAAACCACATTCAGATATGAATTAAGAGAAAGTGGTTACATGTCACTTAATTAACTGTAAAGAAACTCATGGGGATTGAATTTCAAGCTGTAAAAACCTAGTGTTAAATTAAATACCTAATGACCTATCATAGTTCCATCAACCAGGCTGACGAGTCCTAACAGGCATTTGCTTCATCCATTACAGTGGCAGGCACTGAAATGTTTGGTGGAGCATTAGGGAGTCTGCAATCCATGTGGCCTTTGCCTAGCAACAGCAGGTGTGTGCATGTGTGGAGAAAAGAGAGGCAGGGGCTCAGCAATCAGTGAGTATGTTCTGCAGAACAGCAGGTGAGAAAACTAAGCAAGAAGAATGCTGCTTTTTATCCCTTTTACAGATCTCAGGATGGGAGGCCGAGGTGTAGCAATCAGGTTCAAAGGGCATACATAATCAATGCCTAAAATATATTTGAAAATGCAATTCAGACAGACAAATTAATATCAAGTGTGTACTATCCAATGTAAGGTGTTTTTGAAAGCCTATAATGGGAAGTATTAGAGTATGGACAACCTCAGGGGCTGGGATAAAATTTATATGTTATACTTTTTATGACAATGTATACCCCTAACATAAGTGGTTTGGAGTACTGATTATACAAATAGACTATAAGAAGGATAAACTTTATGTGATATTCCAAAGGATAATGTAACCCATGAGGTACAAGTGAATGTTTACAACAAATATTAAAATGTTAAATGATGAAGCTAATACTTTCCATTGCATAGTACACAGTAGAATGATGGATAACATTTTTTCTGCATGTGCTTAGCCTTTTTATATTGTGGGTCCATAAAGAGATAGACAAAAACAATGGTAGTAACAACAATAACTGATAATAATAGATAGCTACTCTTTCATGAGCAAATTATGCAGGAAATATACTAAGCTCTGGACTTGCATTATTTATGTTTCATCTTCTCAATGCAACTCATTTTAGAAATGAGAAAACAAAAATGCAGAAGATAATTTGTCCAACATCACATCCTTGGTTAGGAGCAGAAAAGGGAATTATATCCAATTCATAGACCTTATATTTTTAATACAATATTTTATCTGAACCACACAGAGATGAGTTACTTGATACCAATAATACAATATTTTTCCAATAGAACTTATACCCTCAGAAATTTACATGGAAGAAGGTATGACTATGGTATGTGTACTGCGGATGAAGAACTTTTATTTCTCTATGCTCTCAGGCCATTCATCACATCACGGGGCAGGGAAAATATTAATATTCATGTAGGAGCCCTTCCCTTCCACATGCCTATAAGGAGCCGTCAATCATTCCCTGCTGGGTCGTCTTTTCCATTTCCTAGGTCTACGTCCCCTGTTTAAATAGGATATTGTTTTCCTATCAGACTCTTGTTTTACAGGTACAAGAAATAAATGAAAGCTCTGAGAGTCCAGAGAAAGGAGCAGGACACATACTGGGGAGAGAGGGGGCATCTGGCTCTGGGCAGCCATGATAGAATAAGGAAATGGCAGGGTAGAGAGTGAGGCGAAGAGAAAGGGGTCGGGAAAACTTGAAAGAAGGTCTGTGGATGCCATGATTGCAAGGACTTACTGAAGCTGAATTTCGGCATGTGGGGTGGAGATTGGTACCGCTTTTAAAAGCTGTCCAGGTGATTTTGATGACCAGCCACATTTAGGAGCCACTGTCTTCCCTACCTGAGAAAGTCAAGGAAATCTATAGAAGCTTTAACTCATACGTTAAACCTTCATAGATAATTTCAAGTAGTGCTCTACCTTGACTGCACATTGGAAGCATCTGGGTGATGATTTATTAATAATACAAAATTTAAATAACAATAAAAATGTAATTTAAAAAAGCCACCATGATTCCAGGTGTTCTGATTTAACTGGCCTGAGTATGGGATCCAAGCAGCAATACATTATTTTAAAACCTTCAAGGTGATTCTAACACAACCCAGGTGAATGAAACTCATTGCATTAGATGAACAAAATGAAATAGACCAGATGTCAATCTATGTCAAGAGACTCCCAGGAATAAAGGCCGAAGGTGGCAAAATAGTACAACTGTGTTACGAGTGTCCCCATTTGGCTGAAATATGGACAATAAGCAGTGATGGTGGGTGTTATGAAAGATGAAAGCAAAGATTTAGGCAGAATCCATATAAGTGTGCTGTGGTATTTGGATTTTACATGACAGACATGAAACAATGGTTTACCCAGAGCTCACGTGCTTAGATTTATGATGACCAAACAGAGGGGTTTCCCAGGACATGGGACTTTGAATGCTACAAGTGGCAAAGTCCTCTCTAGATTTTCCTTTCCTAAAAAATAAAGCAAATCAAAAAACCTTTAGTAGTGCCATAGATAGTGGATTGGAGGAGGTTAAGATTAGAGGCAAGGTGCTCAATTGGAGAAACAAAATGTGAAAATAAATAATAAAGGGGGAAATCAACATTTGCAATGAAGGATTTGCTGCCATACAAATTAAAAAGCAATAATTAATTTTGACTTGGGGATATGTTAAGGGAAGGCTTCCCACAGAAAGTGGTATTTGAGAAGACACTGAAGGACATGCATGTTTTCAAGAGTTCAAACACAGAAGAGACATGAAGGAGAAGAACATGGCAAATAATATTAAATCTGATTCAAATAATCCAGTGTGTGCCAAATAAGTAAACCAAACTAAGGCAAAGGCATTGCCAATTTTACTTATATAAATGACTTAAAGGCATTTTCACAAAAAAATCTCAGTTATGGAGGGGAACACATGTGCATTAGCTTTCCATTCTTTTCTTCCTAGAAATACTCCCTTTGTGATCCTTCTACAAGAGCGATTTGATGTCCCTGAGAAAAAGTCGCTGCACCATGAGATTTTTTTTAAACTTACTTTAAGAAAACAATCCATAGGATGAGATATTTTTTCCCCAAATTGTGTATACTATGATATGGCATTTATCAGGCACAACAAATAAGAAAGTTATATTTTATACTTCCAAGACTTGAACAATTATAAGGAAGGATGATAATGAAAGATTCCAAGACAATGGTTAGCAAAGGTCTGCTGTTCTGTCCCATTGGTAGCAATTGCAAAGATCTTGTGTGGCTGATGAACAACGACCCAAATCCACTAGCTCTAAGAGGAGAGAGTCAGTGTTTGCCAACATCATCCCAAGGCTCTGATGCAATAGCCAGGAAGCAACATTATCATTATTTCTCTGTGTGTTTTTCAAAAATGGGTAGTGCTATATTCTTGATGGTTATCAAGAAAAAAGAGATGTTATTTTCCCTCAACTAGTAACAGAAGCACGAAATGGCATCTCACTATGGCTCTCAGGTAGGTAGATTTCAAGTAGATATAGAACATGAGTGATACTTTTAACTTTTTGGTTGATTTGTTTTTAATATGAAGTTCAAACTATAGCAAGCTTGTATTTAAATGATCATGGTCATTTATTGCCTCTTTTTCAAATAAAATTTGAATGAATGAAAAAATAATTTTGGTATGATACACTTATCAATAAAAAGTTCATAAAGTACCAAAACAAAGCCCATGAAATACAGACAAGTCCAGTTCTAGGTAGTTTTAAGAAAACACAATTTCCACTGTTTCTGCTCTACTTATGATTTAACTGCTCCAGTACTCTACTCTTCTGACACTCTCCCTTTTATCCTTTCTCAACTCCCACCAAGGTGTCTCCTGGTTGTATTCGAGCTACACTCTTGTGGTTCCTCTCTCCTTGGATTCTACCCATCCCTCTGTATCTCCTTTCTGATAGCAGTCATATATATACATGTGTGTATATATATATATATATATAGAGAGAGAGAGAGAGAGAGAGATAATATTTACTATGTAGTTTTTTTTACTTTAATTTGAAAAGTTACAAAGGTGATTGAAGTGTAATGTTTTCACACCAAATAATGTATTTCATTGTTTTCTGTTATTATTCAACATCTAGTCTACCTGTCTTTGGATTAGTTACTGCACAATGTTGTCAACCATATGTAATTGAAACTGGGTAAGATTTGCTGTAAAAATATTTAAAGAATGCATCAAGCTGCCCATACACATTAAGTTATCTCACAAATCTTAGGCAAGAGGAATGACAGCATGGAAGTAATTTTAACTGCCACAGATTCTGCATGTGTAAAAATCATGCCAGGAACCCAAGGGGCAAGTTACTCATCAAAGATGTATGTCTTCAGTCGTGCCTCACCTTTACTTCGTGATCAGATCTAAGGGCATGAGTGCATGGTTCTGTTTTTTTTCTTCTCCCCCCAGCTTCCTTTGATATTATTCATTTTGATGAGTGACATTGGGATGTGGGTGCTGGCTTCTGGCCCTTGTCAAGGGACTTCCTGTCTCATCTCAGAATGAGACAAAAGAGATTATTATGTGACACAAACACACAAAGT
Organism: Cheirogaleus medius; assembly: GCA_008086735.1. Classification (NCBI taxonomy): domain Eukaryota; kingdom Metazoa; phylum Chordata; class Mammalia; order Primates; family Cheirogaleidae; genus Cheirogaleus; species Cheirogaleus medius. Next base: position 70,343,415 of record VBSM01003176.1, on the reverse strand, counting down.
AAAAATGGGGGAAGAAAGAAAGGAAAAGGAGACTCTGTCCCCTTCGGAGAAATCAAGAGTTCCATCGCAACGTGAAAACGAAAAAGCTTCATTTTGAAATGCAAGGCTTTCATTATAGGGAAGCTGAGTAATGAAATAAATTCATGTGCTCAACTAAGCTAGGCCAGTAGCTTCAGTTTGCTCAGGTTTACCAGATGTTCACCAGGATTGTCTAGGTGAAGGCAATGTAGTGTGGTAGTTAGAGCAAAGTTTTTGTAGTTAAGATCTGGATTTGCATCCTGGCCCCAACACTTAACAGAGTTAACACTGCCCATTATTTAACACTCTGTGACTCAGAATTTTCATAGGAAAAAAAAACCCAATAGTTTATCCTTCAGTGGTTTATTGGAGGTTTATATATAATAAACTGTGTTAACAACTTAACCCAGTCCCTAATATGTATTGATTTGAATTTCTACAAGATGTCTGTTCTGCCAGTATATGATCAGTAACACTATAACATCATCAAGTCCAGAATTAATAGAAACAAGAATATTCTTATTTCCATGCCCGCTTCATAAAAAATATATATATAAAATGAAAATGTTAAAGTATCTATGGTATGCAATTAATGCAGGCTTTTCTCTGTGGATGGTATTAGAGAAATTCCAGAACAAGCCTGCAATCAAATCATGGCAACATGAATTGTTTTAATATTTGAATTCATAAGAAAGTTATTATTAGGAGATTAACTAAACACTGCAGTTTGATCAGGCAAAGAAATGTGCAGGGAACAATCCAGAACTAAGAGAGCCTGTAACTTTATTCAGGTGGATTCATCACTGAGCATCTTCTGTAGTCAGGTGCTGCGGTATGACTGGTGAGCAAGCTGGATATATTCCTGACACACACTGCCTAGAGGAGAAGAGGGAAACGTAATAACACAATGCAACATAGAGTGTGTATAATGAGGGCATTTATCCCAGAAAGCCTATAGAGGGTTTGTGTCACAGAATGCTCCCTGGGTGAGATGAGACGTGAGATGACCTTTAAAGAGTGAGCAGGACTTAGCCATGTGAAGGTTTATGAGAAGGCATTCCAGAGCATGGAAGATGGACCAAAGACAAACCTCAAACTTGTTCAAACTAAACCAAGGAAAACTTGCTGTAACAAGATGTAAGACAAGACATTTATGCTGAAGCAGAGTTTTGTTGAAGACATAAGACTTTACTAAAAAAATCTTGAATCTAATATCTTGAAGTCAATAATTTCTGAATAATCTAGGAATATGTTTTGTAAAACACAACCTATGATTTCTAAAAATATATATGAGAGTTAAATCTTATTCTTGACTTTTTTTTCATAATGCTATCATCTATTCAATGTTACTTTTCTTTGGGAAAATTGTCAACCTAAGGGAAATAGGCTCTTTGATAGTAAATGAAAGATACTCCAGAACAACTGCATAAGAATATTTTTTTAATTTTCTTCTTCATTGAAACTTCAAAACATAAAAGGAAAAAATGCAAATGCAATGTCATTTATAAAAACAATCTTTTAAAGGTATTATAAGTAATTCTTATTTTCTTGTTACATATGTTTTTAGTCATCTTTTATCTTGTTAGATTATTTGGTCTACCACCCTCCAATTCCAAAACTTCATACTAGCAAAACGCACAAACATATTGAAAGAAGTGTTAGAAATGATCAAATGCCTTCCATTGCTTATGCTTATGACACACCTAACTAGGGACGAGATGTGTGGCTTTTTGTTCAATAGGCTTTGACGTTCAACTCACTTTGTATATTCATTAAATACACAAAAGAACCTAAGCAAAGAAAAAAATGTTCAGTAGGGATGAACAGCTTGTTTAGGAGCAAAATGGAGAACAATATATATTTAATGTTTTATTGTCTCTTCTAATAGACTATATGCCCTACAAGAGCAGAGACATGTCACCATGGAATCCCAAGTTTCCCACGCATGGCCTGGAAGGTGTTCTGTGAAATGTATATTGAAAGAGTCAAAGAACAAAGAAATCTATGAATGGCTAAAGTGTATAAAAATGATTTGTAGGTAAAAATATGAAGACATATAAATATGCAAGAAATTCATATGAAAATTCCTACCTAGGACAACACTTTGCCAACAATGAGATACCATTGATAGCATTCTGCTATGAGGATTACGGTAAAAGGAGTTTATGAGTATTTTGTTCCTGAGCCTTCACAAAAGTCACTGTGGTCAAATACAAAGTTAAATCAGCTAGGATGTCAGAACCAAAATCAGTGCAGGCAAAAATAAAGTTGATTTGATTCACTGGCTGCAGGGAGAGCAAAAAGCGCGACAGGTAAGCAGAGCAGGTTGCTCCTGTGTTCTTTGTTTCATTTCATGAACTGAACATTCTGGGAATTTTATTCTGCTCATCATTTATAGGATATCAACATTGTAAGAGAAAATCTTTGTAATCATTGTGTCAATACCTTAAATCTCCCTCTACAAAAATACCCCAAAAAACAAAAAAACAAAAACCTAAATAAAGAAAAGCATAATACTATGTTAATAATAAATCTTTAAAAAGGTTAGGCCCAAATTTTAAGCCATATCAATATATAACCTCTCATGTTATAAAGTCTAAAGCATGCAATGACTTTTCATTTTAATATTTAGTAATTTCAAAATCTTTAATCATGTGAAGTTTTTTGATATATCTTATAATTGTATGTTAACATTATTCTAGTTCCTTTAAAATATTAGTGGAGACAGAGAATAGAATGATGGTTACCAGAGAGGCAGGAAAGGGCAGTGGGGAGGGGTAGCTAGAGAGAGGATGGCTAATGGGTACAAAAATACACCTAGATAGCAGGAATAAGACCCAGTGTCTGGCAGCACAATGAACAACTACATTTAATAATTTATTGTATATTTCAAAATAACTGATAAATGGAATTGGAATGTTCCTAACACAAAGAAATGATAAAAATTCTTGAGGTCATGGATACCTTAATTACCCTGATTTGGTCATTACACATTGTATGCTTATATAAAAAATAAATAAATAATAAAATGTTAGACCCCTGAGTCCAAAACTCAAGACGATAAGGAAATGAGTTAATACTGTTGACATAGACTCAAACTAGCAAATATGATTTTGGAGTCAAAGAGAATATACACAAAAGAAGCCATTTCCTTCACTGTTAAAGAAAAAGTTTGTTTCAACTAGTTTCAGGCTCTCATAACAACCGGATTAGCTCGACTTGAGAAAAACTTGAGGTAGCAAATTCAGGTATCTTGAACCTTCTACGTTTTTAGTAAGTAGCAATAGACAACGTAGTCAGGGCTAATACGGAAGCATTAAGGTCAACTTTAAAATAGAATAAGTACATTTTTAAATTCACAACTCTCTACTTTTTCTCTTTCTTTTTTTTTCATCTTATATATAATAGTTTTTCCAAGTGTTGTTCTAAAATATATAATTACTGTCATTCAAGAGTGACTAGAGAACCAATAATTTAGGGAGATAGAAGTAAACAGTCTTCTGAGAACTCACTCAAACACAAACCAGGATGGAAACCACAAAACAATGAAGCTGGTGATAAGTGCAAGAGGTCTGAGGTTTCTTTATTTAACACGGTACTTCCAATCTATGGAGATTTCATGACAAATTTATTAAACCCCTGCAATTAATTTCTTTAACTTCTTATTCCTGGCAAATCAAGAAACTGAGTAAGACATGAGAGAAATTTTAATACTTTCATCTGCTGTTGGACTAGAGGCCTTTTCTTTATTAATAATTTCTAATAATGTATCTTATTGACATAGTATCTTATAGTTCACTAAGAGCCTTCACACACATCCACACATTTTACACTTCCTACGAGCCTTGAGGAAAATATTATATATATACTGTTATTTGTGGGAAATTTGTTCCAAGACCTCCCACGGATACCCAAATCCGCAGATACCCTAGTCCACAGCATTTGGCACTGCAGAACCTAGGGTTACAAAAAGTTGGCCCTCTATATCCTTGGGTTCCACATTCCTGTGAATATTGTATTTTCCATCTGCAGTTGGTTGAATCTGCGCATGTGGAAGCTGAGGATACAAAGAGCTAACTGTGTGTGTGTGTGTGTATAAAATATTATAAATACTAAGTCCATTAATAAGATGAAAAACCTGAAGCTTAAAGAGATCTGTCTGTGACCGTCTAAAGTTACAAAACTTATAAATAACAGAGCCAGAACCCTCAGCCTGAAGATTTTAAAATTAATCAGTTTTTCTATTATACCATAGTAAATGCATACATTTTTATACAGATGCCAAAAATATAGATTGTTAAACCATTTATACCACTGTTCAGCGTGATTCATAATTGTTAATCTGGTGAAATAATAAATGTCAATCACTTAAATAGAAAATGCTCTAAAACCCCAAACTGATTTTGTGAGTAACAATTTACATCACTGTGATTAAATCCTACGGCATTTTGATGGATCAAGTCTGGCAACACTCACCTCTTTTTGACGGTACTTAATGGCCAATTTTAGTCTTGCGAGATCATTTCCACTTTGTTCTTCTATCAGACTATTGTCATCTCGGTAATTAAGAATGATTTCCAGTTCTCTGGAACTTCTTGTCTGATCCAGCAGGTCCTTAGCAAATTGTTTGCACTGTCGTGACAGCTCCTCATACTCTGACTTGAATTCATTTTCCACCTTGCTCAGTTCTTGAAGCTCCCAACTTAACTGAAAGGCGGTAAGAAAAGGGTCTTCACTTGACAGCGCAATGAGAGAGGGACTGGCCAAGGCTTTGTAGATGTTGAGTCTGGAGCGTGAGTGACGGAGGCTGTCCACATCTGAGCTGGACACGCATTCCACACAGTTACAGCGGACCTCGTGGGGCCGCGGCACCGAGACTCCTTTCTGAACCAAAAGTTTTATTATCTCGTAATTATTTGTATGGGCTGCCAAAATGATTGGTGTAATGTCTGGCGTGAATTCAGAGAACTGCTTGTCAAGGAGAATGGGAGGCACCTAGAGAAAAGAAGAAAGCAGAGGTGATGAATATTTATTCATTTATTTGAGCTGTGAATTTCAGAAAGCATGCGATAGCAATGTGGAACAGGCTCAGAAATCCTTTCCAGGTTTTTTTGTTTTGTTTTGTTTTTTATTTTGCAGG
>VBSM01003176.1:70298930-70328795 GCA_008086735.1 Cheirogaleus medius | reverse complement strand
ATAGGTAACAAGGAAGGGCATCGCCTGAGAAAGAGGAGAGGAGAAGAGTTGTGGCTTTGTTGGGTGTTGGAGGAAAGAGAGAAAAAAATGAATAGTCTAGGAAGGTGGGAAAAGATATGGACTCAGGAAATAAGAACAAATGCCAGTCTTAAAAGCATGCCTATAGGGTTCTGTATAGGCTAAATATATACTTACTTTAAGCTTTATAAAGTCTGTCTGTGTGCAATGAAACTTCTAGCCCTTGAAGGAAATTTAGTGTTCACTAATATTTTAAATTGATTACAATATTATCTTTTTAATTCATGTGGAATCAGTTGTTATTTAACATGTATTTATCCTTGATCAGTTTAAAGTCTTTTAAACATCATAGTGATGGTTATAAATATTTTATATACAGTAATTTAACTTATCACCACTTATATTTTTAGAGTATATATTAACTTGTTAATATATCCTCCATTCTGAATGCATGAAAGAATGAGTGTCTTATGAATACATTTTTTATTTGGTTTTGCTTTCAGTAAACATTGCCAAATTATTTTTCCAAAAGGATTCAGTTCCAATGTAAAAGGAGGCTGTTTGTTCTCCTATATTGATGGAATATTAAACATAGAAGAATGCTTAATTGCCTTCTTGTCTTTCAAAGATTTATTATTCAGTGTTAAATAGAATTATTTTGATCAATTTTGTCTTATGCTTTGTAAATTCCTCTTTTTCAGATATTTTTAATTTTATGTTCTTGTTTTAAATACACAAAGGAAGACACTATTAAATTATTATAAAGATAGTTTAGTTTGAAATAAAACAAATATTTCAGAGGTTAAAAATCACACCAAGGTTAATCTTTGTTTTTTCCATTTTAAATTTTTCTTCATTAGGCTTGTTTAAAGTGTGCTGCAGATTAATTAATGTAGATTTATATTAATGAATGTAAGTTGATATAATTATGTCAAGTCCTATGATTTGAGGTTCCAATGAAGGCTCCATGGAGTAAGATATATCTTAGCACATGTTAAATTTAAACAAATATTATCAAGCTTGCCTGTAATTTTCAAATGACCTGAGACTCCTAGAATTGTGGGAAACATAACCCAAGATAATCCTCTAAATTGGATGGAGCAAGAGGTAGGAAAAAATGACATGAATAATCCTCTTATCTTAACCCACTTTGATAGAAGAACACTCCAAATATAGAGAAAGCGGAAGTATAGAAAATGAGGCATCAGCAATCTGATACGGCAATATACTACTGCATACTGTAACTAATACTTAAACTTCTTAAATCTGTGCTAAATGTGGAAAATTCAATCAGAGCTTTTCTTGGTCACAGCAACTGTTAAACAGAGAAGATATAAAAAACTTCATAGGTACCCTTTTGGGCAGTAAGATATACAGCAGAATTATATTGATGGTGGATCCCGGTGGTAAAACACGCTGGTCCAAAGCGCTAGAAGGAGAACTAGAATGGTCCATGAATGAGAAGCAGCAAAGTTAGCAGAGACACGTGTGTAGGGTAGGGAATCTGATCGCCTGGCTATTGTGACTGGCTACATGTGGACATGTGGTTGGACTTGAGGAAATAAAGCTGAGGAGTCAGGTGATCCTGGCTGATCCACTAACTGGCCACACGGCCTTGAGCATGTCACTCACCAGCTTCACTTCTGCCTGTCTGGTCACAGGGTCAAGTGGCCTGAATATGATCAAAGTGCTTAGACAGCAGTAGAGCGACTTATAAGTGTAAGGAGGAGAAAGTAAGCTTCACTCTTAGGATAGCAAAAATGAGGATACAGAAAAATGTTGCAATTGTGGTTTTTATTTTTTATTAATAATGGGGAATTAAATATAAGAAGTATTAAATAACATTTTAGATTTAATTTATGAATACTAAAAGAACTAGCCTGTTGAGTGAGTATAAGATTCCTAAATTTTATGTTCCTTTAATTGATTACAATAGTATAGTTAAAGATTTTCAAAGAAAGAAGTTTATTTTTATGCCTAACCTGCCAGTATATTTAATAATTTCCTTCTCATCTATTGCCTTTTGTTGTTGTGGTGTGCCCAAGCCTTATGGTCCTTGAGACAGCATTGACTTTTTCCTATTATTGAATACAAAAGCTCTATATACTATTGCCTAAAAATTTTTAAAATGTCAAAAATAAAAAAGGAGAAAATAAAATTTACATGAAAACCCACTGCCTAGAGATATATATATATTCAGCATATGTATATAAACATATACCTATATTTTATATGGATTTTGGAAGTGTGCTTTATATTTTTTTAAACAAATACAGACTTGTATGGAAATATTGCAATCTCTGCGAAGACGGCCACATGCTGTATGTGGGACTTTGAGTCTTCAACGTGTGGAAGGCACCTCAGAACGCTACACTCCATTTACAGCATCGTGATGAAGTAGAAGCCAAATTACAAAGAAAATCTATTCCCAGATAATTTCTTAACAAAGGTGTTAATGTTGTTTTCATTCTGAAAATTATCTAAATCAGAATTGTTACCTTAACTAAAGCCTGGTATAATCTTTAATGTTTGACTTTATCTTGCCAGACTGTCCTTTGCCTAGTTTTATTTTCATGAATGATGATGAGGTTTTTAAATCTGCCACATTCATCCATCTACCTATCCATCCCAGAAACCATCACTTAATACCTAGGATGTACATCAAATTACATAGCCAGTGGAAGAAAACAGAAAAGACTAAGATTTGGTGTGGATGTAATTTACGCCTAATGAATAGATTGGTATTCATAAGTTTGTGACCTACAAAGACCGTCATGGTACAACAGACAGAAAAAATGGGTTTTATTCTAAAAGACCCAAATGCAAAATCGGCAGCTAATACAAATTTTTTATTGATGTATAAGTAATCATAAGAGGGAACACATTAAAGTGAAAAAAGCTCCACTAAGAAGAATTAACAACTTAAAGTAAATGAGGATGACAACATCACCTATCGATATCACATGATGCACTGATTTGTAAGCATCTCAGGAAAAGTGAGACCACACAAAAAAAATAAGTCTTCAGGGTTAAAAATATGGTTGTAAAACTAAGGAGTGCTACCAAAATAAGTTGTTTTTTAAAACTTCTCTCCTGAGATTGCACAAAAATAACTGAAATAACGCTTGAAAAAATTCTGGGAATTCAGAGTGTGAAGCTAATGAAAAAAGACACATGGTGAGCCATGTCATCATGCAACGGGCTTTCTAGGCAAGAGGAAACTGATGCCTGGGCACCCTTACTCCTCCTGCTAGAATGAAGGCTTTCTTTTGTCCACAACTAAATAATATATGGCAGTACTTTTTGCCTTGATGTTGAGAAATGCATATGAGAAGGGAAAGAAGAGGTTTTTTTATTTCCTCCTCCATCAAACTCAAATATTTAGAGTCAAGAATGAAATATTTTGGCAATTTATGAGTTCTGTAGCAACCAGTTAGGAGACTTCTTAACCTCTATTTTAACATGCAATGTGAATGTGTGTGTGTGTCTCAGGATAGCTTGGAGGGGTGCAACATATTACTAGAAAAAAACATTAGGGTTTCATTCCTCATCTCTCATGCCCCACATAAAATACACTGAAGGAGCTAAATCCTAAGGAAAATCAAAGACTCCCATTAGAGCACCAGCACACTGAAAAATTACCTTTGCCTGCTTTTTGCTTTTTGGATCAGATTTGCAATAAATGGATATTTTAGCATTATATTAATTCTAAAATATCATTTCTGTCATTTTGCTAGACAATTAAGCAAAAAAGAAACTGGAAGAAATAGCGATCATGGTGGTTCATAAATTTGTGTTTGCTCATTTTTTTGTTTTTTTATTATTAGATGAACTACAAAAGATACACTTAAACCATTTAATAAAATCAGGGGAAAAATGGACCAATTTCATGGAAACCTGAGATGTTAAACTTGAGATTTAACAAAATCTCTGCTAATATTGCATAGTGACAAAACTCTAATCTACTGAAAAGTAAAGAAAAATATTGAAAACATGATTATTACTTTTAAATTCATGCCAGATGTTTGAAACCAATATATGTATTCTTAAAGGCCTCAAATATTCACCAGGTGGCAGTCTTTTCCTTAAGTGTGGTCAAAAAACGATCTGCTTTACCTCATCTATTGAAAGAGACAGCGTGACTTAGGTGAACAGAGAACTTGCATTCATACTGACAGGGCTGAATTTCAATGCTCTGTGTCTTCTAAAAACAAACTCTTAAAAATATCCCTAAGGAAATCTGTATATGCTTCTATGGGGTGGTTTCTGATCATTTTTCTTTATCACGATCTTTCCTTCTCTTTCTCTTTTTTATTCAGAGAAAAAACACATTTTATTTGATGATTTCTAATGTGTTTCAATTATATTTATTTAAACTTTTCTGTAGTCTTATAAACCTAGTCCATTTCCTTTTTCCTGACTTTCAGAAAATGTTGAGGTAGTGGTCAAGCTTCCTGGCTCCATCCAGCCTTTCGTAGACTCACAACCCTCCTAACCATGACGCAGGTATCTAGGAAGTCTTTCCTCAGAGGTTTCATCCCCAGAATTAAACAAGTTTCCCTCCTGTGCTTTGCATCAGCATATTTGGAACCTTAAGTGTAACAACCTAGAAGCATGACACAAATGTGCATCTTTAGGCATAGATTAAATAAGCATACTTGGTTCTGAAATTAATGATCCTGATGATAGTAAATCAAATGTAAATACACGAGGCACTATACATGAATTATTTCAAATTTCTAATCCTCATAATAATTGTGAGGTGTAGCCATTACCATTTCCTGTTTTGAGTGAAGCAATTACCATTAGGTCATTCTAGCAAGTGTCGGAGCTAGGATTTGAACCCATATTTGTCTAGATTCTAAACATTTCCTCCTATATGAAACCAAACCTCAAACATTTATTTATATTTTTCCTTGTTTCATAAACTATTTAAGGCTGGTATTAAGATGATAAATGTGACAAATATTTCTATTTGATTTTAGGCAAAATCTGAATTTTAGGCTTGGCTCAAGAACTAATAATCTCAGTGACCTTTGGTAAATTTCTTTAACTTCTCTATGCTTCACTTTTCTCATATCTGTAAAAGGTGATGGATCTATGAAGGAGTCAGTGTGTGTGAAGGGTGTGGAGGTGAGGGTGATATAAAAATGCTTTTTAATTCTCTCCGATTTCAGGTTAGATATTGACACTTCGCTTTTTGGTGAGAGAATCAGGCAGACTAGGTTGGGATCAAACAGGACATGGTGCAGTAAAAGGAAAATTCAGCTAAAGCAAGTGCTTCTAGAATACATGATTTAATGAACACTATCTCCATGTCTGGCATTCAATTTAGGCTAAAAAGCACCACATGGAATATATTTGATGTGTACTTTCCTAAGGCTGGTAATTTAAGGTCAGGCCAGAAGAATCAAAAGTGCCTTAGTTGATAAAGGATTAATGGTATGCAAGAAAATATAAATGAGCAACATTTAACATATTTTAATTTATCAAACACAAATTTTTAAAGTTTAAGTATTTTACTGATAGAGCTGATAGTTCTATGTGTGCATGACAAAAATATTTCATATTAATTCCATGCAGGGTGAGGAGTATACCATGTTATTCTGCAGAGAAATAGCTATAATGTGCCAATATATTATACTTTCCCTCAAACCACTGATTAGTTTTCTTCATATATTTTTGCCATCATTACAGAAACACAGTGATACTGGTCTCTATCTCCTTTTATTGATGTTGAATTTTTTTATATCTGCTTTCTTTCTAAATTACACACACACGCACATGCACACAGTTTCATAATATAAACAATGAAAAATCAAACTAGTTTTCATAAAAGTATAGATGATTCTTATATTCAAAATTTACTGAACACATGCCATATATCAGGAACTCTGCTAGGTATATGTAGAAGAAGGAAAGGATGCCAACATTCGCTGAAGAGGTGAGTGTTCCTTATATAGGTAACAGGATGGTAAAGTTGAAATGTCTACAGGTCCCAGTTACTGTCTAGCTGAGAGATTCCAGAGTTTACAACTCATGGACCGCTCATGTAGAGGTTTCTCATCCGCTTCAAGAATATAACGGATTGACACAATGAGATAGAGGTTCATTCTGTGAAGTAGATTTTTTTGTAGACAACTGAAATCGGACGAGGAGCCACTTGTGTTCCTAAGGGGAAGTCAGAGATCACTGTCTTCCCACGCACCTCAAATCAAGCATGAGGGTTTTACTGGGACCACTGCCTTCCAGAAGGCTCCAGCAGTAGCTGGTAACTCCACGCTCAACAAATGACTATGCTCTTTCCCCAGTTCCTTTCACGCCCTTCTCTCTACTTCCCACATCACACACACACACACACACACACACACACGAGTTAGTATATTGAGAGAAAGAGAAAACTTTGAATGGGACTACTATGTCTATCATCTAAGAGTGAGGGGAAAATATGTCCAAACAGGGCCTAGAAAGGACAACCTCAAGAAATAAATTTTAAAGAGAGGATAGGAAGAAAAAATGCATGATTGCAGTTTGACTATAAATCAAGTCTATGTTAGCACACATGTGTATATCACATGTATATGCATATATGTGTGTGCATTTGCATGTGTGTATACATACGTATTCACCATCTGGGATTGTGAAGCTCACAAAGTGAAGAAAAGTGAAACATTTTCAACCTAATATTCTAAGAGGTATGAAGAGGCAGACAGGATACGATGGTAGTAAAGAAGAGGGGGGGTAACTCCGTCAGTGTTTCACAATTTATATCATTGCCTACCAGGTTTGATAGTTTATATATCAAGAACAGGGTTTGCTTTGTCTGACAAATAACTGCCTCCAGCATGGGTGGTGGGGTCTGTCTCTGCAGAGTCTCAGCCCCCAGGTTTCAGTGCAGAAAGAAGGCTCGCCCAGAGTCCCCCCGCCTGCTGAGTCAGGCCCCCCAACAGAGTAATATTGAAATGTTAGTTGCTTGACATTAAATCTCCTACACTCTTGTGAATGTGCTATTCTCACCTCCTTCTTTCCAGCAATTTCTCAGTGTGCCAGCAGTGACTCCCTTATTACTGCCAGTCTCTTCCTACAACAGTCTAAGAGGAATTGAGGAAATCAGATAACCAGTTTAGTTAAATCAGTCATTTTAATGCATCTAAGATTTGGTCAGGAGCCTCCGCCTGAAGGAATTTCAGGACATTTCTGCTGCATCAAAATCATGCAGAGACCTTTCTACGCTGCTTAAGGAACAAGTTTTATTTGTAGGCATGTTCTGTGCTGGACATGCAATGGCTAAAGTAACCAGGTAATTTGGCAAAGGAAGAATAAAGGCCTGGAAAACAGAGAAACCTATGCTTAACTCTCACTTGGGCAAGTTACCCAATCCCTCTGAGCCTCCATCTCCCCATCTATAACAGTTCAGTATAAGCAGAAGGAGTTAAATAAATGTGAAAATATACATCGAATAGTCAAACAAAAGTTTTCTGTATTCCCTACTCATGTGCATGCATTTATTTCTCACTTATTTAACCCCTGTTATTTAGCAGTGACTGTTTAAACAAGTGTTTAACAAAGACAAAGATAGTAAGGCTGCTATACTAGGGTCAACAAGAATGAACTCTGCAACTCATTAGTAGTGTCTCATGGATGCTGGGGTGGAGGGAATGACAATTAAAGTACTTATTTACTCATGGTGATTTGGGCAAGTTAGCCTCTCTTTTTAAAATGGTAATAATGAAAGAACTTATGGCAAAAATGTTTATGAAGTTTAAATGAGATAACAATTTACAATGGTCTTAAAAATGCTTGATATATTATGTTTTATTATTGTTAACTATTTTTATTATCCTTTGACCTAAGATGACTATGGTAAAATATTAAAATGTATTTACAATTCACCTCAATTTACTTGCTTTTTAAAACTATTTATAATTTTTTAAGGAAAAATATTCAACATACTGCTAATTGAAAATTCTCTGATATTTTGGAGAGTAGGAAATAGAATATAAAGTCTAAATAAATGCAGAGTTCTTTCTAATTTATACTTTACTCATGATATTATTGCATCAAAACTTCACATTTACATAAGATGGTACTAATGTTGCTTAATGATTAAGCTTAGATCTCCAAGTGAGACAAATCTATATACTTTCCCTCAGAGATTCCAGAAACCAAGAAGGGATGTTATTATTAAGATATACACCAGAGGGGGTAAGCATTGGGCAAAATTAAACCCACTCCCCTTACCCATCATTGTCTTATTTAAGGGAAGAGAGCTTATGCATCCAGTTGACAAACTTACAACTATTAATTTCTCTCACCCTCCAAAAACCACCAACTCTTAATGGGTGGGTTTTAGCAATCTCTCAGATGGTTGAACTCTATAAGTCAGCTCTTATAGACCTCAAAGCTCACAGTTTGGAATTATTGTCAAATGTTTCTAATAAATGATTCAAACGCCAGTAACTTAGAACATTGACATATCTAGAAATTAATTGATCCAAAAAATGAGTGCATAAAACACAAATTGTGATAATGAAAATAAAAGCACTCTTTTTATTTTTATTTTTTTGTATTTTATTTATTTACTTATTTTACTGATGCATGATAGGTGTACATAGCTTCAGGGTATATGTGATAACTTACTACATTAATATACTTTGTAAAGATCAAATCATCATACTTGGAATATCTATCACCTTAAATATTTTTTCTCTGTACTAAAAACATTCGAATTATTATCTCCTAGCTATTTTGAAATGTAAGAATGTGCATTTGAAAATTAAATGTTAATTATTTTTTAAATGATTGAAGAACTGGTTCTTGAAAAGAATGTTTAAAATCCTATACTCCCTAAATCCTCATTTGCTTGTGTTTTTGATATTAAAGCTATAAAACTCTACTCATTTTGCTTCTAATCAGAGAATAAATGAATATAGCTGAATGAAAGAGCATGTTGGAAACAGTTACAAAGTATTCTCATCATAATATGTATTTTCATAATTCCCAATTACATTAACGCTTTATGTATTCAATTAATTACAATTGTTAAATGACTTGCTATTATTCCTAAATGATTAATATTTAGAGTATTACAATTAAAGAAGAAATTCATTTAATATATTGTCTACTGAAACATGATGTTATTATTTTTATATTCGATCACAATATTTATAATGGATTAGAGGGATTTAATAAAAATGACCCACAGAAGCTTTTTTACCAAAGCCCACATTTGAAATATTCATTTCATTCTTTCATATTTTAACATAAATTCATTCCTTGTGCTAACACTAACTCTTCACAGGGCATTTGCTTTGAGGAATATTCAGCCTTTTCAAATGTGCATATGCATTTATAATCAAGTTTAATATAATAAATATAAAGTGCTTTGGGGATAAGAATTTAATAACTTTAAAATGGCATCAAAGTGAAGAGACCTATTAATAGATTTAGCGTGCTCTTCTCGTGCTAGACATAACCACCTGTGAGCAGGAGCTGCGATCCCTTCTTATTTATGAGAAAGTCAAGGCTCAAATGACTACATAATTGGCCTGAGATCATAAGACATGATTTATATCCAAATCTTTCTCTCTCTAAACTCTTTTCATTATATCTTACTCCCTTCCATCCACCTATATGACTCAGTTTCTCTGCCTAAAACCAAAGAAGAGCCCTGTCATGTATTTTCACATAGTGGAAAAGAAATCCTTAGATACGTGGTATATTTTATTGCTTGATGTTGTTTTCTTTGTTTTGTTTTATCTAATTTTTCAGGAAGGGCTAAAAGCTCTTTACTCTTGTGTGCTACAAACATAGTTAATGTTTTTTCTGCTTTATAGTAAGTGTGTTTTATGATGAGAGGAAAGAGCAAGAGAACGTGTTTCACAGGGATTATTTGTCTATGATTTGCTGGTCTTCAGGACAAAAATAAAATGTCGACATGACTAAGCAGGTTAAATGGTGTATTTATTATTTTACGAGTTAGAATAACCAGATAGCCTAAACCACTTTATCATATTAATAGCGTAACATAGTTCATCTTTTTAAAATTCTTTCTTTTAGGACAGAATTATTCAGATCTCTGGTGGCTGCCATTTGCCAGCTGACTAAACACAGACTTTGCTCCATCTTGTAACAGCTTTTAAACTTCCTGCTGTGGAATAATAAGACTCAATTTATTTTTTAGACTTTCAAAGTACTTGTTTATATTGACTACATTATAAAGATCAAATTGGGGGCTAACTTTCAGTTTTTTCATGTTAATGGCACATTAAGAAAATATTGTAAACAACTTTTCTCTTGATAACATCAGAATATAAAGAAATATAATTGATGACTTAGCTATGTCTCTTAGTATCTCAGGGGGAGAAATGAGCATCTTTAATGTTTTACTGTAACTTTATCTTTTTCCCTTGCTCTCTCTAGCTCTTGTTCTCTCTGAATTTTGATGGCACAAAAGTTATGGTTACACATATTGAGACTCACTTACTGTTAATCAAGATTTGACCTTAGGCAGGATGTAATAAAGACAAATAGAAAGGAATAACCTCAAATGGGTTAACCACTAAGAAAAGTTAAAATGTTTTCACTCCACAGAGGGTGGCTCTAGGATTAGAGCTTATGGACTATCTTGGTATACAGTATCATTTAATAATCACCATATAAATTCATGAGACTGTAGACTTGTTCCAAAGCCCAATGTGGAAAACCCAATGAATGTAAGAGTCAAAAGTAGAGCTTTTGTGATATCTGAACCTCAAAGCAGAAAATACATGGATTCAATCTGAAAAATCTAGATTTGTTTAAAAAACATAGTTCTATGCCCAGTATGTAGGGATATATTTATTAGCATCCATATCAACTGAAAAATATGCTATATTGTTACCAGTATATATTTTTGGTTAGATATGTATTTGCATTAACATGCTAAGACTAATCTATTTCAGACTGTTTGATTTTCTGAACACATAACTGTCGATGTTTCCAAAGCCACAAATTGTATTAACAGATCTGTTGAGACTATAAAAAAGATCTCCTACATGCACTGAGATGGAAAGGAAAACGTAAACTGAATTAAATTCTCTTTTGCTCTCCCTGAACTGGGTTTCTGTTTCCAATGATTGCATTTTTCAAATGAAAAAAGACGTCCTGCACTCTAGAGGGTAAATTGCCGATGCTTAACTTAATCTTTTCAGCATATTTTGTGTTATTAGTATATTTGCTTGTCAATAGGAAGACAGAGATAATGGCATAATACAGTAATAATGCCAGTAGTTTATGCTGTTATTATCTGTTCCCTTATAATCACTCTTCTGCAGAATTTGAACGTTACTAGACTTCGAGAAGCAGATAAGATTAAGACTACAATCCTGATTAACAGCTGAGATTCAGAGACTTGTCCAGTTAACAAGTGGTGAATAGCACAAGAAGCCAGAATTTCTAACCCTTCATTCTGTACTCTTCCCCAGCATTTCACAGCTTTTTAAAAATCGTTTAACACTTTTTTTTAATTTCAAAGAATTACAGACGTATATATGTTTACGGTTACATGGATCACTTTTGTAATGTTTGAGTCAGAGTTAAAGGTGTGCCTCTCCCCCAGATAGTGTTCATTGAGTAAAACTCAATGGAAATCAAGCAAGGGGGAGGGACGAGGAGGGGACGGGTGAAAACCTATCTAACGAGTACAATGAACACAGCTTCTAATGACTTTGTTATTCCTTAATGTGATGCTATGGCAAGGAGTGTGTAGGGCCACAGTTAATATTTACTGAACAACAAAATTATAAATGGCATTATATTAATAATATTCAGGGTGAGACATAGTCTCAATATGAAGATCTAGAGACACATTTAAATTTGTCTAATTCATATCCTAAATTAGGATAATGAATTAATGATTTAAAAGACTCCCATTTGAATTGGTGCAGTGGCTACAGCCAGATCAGCACCGTGGTTATCTTCAGGGACTCTTTGGTCCCAGCACTGCTATTTCCTGGCTTTGTGATCTGGGACATGGCACTTAAGCCTTTTTCTGCCTTCATTTTCCCTTCTGTAAAGCAGGGATAACAACAGCACCTTCCTTCACAGGGTAATGTAAATGTTAATGAGATAATGGGAGTAAAATGACCACAGTTACTAGCATAGCGACAGACTCAATGAATGTTATCTAGTATTATTATTGTTGTTCTCATTTTTTGTCATATTGTTATTAACATCATCCAAACCATGATGATATTGAACTAATAAATAATAAATATAATAAATAATATCTAGCAAAGTCTCTTTTCCAAAGGGGATGACCTACAATAAAGATGTCATTGAAATTGGGAAACTCTCATATATTAAATACCACTTACTAATATTTAAGGGAATTAATTTCCTGAAAACAAGGTTAGCATAGTATAGTTTAACACATCTAACATGAAATATACAGCTGTAGGTCTTCTATATCTTTCAACTTCTCCTAAGTCAGTGGTTCTCAAAGTGTTGTCTCTGGACCGGCAATAGCAGCACTAGGGTACTTCTTAGAAATACAAATTCCAGAGCTGCTGCGAAAGAAATTCTGCCAGTGGGGTCCAGCAATCTGTGTTTCAACAAGTTCTCCAGTTATGATGCTAAAGACTGACAACCACTGATCTAAGCCAAAAAATAGGTAAGCAAGTTCTGCTTCTGATAAACATTTACTGAAGCAGCTACACCTAAAATTGAATCTGGCCTTAGAAGACATCTAAGACAAAGGTCTGCTAGAAATAATTAAAAGTCAAGTAACCAATCAATTGACTGAAAAAGAGGCTGAGAAGTCATTCTCAGTTATTCATTCTAGAGAAATAAGGTACTAAGAAGGTTAAAGAAAAGTTCAGTAAAATCGTCAGAGACTATCAGTGTAATGATTCCTGCTTAATGGAGAGAATCTCAGGTTCTCTGTGTTGTCTACTACATGAAATAAACTAAGTATTACTCTTTTCATTATTTTCCAGTAAATTTTATTAAAAACACTAAAAATTCAATACCCAGATTTACAAAAATCCACACTAAGTGGAGAAGGTAATATTTAATGATCTGTGCCCGTCTATTTATTTGACAAATCTAAATCTTTTCATTAAATGCTGCACTGAGGAAATCATTTAATAGACTCAAAATTGTAACCATTTAAACAATGTATTAGGGCAAGAAGAGAAAATCAACCCTGGCGCACCAGGAAGAGAGGTGATTTTATTTGTTCAGTGTCCTTACTATCATCTCTATACCAATCCCTGGCCCCATTCTTAAATCTAATATTTCTAATTAATTCCTAGATATCAATATCAATACATCAAACACTAAATACACCCAATCTGGTCCCATAAACCTTTTCTCACAGTCTTACCACAGTTGACGGTGTTAAATTTTCCAAGGTATAAACCCTTCAACATTCTTCCTCTTTTCCCCTCAAGCCCTTCCTCTGCTCCCTGCCCTCTACCCGCTAACATTTTGTATTTGCCAAATCCAGTCAATTTAACTTCATGAGTATCTGAGGATTCATTTTTCTTTTCATCTTTTCAATGGTGACGACCTTTATTCATATTCCCATGATATTTTCCCTTTCTCTCTTCACAACTAGACCTAAGACTCGAGAGAACGGGAACAATGCCTCCTCCTCAGAGCCCAGTGCGTGGCCTGGCAGGGCAAACATCGAAATGTGCTCCCTGGTGAAAGTCCCTGAAGGGCACACACATTCATCTGAAATCTCACAGCCCCACGACTTGCGGATGCCGTACTAAATATTTTCTCAGAGAAAGAAATTAATATGTGACAGCTTTATAAAAGGAGAATGTATTTCTAACACGCAAACTTATCACATTTTAGAATCTCAGTAAGTGTTCTGAAAATCAGATGTGTATGATTTTTTTTTATTAGAACGTCTTTCTTTACTCAATTTAAGATAATACATTTATTTTGTCCAGTTGGTTATTATTATTTTCACGCTTTAACACTTGGTTTCAATGAGCTCAACAAAATGAATAACAATGTTTTCCAGGGTCTTTGGGGATAACCATGAGTCTAAAAATTCAGTGAATTTTAATAATACACAAAATGGCTTTCAAGGATCACAGGAATAATCTAAGAAATTACACTTTATGAAAGAAAAAAAAATCCTGTCATGAACATACTTGCTACCTGCAGCACATTGATTTATGGAAACTCTCATTCCAAAAGATGTTGGCCTTGCTTAGAAGAGGAATTACCAAAGAAAATCACAGATAAACAGCCAAGCTCTAATGGGGTTTGGTAGTGCCCAAACTCTGAGGGCATCTTTTTGTGTACTATATTGTATACTTTCATGTTAGTGTAAAACCTCACTTTCATTTACGATACCAGAAACTCTAAGGTAGGTTAGAATTGGTCTTTCAAAATTATAAAGTTCAAACAAAAAGATATGATTTTTGTTTATTCTGAGTGCCTTCACTGAAGAGGAATTCTAGAACGTACAAATAGAAAAGGAATTCTTGGCCAGTGTACTGATACAAGAGAAATCTTCCAGAAACACATGGCCTGGGATATTTCAGAGTCCTGGCAGATCGCAAACCTTTACTGCCTTTTATTTAATAATCAGGGTCCACATCAAGTGCCTCTAAGGAGCCAGGACCTACTTGTGAGGCTGGAGTTTGGCTCAGAAGTTGAACATCTTCCAACAAACACTCTCTTAATAGCAGATGTCTCCAGACACCAAATTATTCTGGTCAGTACAAATGTCATTGACTAAAGAGACATTGAAATTTATGGTCAATGTTCTCTAGAAAATAGAACTAAGAAGGTTCTTTAGTAATAAACATAAAAAACCCATTCAATGGCAGTTTCATTCTATAGATGTGCTTCATCTAGAAAGATTTATACCACAGGCACGAAAGCTGTCTTACGGTTGTCTATACAGACATAAAACAACAGGGTATACAATATCATTATCATTGCTATTAGAAAATGCAAATATTTTAGGGATATGATTGTGGGAGGAATTTCAAAATCACAAGGTAGCTAAGGTTGTAACACTTAAACTTATACAGACAAATTCTTGTGATTCCTGTTTGTGTACTGTGCCTATTTAGTGGTGAAAAACTGGGATAAAACATAAAATACATCTTTAGATATTATTATTACCTATCTACCCCATCAATCTTTGTTCAAGTTTGAAAATATACGTAAAACAAGCAAATGTTCTTATCAGTAAAATTTTACCAACATGATGAGGAGGTAATCCACAAACTATAAACAACTGTGTAGGAAACGACAAAAAGCTGGCAAAGCAACAAGCTGGGAAGAATTGTTATTGTGGAGTGTTGTTTTATCAAAGTTTTGGTTCAGGTACAGGGAAGGAGTGAACGGGGTGAGACATAATAAGAAGGGACTATAAAACACAGGCTTCTGAGAAGACAGGCAGACAGTCAGGAGGTTCTCTTCCTTTTGGCAAGGATTTGATTAAAGTCCTCCAAGAAAGCAAAGATAATGGTAGCCACAGCAGAGCTTGCTTTAAAAGAATGTCACATTTCCTAGTAGACTATCATTTGAAGAGAGAGATGTGTGTACGAACAAACAGGGCAGAAATTGTTAGAACTGTAATAACACACATTTTATAAGATTTTACTTTAAAAGACAGCTTTTTGAGCCACTGCGGTATGTGCGATGTCTTTGCAATTAGTCAATTAGCCTTGATGCAGGGGGAGTGAAGAGTTCAGGGTGAAAGGAAAAAGGATCAAATAGATAATTCAGATCCAGGGCAGTAACAAAGGGAAGGATCTAGACAGTCAAAAACAGACTCCTTATTCATTCCTGTGATGTCTCACTTCCTGGTAAAAGACAGGGTGATAGAAAAAAAAATACATTGTATTTATAATTGTGTGCCACTATATTTTATTTTCTATTGATAACAGTAAGATATATCTAGATTTGTATCCATTTTTACCATTAGTAAATTTGATACAGTTAGGCTTACAGTCAGGGTTCAGCTATTTCCTAGTAATCTTTTTTTGTTTCTTTAAGCCTCTATTTAAAAGAATTTACTGGAGTTTGTTAAGGGGCAATATGAAAATAGATAGTGCAACTCACTAGTGCAGTATGATGCAGAAGCCCAGAATGGGCAAGCAGGTTAGGCAGGAAAAGTAGGTTAAGTAGGGAAAGGAAAAAAACCAAAACAAAACAGTTTAGTGTGAGAATGTTGGAAAATGAAAGACAAGAGGAAAAACACCCACACATACACATTAAGCTACAAACAACATATGTTGAGCATTGCATAGAAATGTTTCCAATTTATGAGAAGGCTACATAGGTTGCTTTGTTTTGCTTTAGTTTTCACAATCACTTACGGTTTGCCAGGCCAGCGAGTGCAAGCAGAGGGAATTGTTATAGCATATGAAGGGCATACTTAACATAGTTTTCTGTTATAACAGTTCTGATTTTGATGCTTGTATTTCTTGAGATTTCAGGGAATTTGAACATCTAAAGAAAACTTCTGCAGGCAAAATTAATTAAAAATTGTATTTTTACATGTACCTGTTTTTCTCCACTAGGCTTTTTGTGGTTCAGTAACAGCTCAACGGCTCCAACGACTTCTTTTCTGATAGCATGCAATAGAGCATCTCCAACATAGACATTAAAGCTTAAGAGTAGTTCGATGAGCTCCAAGTTCTCATTTTCAATTGCGATGAGGAGAGCAGTTCTTCCAAGAGGGTCAATGCAATTAATATTGATTTTAAAATAAATTTCAGCTTCCTCTAGGGATTTCTTGACACTTGCATAATCTCCCTTTTCCACAGCATTCAAGTAGGCTTTTTCTGATGGTGAGAGTTCTGATTCTGCTCGGACTATCCTTAGAGGGATGCGATCTCTGTAGGGGGCATTAACATTTCTTTTGTAATAGAACTGAGCCATGTTTCATGCCATGCTATTTCTTTGTCTCTGAAAGCACAAACAAAAGTCAAAAGAATTAATGTTGGCATGCTTTTTAAATTATTACACATTATACTTTATTTCCAACAATGATTTCAATAATAACATGATATTAATAACAGCAATAGTACCATTATTATTAACTTCAAAGAGTTAAGAGCTTTTCCTCCATAAACAGTGGAAATAGACTTACTAATTATTCAGTTATTTAAAAATACAAGTTACAAAGTCCTAATTAATCTAAGGGAAAACAAGGTCAGTATTTGATAAATCAATTAAAACATTACTCTAAAAGTGACATTTATCAGAGAATGCATGTATAGAGATTTTGACATTATTTACAAAATTTGGAAAGCAGAGGCTGTATCTTTAAGGTTTCAAAAATGGACCAGGGATATTCAAATGGCCATTCACTGTCAATTTTGCTAATCATGGAAATGCTACTGAGATTATGGAATACCATTATCTTGGCAAAATACTTTATATTTGTTATATATTATGTTCTTAATGCTAATAATATTGACATAAAAGTTAATGTAGATAACATTATTGTCAATAAAATATACTGAGCCTGATAAACATAATTTTATTTTTTTTTCCCTTTGTGAGTTCTTTGAGGGGGAAAGAATGTATACTGCTGATATCAATCATCAAGATGAGCTTAGACTTCCCAACAGAAGTCTTCCAAAAGAATTATTTGGAAAGGGATTAAATAGAAAGAGCATTGTTTATAAAAATGTTTTCTTCATTCTATTCCCTTTATATCATGAACAATAAGCCACAAGGCAGGAATGTATTCACTGTAAAATTTATTATTTGGAAGTTACAGTAAAGATATAATTGAAGATGAAGAAATTACTTCAAATAAATGTCTTAAGATAAATTAATAACAAAGTTGCTGGAAGCTGTATTGATTTAGTATCATCCTAGTGATACAAATTTATAGAAAAAAAGTATTATATTTTTAATATAATTACTTTAGTGCTGTTATTTCCTCATTTCATACTTATTATCTGAAATATTTTATCATTCTGTTAAACTCACTATTATATGGAAAATAAAAATGAATGGGTCATTCTAAGTACATAAAAATGCATATTAATTTTAATTGATCTTTTTAACCCTGATCATTTTATGAGTAAATTAACCTGATTTGAGTAATGCTTTAACTGTAGATTAAACATGCACTGCATTAAAAATTATATTTAATGCAATATTTTCAGTTTGGAAAATTTTACATTGTTTCCATGCTACCTTAATTTATTAATAATTTCCATTACCAAGTTAAGTTTCACTCTCTGACATTCAGATCAATCATCAGGATTTCTCAAATATCTAGATTCTGGAAACAATAAACAAAACTATTATTTCATAATTTTTTTTTCTCTGACTTGTTAGACTTAGTATTTTGTAAAGGTATCAAAGGTATCTTCATAGACTAAGCAAAAGTGGCTGTTCACAATGTATTAATTTTAGATGGGCAAATTATTTGCTTGATGCCTGATTATAACTTCACTATTTTGGGGATGATTTAACTCATTCTAGAATAATAGAGATAGCATTTATATTACAGAATAACAAAGAATTTAATATTCCTCCAGTATAACTAAAACTTCAATAAATCAAGATGTTTATGATACTGTGTCATTTTGATAATCTGATCCTGAATGCCCCATTTGTGCCTTTAAAATGTTGGCCTTAGAAGGTTGGTCGTCACCCACTTCCCCAGAAGGTCTTATCCCAGGACAAGTCAGTATCCGTAAGAGTGTGTGGGATCAACGCCATGTCTAAGTGGTTCATAATGATAACAACTGGCATTTATATTCTATTCCAGCAGTATATATACAACTCTATTATCTCACTTTATTCTTACCCATGACTCTTGGAAAAATATATGAATTTTTCTTTTAGAGTTGAATTCAAGCTTTCCTACCAATAATGTGTTTTGCTTGAGACAAGTGTTTAAATGTAGTTTACCCAAAATACAGGTTAAAATGAAAATATGCACACAGTTACAGACACCATATCAGGAATTCATGTGGATTATGATTCAGTCAAGATTCGAAATCAGCCCAGAGAATGGAAAAATTGCATTTTATTTTATTTCATTTACTTGATTTTATAAATGATGCTATCAAGGAATTAAGGAACAGCATTTTACTCTTCACTGTCAATGTACAGGATGTCAGTGACAATAAGGGATTAGCGGACAGAACAAAAGGTACCAGAGAACTTGGGGGAAGAGGGCAGATAAGGATAATAAATTAGACTTGTTAAAATCTATTTAATTTAATCCAGATAACTTCCACAAATGTAAACTTTGTAAGTACTTTTTAAAAAGAGTTATGCTACCAAGAAGGAAAGATATACTCTGGTCAACAGTGTATTTAAGAGGTGACCTGGGCATGAAACATTACATCACATAATCTGCTTCTCCATCCATAATATGAGGAAATCAACACTTACCAAAAAAATTGAATGGGAAGATAAGAATCAAATAATGCTGAGAAAGATCTTTTATGAACTCTCATCCCCTTTTACAATCTCTTAAATTTGAAAAAATATAAGAACGTACATTGGGAGGGATAGATAGATTTTAAATAGATTTAAACTTTAAGTGCATTAAATTTAAAAAAATTAAACATTTAAAATGGAATCTTAAAACATAAATATAGATAAAGACAGAGAGGGAGAGAGGAGGAGAGAAAGAGAGAAAGAGAGGGAGAGCTCACAACCCCGATGGCTACAATCTTAAGAGAATAAGGAAGATTCTACAATTTTTCAGTACATAGACTTGTCCTTTTTGATGACTTGAGATGCGGGGATACTAACTGAAGGACAAGAAAATCAAGTTTAACATTTTATAACTGTGCTATATGAATGCCACAGCAAGTGGAAGGTGCTGATAAGGCTGATGGAGTTTCTGAGCTGACACACTTATCAGCAACTAGGGAATTACTACTGCATAGAAAGTCCGTTGAAGAACAGGGGACTCAGTATAGGAAATATCTTGACCTAAAATGTTGAAATAAAAGATTGTTCCTTGTTCTGCACTTTTAGAATGAACTTTCTGGAGGGAAAAAGATTTTTTTCACTATGCAATTACAGAATTTAAAGGACCCTTTAACCTAAAATTTATTTTCCCCAATTGAGCTGGGGATTTAAAAAAACAAAAATGTGGAGAGTGCTACAACTTGGTATTGATCCCAAGAGAAATTTAAAAAATCATCACTAAAGATAAAAACTACAATTATTTAAGCAACATAGAGATATACCAGAAAACAGAAAGTTCCAGGTATTTATATAGATCTGAAGGCATATTTCCTAAAGGAAAAGCTTAGTTGTATGGTGGAAAGAACAGTGAATTTCAGTCGCAAAGAACATAAAGGGAAGGAAATACATAGCAAGCTCCACTCGTTAGTATGTATCATTAAAGGTAAAATGAATTTCCCCAAAACATTTTTTCCTCCTTCTTTTTCTTTTCTTGTTCACTATCAAAAAGATACGTGTTTATAGCTGTGATCTCATGACACAGAAATAAAGACTCTTATTTGTTGTTAGGGTACTATTACAGACACTGAAGGTTTTTTTTTTTTTGTACTTTTTCTGGAATATGATATGAAATAAAATTTTCCTGTCTAGCTCATTCACACTCAATCCGATTTGAATTTTTTCTTGCTGTATTCATAGTATATTATCTCAATAATCTTTGGCATATCAGATACTCCACATAAAAGCATAATGCTCTGATTTTTGCTATCACTCTGAATTTCAGACCCTTTCTAGTTTCATTGGACAGAAAACTATATATATAGTTTAGGAGTTGCAAGTCTTACACCAAAAATGTCATGTATTGACTGAAAGGTTTGTGACTTAGTCCAACCAAAAACAAACAAAAAAAAAAACTGCCAAAAGTTTTCTCTCATTTTGATGTTATAAAAGCACAATGAACTAAAGTCCTTTAAAAAGTTTTAGGTGCATTTCTATAAATTCTAAGACAATGAGATTATATTACTCAACAACAACAAAACCCCACTTTACCAACTAAAATATTATGACATCCTGGAATTTTAAAAAAGAAAATTGACATTGTACTTAGTTTTAAAATTTAGGCCCCTTAGGGGTTAACAAGGACTAAACTTAAAACTAAATACAAAATATCCCCATTTTTAAAATACACATAATGAGGGGAATAGCATATGCAGGGCAAAAATTTTTATTTAACTAGATTCTCATCTCATGGAATTTTGAAAATATGTTTTAGAAAGCATATGTAGCGGTCAAAATTTGAATATTCATCCTGAGAGTTAGAACACATGCATTGATCTATTTCTTCCCCTGCCCCACCAGATTTCACGGGAAAAGATATTCTCTCCTCACTCTCACTCCAGCTGCCGATCCCACTGTCTCATCTTCCCTTCATTCCCACTTCCCTAACACTTTACACTTTATGGAGTCTTCTTCTTCTTCTTCCTTTATTTTTATTTTTTTGAGACAGAATCTCGTTCGGTCGCCCTGGCTAGAGGGCCATGGCATCAGCCTAGCTCACAGCAACCTCAAACTCCTGGGCTCAGGAGATCCTCCTGCCTCAGCCTCCCGAGTAGCTGGGACTACAAGTGTGCACCACTAAGCCCGCCTAATTTCTTCAATTTTTAATACAGCCAGGGTCTCGCTCTTGCTCAGTCTGGTCTCCAAAACCTGAACTCAAGCGATCCGCCCGCCTCCGCCTCCCGGATTGCTACGGTTGCAGGTGTGAGTCACCGCACTTGGCCACACCACAGTCGCCTTCTTTCATTCCTGAAACCTCCTTCTGCAAACCTGCTTCTTTTCCTCAAGTCACAAATGTACTTACTTCTCTCATTTAAGTTTACAAGTTGAATTTATAAACTTTAAGCTCATGTTTTGTTTACTCACTGACTGTCCTTAACATGGTATTTATCCTTATCATGAATGAATTTTTTTTCTTAATTGTGTCCTGCTAGTTGCCAGACACATTTAGCACTTTTCAGGTCTTACAATACTTGAGTTTTCTGTAGCCTCTGAAGACAAGCCCTCTGAAATGAAACTTGTTCGGAGTTGGCTGCTATGACACTCTTCCCTAATGTGTCACCTCCTACCTCAACACTACTGTTCTCTCACTAGTTTGCACGGACTCATTTTCTTCTGTCCAACGCTAAAGTGTTGATATGACCAGCCTTCTGCTTGTGGCTCTTTCCTTTACCTATCACTCTCCTTATTCTTATCCATTATTTGTTATTCAAAATGCTCCATGGAACTCACACATATGTTTTAAAATATGCTATAAAATCTATGTTCCCAGACCACACCTCTCTCTCGAGTTCTGAACCTGTGCTGTCCAATAGGGTAGCCATTAGTCACATGTAGTTCTTTCAGTGTAAATTAACAAAAATTAAATATTAAGAATCATTTCTTACATCTCACTGGCAACACTGCAAACTGCTCAATAGCATTCCTTTACTGCAACGTGACTGACTTTAGTTCCTCATCACCTTTTGCATGGGTTACCGCCATATCCTGCTAAATAATCCCACTGGTACTAGGCTTGCATCCTTCCTGTTTATCCTCCACAAAACCACATACCTAATCTTTCTGAAATGCAAATCTGATTGAATTAATCTCACAGTCCCTATAAGGCAATAACCATTCACAGAAAAAAAACTAACTTATTATGGGATACAAGTCCCTTCATGATCTGGCTTCTAGGACTGCTCCTGGCACACCTTATTTTACACTGCCAAGACTACCAAACTACTTGGTACTATGTAAATATAAGCCTTTTCTCATACTGTTCTTTATAACTTGAATACCCTTCCTCCCCTGGAGCCACTAGCAATTCCTGCCATGTTGTAAAACCTTCTCTGAAGTATTATAGTCTCTGAGGACTTTTCCTTCTTTCCTCTCAAAGCAAGGTTATAAGGCTCTTTTTATGCATCTTTATAAACTCTATGGATCTCTCAGATGTAGAAGATTTCTTACTGGTCTGTATACAGGAGATCGTGACTTATACAGTTTTGCACCAGTGTCTAAAATTTCTTAAAGAATCAGTGAATTAAGGACTATACTCTTAGAGTTATTCCACTGCAATTTTAGACTAAGGAACAAAATTAATAGGGTCAAATGGCTTTAAACACTTGCCTAAAATTGAGTTAGCACTTCCAGTCAATAGCTATTAAGTTATCAAATCAACCATGCAAAATATTTTCAATTTTTCCTTATTTTTCTTCTCTGCACATCTTTACCACTAAGCTTTTGTCAGCTGTGTAAGGAATTACAACTCTAAGAGGAATCACAACTGCAATGTGTATATCAACACATGCATAGCTCAGGGCTGTGGAACACACTTCTCAGCTTTGCTGCCTAAAATCTTCAGGAGGGCATAAGAGTTCAGTCATCTGCTGACACAGAGGAATATGAGCACAGAGGGAAAATTTCAAGATATCTTAGGAAACAAATTTGAATATAATAGAAGAAATATAGTTAATATACCAGATAACAAGAGACTAAAATATGCATATTAATCTCCACAAAGTTATAGCAGCACAATTCACAATTGCAAAGATGTGGAAACAACCCAAGTGTCCATCAATACACGAGTGGATTAATAAAATGTGGTATATATACCATGGAGTACTATTCAGCTATAAGAAACAATGGTGATATGGCGCCTCTTGTATTTTCCTGGACAGAGCTGGAACCCGTTCTACTAAGGGAAGTATCCCAAGAATAGAAAAATAAGCATCACATGTACTCACCAGCAAATTGGTGTCACTGATCAACACCTAAGTGGACATATAGGAATAACATTTATCGGGCATTGGGCAGATGGGAGGGGGAGGAGGGGATGGGTATATACATACATAATGAGTGCGATGCGCACCACCTGGGGGATGGACACACTTGAAGCTCTGACTCCGGGGGGCAAAGGGAGGAAGGCAACACACATAACCTAAACATTTGTACTCCCATAATATGCTGAAATAAAAAAAATGGTAGGAGAAAAACTTAGGAATGAATAAGAAATCATTAAGAAGAAATAACTAGAGATACTGGTAGAACAATCATAGAATGGATCAGTGAACTGGACATGAAACCCTCTTAGTTTGTAAAATATAAAAGTTAACAGAAATAGAGAATAGAAATATAAGGGGCAATATCTATAAAATATCAATCACAGAAAGTGAAAATGAAATAATAGAGTATTGGAAATATTTTTATTGGTAATTACCAACAATTTTCATAATTACAAAAAGTTACATAAGGCCTGAGATTGAAAGAATCCATAGTGCCACATAGGGGTAAGAACAATCCCCTAATGGACAGAAAAAATTCTAAAAGATGGGAGTGAAAGCATATCCCCTATAAGACTGCAACCTCATGCCTCATTAGGAATAGCTTTGTCAACGTTAATTAATTGTTTGTCTAGAAAACCTTTGCACAAGAAAGGTAAGATTGTAAACCAATAAATAATCATTATTTCACTGTTTACATTCATAAATCCCTGCCTGTTGAGCTGAGATAATATCTTGCTTACCTGGGCAAAGAGCTCCCTTATTAGGCAACAACTTACTTATCGAGACTCTCTTCAGATTTTCCACATTGTTAAATCCACCAGTTGTAAACCATTAGGTCAAAAATATCGTCTTATCCCAATCACTTTCCTACCTTGAAGATCCACCTTAAACTGCCTGAGCCCTGACCAGAAATCCCTATGAATATCTTACCCTGACTGCTCCCTTCGGTGACTGCAAAACTCAGTGCTCTCCTTTACTGTCATCAGTTCTAATAGATTTAGCTTTTTTTCATCAGAAGATCGTATGGTGATATTTTGAGGAGTTCAGTAAATAAAGAGTCATGTTAATATCAGACCTCTTGACAGCAAATTTGGAGACAAGAATATAATGACGTACTGCTTTAAAAATAGGAAAGGAAAAAACCCAGAAGCTAGAATTGTACATCTTATTAAAATTATTTAAATGCAGGAAGGAATAAAATTAGTCTCACGCATATGATCTCAGACAATTTTTCACTCAAAGACCATATTTGAACATAGAAGAATACTATAAGAAAAGATACATAATGATAAAACAAGAAAAATTTCTGTTATTTAAAAAGTCAAGAGACTTTTATCTGTTTTGTTCACTTACATATCCAGGATGCTCAGAAAAGGGTCTGGTATATAAGAGGTGCTCAATAAATATTTGTGAAAGAGTGAAATATTTATTGAATTCCTATATGTCAGATTTGTATACTA
The DNA here is from genome assembly GCA_008086735.1 of Cheirogaleus medius. Classification (NCBI taxonomy): domain Eukaryota; kingdom Metazoa; phylum Chordata; class Mammalia; order Primates; family Cheirogaleidae; genus Cheirogaleus; species Cheirogaleus medius. The sequence goes on along the minus strand of VBSM01003176.1, from coordinate 70,303,585 downwards.
AACATTGGCGATACTGCAGCGATCAGTACCAACATCCTTGCACTCACAGAGCTTATAATCCATTGGAAGGGACTCACACACACACAAAAAAAGAAAAAAAAACAATTGTAAATTTTGATAAGTACTATAATGGAAACAGTGGTGAGCTGAGATGGAGGAATTTGGCAGGAGGGGAAGAAATGGAGAGCTACGTGAGGTCAAGTGAACAGAGGTAGCCTCTCTGAGACATGGGAGATGATACAATGCTAGCTATGTGGAGAAGTACAGAGAAGAGCATGAAGTTAAAGGGAACAGAAAGTGAGAAAACCAAGATGCAGGAAGAACAGGATGTGTTCTAGGATATGACAGAGAGCCAGTTAGCAGGAGCATAGTATTGGAACTAAGGGAAACAGCAGAGGATTTGAGTCTGCAGAACTAGACAGGAGCCAGACAGCATTCAAGCCAAGGACTTGGGATTTCACTCTAAGTGTAATAAGAAGTTACAGAAGGGCTTTGAGTGGGGGAATGACATAATCTGATCTCTAATTTAAAAATCACTCCTACTGCTGATTGTTAGGAATTGTGCAAGAGTAGTAGCTAAAAGACCATCTGCCAATAAACCAGTGAGTGCCGTCAAGGGTCTACAAGAAAGTGGAAACCTTAACACAGTAACCCCTAGGATTAAAAGGGGTGGCAAGGGCAATATATGTAACCTTAACAACATTTGTACCCCCAAATATAATGAAATACAATTTAAAAAAAAGAATGCAAATCTCACAAACTCTGATGATAGCAAAATATTCATGGGGATTTAAATTTCTGCTCATATTTTATGAGTTTATTAATATTTTTATTAGTGTTCTGATTGAATATATTTGAGTAATCTTACACTAATCCTTCTTTCCCCATCCCACAGTATTTTTCATAATTTGTAGAATTTGAAGTTTTTCAGGAATATATATCATTTAAAACAGGAATATGTGCATGTACATTACTATTAGTATTACTACACCAGAAACATTGTACTTCTTTCATTCTTGCCTTGTTTACATGAAAGCATAATCTGTCATAAGGAAAATATTAAAAAGAAATGTGTGTGTGTTGGGGGAGACAAAATATTTTGCAAATAAGTACTTTACAAGATCATACAAAGAAAGGCAAAATAACCTGTTTCAAAAAAGATTTATTAAACAGAAATATCTATTCAAAGTGCTCCACCATAATCATATCCTGTGGCCCACAGCCAACCTCTAGTGTTTTTTTTTTCTTTTTTTTTTTGAGACAGAGTCTCACTTGGTTGCCCAGGCTAGAGTGCTGTGGCGTCAGCCTACCTCACAGCAACCTCAAACGCCTGGGCTCAAGTGATCCTCCTGCCTCAGCCTCCCAGGTAGCTGAGATTACAGGCATGCACCACCATGGCCGGTTAATTTTTTCTATATATATATTTTAGTTGGCCAATTAATTTCTTTCTATTTATAGTAGAGACGGGGTCTCGCTCTTGCTCAGGCTGGTTTCGAACTCCTGACCTTGAGCGATCCACCGCCTGCCTCGGCCTCCCAGAGTTCTAGGATTACAGGCGTGAGCCACCGCGCCCGGCCCAACCTCTAGTTTTTGAATTGGCATGTATATGCGTGTTTATATGAATAATTATTCATATTATTGCATTATTCATTGCAATGGTGAGTCTTTTGCCCAAAACAAAAGGGAATAAATACTTTGATGACAGCAAAAATATATAAAAGGCTTACATTTGAATGCACATATAGAATCTTTGATAAATATATGATACTTCTACTTAAAAAAACAATTGACCAATTAGGAGATTATCACAGAGGTAAGAAAAGATACTATGTGGCTTAGGTGTTACTATTTTCCTGCTGTTGCAGTAGTGGTGGTGTGTGTGTGAGAGAGAAAGAGGCAGAGAGAAGTAATGAACTCATATTGTGGAGTAGCATTTTAATAAGGAAGCATGACAAATCAGAGCAGGGAATGGAAAAATAATAAATGATGTTGAGACGTCTGGTCAGAAGTTTTGGAAATAATTATTTCGTAGCACTATGAGAATGGATAATGGATTTTAAAGTTACATATTACAACAGATAAAATGATAGAAAAATATAAGTAAATATTAGCCTACCTTTTTAATGGGGAAGAGTTTTTCCTAAGGAAAAACAATGGAGAAATGACAATGAGAAAGACATAATATGTATACAGAACATTTAAAAATTCTTAGTACTAAAACATAACACACAAAATTAAAATGCAAAGTAACTAGGGAAATTATTCAAAATAAATATGACAGAGAAGAGTTTAAGTAGGAAAGAAAAACCACTAAGATTCAAAGAGTCAAATGAATACCCCCCCAGAGGAAAAGAAATATAAATAGAAAATATCATTTTAATAAGCATTCAACTTTACTGACATCTAAAAGCCAAGAAGTCTACCAATAAGATAAAAGATATTGCATGCCAAATACGATCAGATTACAGACAAAAGAATGGCCAATACAGGAAATGATGCAGTGAAAATACTTTTCCTCATAAATTGCTGGTTTAAACTGGAAAGGAATTAGAAACATGTGCATCGGTCTTTTGAAAGGTTCAAGTAATTTACCCTAGGATACCTCTTCCAGGGATCTACTCTAGAGTTATATTTTACAAGGCAGGCAATGTATGCACAAAGTAAACATAACTGTGTTATTTATTGTTGGGAAAAATTAGAGAGACTCAAAAGCCAATAATTGTCAGCCAGTTCAATGTAGTACTGAATTTTTTTTTAATAAAAAGTATGTGTTGCATTTTATAGTCATAGGGAAATAACCATATTATAAGTAATAATTGTGGATAAAATTTTAAACGTAAAAATGCATTTACAACAATGAAAAAACCTATACTAAGAAGGAGGTAACTACACTAATAACTAAGAAAAGTTATATATAGGTAATTAGCAATTTTTTGTTTTCTATGTTTAAGTTTTTGATAATGAGAACACCATCATTTTAATAAAAACTCTCTTTAATCACAAAATAAAAGTTTATTTTGTTAAAAGGAACACTTAGCTGTCCTTAATAATTAGCAGGACTCTCATGTTTAAAGGTTTTTGACTTGTTTTCCATGATTTCAAATGCTAAAACCAAGATTAATAGAATATTTTTGGCTGGGGGGGGGCAAGTCTCACTCTGCCACCCCAACTAGAGTGCAGTGGCACACCATAGCTCCCTGAAACCTCCAACTCCTGGGCTCAAGGGATCCCCCTGCCTCAGCCTCCCAAATAGCTGGGACTACAGGCACCTGCCAGGATGCCTGGCTAATTTTTCTATATTTAGTAGAGACAGCAGGGGCAAGGTCACGCTCTTGCTCAGGCTGGTCTCCAACTTCTGAGCTCAAGCAATTTCAAGCAATTCCCCCACACACGTGCCCCCCCTCCACCCCCTCCTTGGCCTCCTATAGTGCTAGAATTATAGGGGTGAGTCATCACGCCCAGCCAGCAGTGACCTTTTAATACTAAGACTTGTCTAAAGACTAAATGGTCTATTCCAGAGGCTAGTAAACTCCCTGTTGCTGGCAGTATTCAAGCACAGAAGACACAACTTAAAGGAATGTTGTAGAGAGCATCCAAGAACCAGATGGATGGCTAAATTGGATAATCTTTAATGAACATTGTGACTGACTCTGTGATTCTATTAGTCTCTGCTTAGTCATTAACTCTGCCAATAAACCATGTGACACATTACTAATTTGCCACTCTTTTTATTCTTCTGTGAAAGTCATATTAAATGATCTTCATGATTCTATCAAGCTCTGTAGTTTTTTACTCAATTTTAAAAAATACTAGTGTTCTGTTTTGATATGATTTTACTGCTCTTGATCATGGACAGGGTGTCTCTTCATTATATACCATTGAGGTTTCCAAAGAAACTATTTCCAAATATAACTGTTCAGAGAAACACAACTATCAGAAATACTTACCAATGTATTTGTTTTATGATATCTAAAAAAGAGAAATTAAGTTTTGAACATCATACAATTAGAATTTTCTATGGTAGTCCTCAGTCTAAACATTTATTATACTATGAAATTAATTTGTTACTTTTATTTCTAAAAATTACTTATTATTAAAACAAAATTATATACCTTTCTTTCGATAATGAAGCATATCATATATAGGCTTACAAATAAGCTAGATTTAAAAAAGAATTTTTTTATTAGGAGTACAATTTTACAAATTTCCACATTATATTTCTAAGTGTTATAAAATACATTTGTCAAAAATGATTTATTGAGGCTTATTCTGTGTTGGATCAGGACTATTTTGTGGGCTGAGGATATAAAGTCACATAAAACACAATCCCATTGGGTGAATTTTATGATATGTAAATTATACCTCAAATAAACCTGCTTAAACAACCACCATCACCAACCTTCAACCTCAGGGAGGAAGGCAGGGAGGAGCTTGTTGACAACCAATAGTAAACATGGTGTAGAAAGTTCTCCAATAAAGGTTTGAGCAAGGACTTCTTGCACTATGTTGAATAGAAGTGGAGATAGTGGGCAACCTTGTCTTGTTCCAGTTCTTAGTGGGAATGCTTTCAGACAAGAGAGCAGAATTAAGGGCATCCAAAGGGAACCAGAAGAGATCAAACTCTCACTCTTTGCTGATGACATGATATTATACCT
>VBSM01003176.1:70253277-70298830 GCA_008086735.1 Cheirogaleus medius | reverse complement strand
AAAAAAAAAACTTGAAAAAAAAAAGGTTTGAGCAATGTTTCTGGAGGATTCAGAAGAGAAAGCAGTTAGCTGTACCTGGGGGAACAGAGAAGCTTGCTAGAGGAGGCAGAGCTTCACTTAAGCATTTAACTATGAATAGTTATTTTCCAGTGATTATATGGGTGCAAGGGATTCCAGGAAAAGGAAGCAGGATTCTTACAGTAGTGGAGATGAGAAAGAGTTCCCCATTCTATGCTGGTTTCTGCTCCTAAAACAACTGCAGTTTTTCATAACTAGTCCTACCTTTACACAGTGACTTTCCCACTGTACCTTTTTAAATTTTTTGTGACCTCATCTAATTTACTGAGCAATCCTTGTTATTTTCTACCAAATGCTGAATTTTTTAGTGATTATATAAATTTGAGAATATGAAAACACTATAGAAAATCACCGGAGAAGGTAGTGAGTTTCTGTGGCTCACAAGAGTGAGTTGAATAACTTCTGCAAGGTCACACCGATAAGTGTTACTCCAGTAGACGGAGCAAGAGGATGAGCAATGAAAATGCAGATGGTGTCAGTGATTGCGAAATCAGAGACAGACATGGTAAAAACCTGCAGGCTAAATTCTACCACACAATTTTGGACAGTTGTTGGTCTAGGCAGGCAGGAGCTAGAGTTCTACCAGAGCTGCTCCTTAATGAAGACTTTTGTTCTTGCCTTATTACTAAAATAGCCAGAATTTAAGATTTTACTTTAAACCTAGACACCTGCAACAGGAAAACAACAAAATAACAATAATAACAAAACAACATTTACAGATCACTTACTATATGCTAGGTATTACTCTAAGTTTTACATGTATGAACTGAAACCCCCTTGGGGTAAGCACTATTACTAGTGTCTCAGTGGAAGGATACAGAGATTAACTCTTGGCAAAGCTCACAGGGGCTTTGTAAATGTGTTCTTTATCTTGTGCCCAATTTTCCTTATCCTGCATTGCACAGTTAGCCTTTGACTCTGTTACTGAATGGTTGTTCCGTTTCCCAGTGACTGGGTTATTTCCAAATTCTCTAGTGATTGAATGACATGTGTTGTTGGTCTCTTGATTGTGAACCTCAGTTTTCATCACTCCATTTCAGATAGTTTTTTCAAGTCCTCACCAATATTTCTGTATCTCCCCTAAATGTCAGTCCCTCATATCTGAAGATTCTTCGCAAATTGAGTCCTGGCTGCAGTATTGACCTGTAATACTACAGGTAATGGAGTCAGCCCTATTTGTCACTCTCCCCTGGGCTCTTCTCATTAGGGAACAGTTCCAGGCTCATAGATGTCCATTCAGTTGTGTCTAAAAAAGACTCACCACAGATCACAGGTATCTAACTTGGCCCCACCCAACTCCCCAGAGATGGCCCCTCAAGGAATCCAATTCAACTCACAATGGATGCAACCAAGAAAGGAGAGCATAATTTAATCTTTTGTTCATATGAAATGTAGCAATGATAAATAATTGTGAGTTTCATCTCCAACATGAAATTAAACCCAGGAGATTAAAACTCAGTGGGATTGTGAGGAATGGCAATTCTTACTCCTTTTGTCAAATCCTTGAATAGCAATTCAGGTTGAGTATTCAACATCCTAAAAACACTATACAGTTAACAGAAAAGTAGAAGGCATAAATATCATAAAAGGCAACCCCTTCCATTTGTCTTGAACTTTTAATCTTTCCCTCAATCTTTTCATGTCCTTTAAATTTACCAATGGAGTTTATTTCTACACTGAACTCAAACATCAATTATGCAAATCAAAAGCATTTTTTAAAATTAGAATGCTTAGAATACTCTTTATAAAGGTTCATTATGCACAAGAATTTGGCATCTCCTAAATATCTCCAACAAATGTAGTAATTACCATAGCAACTTAAAAGATTAAATTGCTTTGGCAAGGCAGTTTTCACAGGTTATTTGGTTATTGTCCAAATTTATGATGGATTTCCTGTCCAAAGAATTTTGTTTTTCTGTACAGACATCAGACCTTTGACATTGTGATCATGTTTTAATGATATAAAGCTGCATTATGATTTTTAAATACTCACCAAAAAAGTTTATCTCTTTAGTATGTTGGCATGGGAATAGTTAAGACTACACTTAAGGCAGATTTTATCATCAGGCCTGTTGGCATTTTCTTTTAAATTCAAGCAGCTCTGTGCCTTTGGGTGTCGAGCAGATATGATAGGATTATTCACATAAGTGATATAGTTTATTTTTGATCAAATCTTCATTTAAGCTTTAACTAAATGAAACTAGTTTTCTTTAAGTCAAAGTTTGCCTGTTATTCTAGGAGTTGACATAAAGTAATTTAAAGTACTGACTTAAGAAATGACAGATAGCTATGAACTATGTAGTAGAACCATCCATTCTGGCTCTGGCTCCATTACAAACAGCTCTTAGATTTCAGCTATTTCTCTATTTCTTGGGGAACAAGCAGCCTCAAGAAAAATTGAGGAATTAAACTACCCAAATCTACTCGGATTCTAATAGATATAATCCCATATCACATCAGGTAAAAGGGTTTATTAATTTTGTAAACAATTGCTGATTTATTAAAATTATTATAAAATTATTTATGCCTCTGGAGAAGCTGATAATTTATATTTTACTTGTAAGTTTTCCATTTTCCATTCAAAATTACAATCCCAAAGTGTCATGATATTAAAAACCTCATAGACTCTTGGTATGCCTCGATGGAACATTTAGATCACAAGTGAAAAAATATTTCCATATATCCAATAAATTATTTTGTCTACATAGTATTAGACATTGGGATATCTATAAATATTTGGTTTTCTTTCTTTAAACCAGATATTTGGCATATTCTAATTACAACCTTCTATTGAAACCAACAATGTGGTTGGAAGGAAAATAGTCATTATTATGCAAATTCTACATTTTGTGTATACAATTGTACTGAAGGTGAGAAATATTATACTAGAAATATAGCTTAGTGAAAAATTATTTTAGATCTCTTCTTTATGAATTATGTAAAGAGTGACCGGGAGAAAGACCATCTCAGTAAATGAAGGTGAATGTTAGCATCAATACCTAGTCAACCCTTGGCATCTAGCAACATATGTGGAGCTTACCTTGCTTTTTGCCAGTTTCCTCTAGAATGATCTAATTTTTCTAGTTGATAATTCTTTTTTGTTTCCTGTACTTTCTGCTGCCTCTTGTCAAATTCTAAAATCCTCTTGACTGTCTACATTTTGCATTTTTAAAACATTAAGATTTGTAGTCAGCAAGAGCTGATTTGAATCCCAACTTTGGTCTGGGCAGAATTACTTAACTCAGAGTTATGTTTCCTCATGTGTGAAATAGGGAAAATAGTATCTCAGAACCTTGTGTTAAAGAATTAAGATAAAATGTATTAAGTGGACCATGGTGCCTGATTCCCACTAGACACAAAATAAATGCTTTTTCATTTAAAAAGCCATGACCTTTTGTCTCCTATAATTTTGGAAGTTCAGAAGTTGAATTAATTCTAAATCTACTGCAATCACATTGTAAAATCCAATTATGAAATTCACAACCCAGGAAGTTTTGATCTGAGGGACCTCAGGTGATCTTACACTATTCGTAAGGATAAAATACTAGAGCTTTACCACTCCCAGCTTGTATTAATATATTCACAATGAAAAGTGTATTGATTTTTGGAGACAAAAATACTGGGTTTTTGAAATTTCCTTCTGCTACTTAGCCTGAGGCTAGTCATTTCCTCCGAGACTTAGTCCCTCTCTCTGTCAAGGTAGATAATGATACCCACAAACAGGGTTGATGCTGTGCAGATGTGATATGGTATAAACAAAGTGGCTGATATGTAGCCATTCAATCAATGGTGATATTTACTTTCATTGCATTTCCAGATGTAAACTCATGAAAATAATTTGTAAAAATCTTGTTTGCTTAAATTGAGCTAATATTCCTTTAAATTAAGACCAGTGTAAATGGACTAATGTATTCCATGATAGATATAATAAAAATATAATGGTTTCTCTACAGTTTTATTTATTTATTTATTTACTTATTTAAATGCTGATCTCACTACATTGCCCAGGCTGGAGTGCAGTGGCTATTCACAGGCCTGGTCATCACGCACCATAGTCTGAACTCCTGGGCTCAAGCAGTCCTTCCACCTCAGCCTCCTGAGTAGTTGGGACTAGAGGTGTGCACCACTGCACCAGCTAACAGCTTTGTTTTTACTGCAGGAAATATTTAAATTAATTTTATGAAATTGATTTCCAGATTATTGGAGAAATATCAGCTAGGTTCATAGTTTATAAGAGGAGCAATTTCTAATAATCTACTACCATCTCATGCATTTAATATTTAGTTCTTTCAGCTTTAGTTTTATAAGATTGAGGAAGTATAATGGCATCTCATAAAACCTATGGAAAATGAATAAATTATTAATATTAGAGATATTCTCCAAGATGCAATATATATGTATATGTAGATATGCATAAGAGCTATTAATACAAAATATATACATGCATACAGAAATGCATTTTTACCAATCATCTAATATATGAATTAAATGGAACTAACAGGGTGCTAAATAAAAATAATGGCTATAATATGAACCAATATAAACTATACAATTATAATACAACATTGATACTATAGATTTTGTGACACAAATTTATATGAATTTTCAAGTGAAAAGTCCCACAAGGGATTTTTTAATTTCCCTTCTATGTGATTGTTTGATTTTTAGGCTAAAAATCAGTAAAATATTTTAGAAAATAAACATTTTCAATATTTTAAACTTATAGAGTAATAAATATTAATAAATCATACAATAGTAATAGCTATTGATTTCACAATGCTTCAAATGATCAAGTATTTTATTGTGTTTCTTGCAACAGAAAATATTTAGAAGAACATTTAGCTAAGCATGAAGTCAGTCCACATCTTGTTTTTGCCACGAATAAGGCAATATACCCTAAACGTGACCGTATTTTGTTGTTACTGTGGAGCTTAACACTAAAAATTTCTAAAATTGTTTTTCCTAGATGGGGGAGATAATTTCATAATAGAAAATATTTTCAAAAGTGAGCAGCCCTCTCCTCTGGCAGAGAATCTATGTTAAGTGGCCCTAAAAGATAGTGTAATGCTCCTCACAGAGTAGCCAGATGAACAAAATGAACAGCTAATATTTGACTGCAACACCCTTCATTCCACTCCTCCACTCCACTCAAGCTACAGCTAAGAATCATAATTGTGTAGTAGTAGACGACCTGTTGAAATTGGGTTTGTGGGACAATCACTTACCTATATGAAATGAAACTTTGTTAGGGGTTCTGGTGAGTTAATAAAGCAAAAAAAAAAAAAAAAAAAAAAAAAAAAAAGAAAGTCATGCATCTTTTATTCCAGTATCACATAAATGAATATAATAACCAAGTCAAATACTTAAAACAGAATAATTATTCATTTATTCTATCATTTATTAATTCATGAACACATTATGAACACTTACTGTCTTTGGGCACTAAACTGAGTATTAAGGAATATATGATATGGCTCTTCCTTTTAAAAGTCTGTATTTTTAGATGGTGAGAAAACCACATAAAGCATCAAGTATAATAGTGTGAATGCTAAAACAGAGATATTTAGAAAGATTTATGGGTACTTGGAAGGCTTTACATAAAGGTAACATTTGAGCTGGATTTTGAACGATAAAAAATGTATCAGGTAAGGAAGAAAAATAGAAAGTCATTTAGGAAGATGGAAACAACAAGAGAATGGAATCCTGAAAACCACATATATGCTTAAAGGAAATGGTTTTGAGTAGAAGGAAAATTGGACTCACATATAAATCAATGAAGATAATTCTATAAATATGTAAAAAAATCTGCTATCAAATACACCTAGTCCATTTGAAAAGTTTTGTTGAATACTTAATCTATGCTAGGAACTGTGTTTTAAACACTTCCATCATTTTTTTTAACTTCTTAGTTTGAAATGATTTTAGATTTACAGAACTATTGCAAAGAAAGCACAGAGAGTTCCCTTATACCCTTTAGCTTTCTCTAATGTTAATATCTTACATAAACATGGCACTTTTTTCAAAGATAAGAAATTAGCATTGGTAAATATTATTAACTTAACCATAGACTTGATTAGGATTTCTCTCTCTCTCTTATTTTTTTTAATTTGGTCTAATATTCTTATTCTCTTCCAGGATCCATCTGATGACACCACATAGCATTTAGTCATCACGTCCCCTTAATGTTCTCCAAACTGTGACAGTTTCTCAATCATTCCTCATCTTTCATGTCCTTGATACTTTTGCAGATTACTGGTCAGGTATTTTATAAAATGTCCCTCAATTTAGTTTTCTCTGATTTTTCTCATGATTAAACTGAGGTCATGGATTTGGTGATGTGGCCATTTCATTGTATCATTTCACAGTATCAACTTGACTTACTACTGGTGACACTAACCTTGATCACTGGGTTAAATTCATGCCTGCCAGCTTTTTCCAGGATCTTCTATTTAATAGAAGCCAGTCAACAAATCCAGCCCAGACTCAAGATGAGGGGAATTAAGCTTTGCCTGCTGGAGGGAGAGTTATTAAAGTGTTTTGGACATATGTTACAACCACCCAAATAATTAATAAATATTTTCGGAAGATACTTTCAAGCAATGCAAATATCCTTTTTCTCATTAAAGTTTTGCCCACTGATTTCAGCATCCATCTGTTGATATTGTCTAGAGCAATTATTACCGTGGCATTCTAATGGTGATTTTCTATTTCCCTCATTCCTTCTATTAATACATTTATTACTTGGAACTCTTAAGGAAAAATTATCACATTCTACCTCTGTTTATCTATTTATCCAATCATTTCTTTATATCATCAAGGATTTTTGGATATATATTTTATTTTTGAGTTATAATCTAATACTACTGTTATTTCTTTTGTTGTTCATATTGTTTTAGCTTTGGCTATTGAGAGCTTTTTCAGGTTGGCACCTGTGTTCTCTTGACATGCTCTCATTTGTTTTATTTTTTATTTTCTTGAGCAATTCCTTACTTTCTGGCTCTATAAGATGCTCCAGGCTCATCTTGTATTTTCCCTGCCCTAGTCCTAGAAGCAACCATCTTATAAAGGAGCCCAAGTTCCTTTTAATGAAGCATGGTATTTAGAAATCAATATCTGGATACTAGGTGTGCTTGTTGCTACTGGGGTGTCACTGACTGTAGGCCCTCTCCGTGGAGAGAGCTAGGAAATACATTCATGTATACTAACCCACATATACAGACACATCTATTTTTCCATCTGTCTCTGCACACACACACACACACACACACACATGCGCTCATACACAATCATTTTGACATGTTAAACTCCAAGCATTACAGGGTAAAAGGTAAGCAGAGAAACAATTCATTTTTCCATTTATCCATTCCATAAATATGTATTGAATAATCTGTAGATATCAGTCACTATAATAGGCTGAGAATGCTATAATTAGTGAATAGGTCAGATATGGCTACTGTTTGTATGGAACTTATGTCTCATGATGGGAGACAGAAATGGAAGAAATCTAACAAGACAACTATGAAGATCCATTACTGTGTTGGAGTCGGGGTAGGGGGGAGTTAATTGGTCTCTGAGTAATGAAAGGAGTGAGCCACGAGAACATCAGAGGGAACCGTAGCACAGGCAAAGGGAGGAGGGAGAGCCAGGGTTAGGAGACTAGAAGGAACTTGGTTTGTTCCATGCTGGGTTCGGAATGAGGTCAGTGCTGCTGGAGAGCTGGGAGAAATAGCTGAGGATGTGTGCAATGGGGCGTTAAAAAGGCCATCAAGGTATACGCCTTGCTAATGTTGGATTTCAAGATAGTTGTGGCTCCTAAGGACTGCGCTGCAGTCCAGAGCCCACAAAATCAAAACTGCCTGGAAGGTTAAATCCAGACAGAGAAATTGCTAATAGTCCGGATGCTTAAGAAACACTTTACGTATTAAGAAGTTGGCATGATAGTGGAGGAGGAAGGTGGTTAGAGACCTCCAGAGAAGGATCACAGTAACGAAAGCTGACATTCACTGGGCACTTGGTATGTTCTAGGCACTCTGTCATGTGCTTTACATATATTATCTCATCTTGTTCTCACAACTCCAGGAGGAGGTAACATTATTAAACTGCTTTATAGATGATGAAACTGAAGCACTGAGAGATTAAGATATTTTCCTAAAGTCATACTACTAGCAAGTGACAGAACTAGGGAATGAACCAAAGTAGGCTGGCTCCTGACTCCACATACTTTCCTCTTGTACTATTTCGGTTTTCAATCTGAAGTGAGAAGAACTATAGAAAGTGGATATCAATTCTTATGAAAAGAGAAAAAGAAAAGAAATTATGATTGATTTATGAAAGGGCATTACTTTGATAGCAAAATTGTTTGAAAAGGTTTATATTGTATTTCATAGGTTGGAAAGCATTTTCACATTTCTTTGTATTTCATTTTATGAATCTACAATAACAACAAAGTGCTTCCAGTCTTTAAAATTAAATAAGATTATATTTGGTAATTTGGAAAGAATCTATAATAGACAAGGTTAATAACAAATGCATATATGACTCTAGTAATGCTTTACTCTTTCAAAGTGTTTTCACATATGTGAATCCTTCTAACAACCCCAGGAGGAAGTAGAATACATCCATTTTGGAGGTGAGGAGACAGGCTTGGGAGTAATATCTCCATGTGATATCACACCTAAAGACACATAAAAGCTAATTCCACAAGGACATGTCTTAACAACTAAGACCTGTATCAGCAAACTGTAAATGAGAAATTAATTATATATAATTGTTAATTAACAGAAATTGCTTTGACAGTCTCTAATGGCTGATATTTTATTTTTATATGGCATAGATTATTAAAATAATATCATATATAGATGTTAAAATTTCAGAACTGGAAAGTGACAGACTGACCTTTTCTATACCTTCCTCAGAATACTCTTTGTGTGAAAAAATTCAGATTCCTAACATAGCTCCTAGTGAAAATGTTTTATAATGTTTTTCTTTTCTTTTCTTTCTTTTCTTTTGAGACAGAGTCTTACTCTGTCACCCCAGCTAGAGTACAGTGGCATCATCATAGCTCACTGCAACCTCCAAGTCCTGGGCTCAAAGGATCCTCCTGCCTCAGCCTCCCTAGTAGCTGAGACTACAGGCATGTGCCACCACACCCAGCTAATTTTTTCTATTTTCAGTACAGACGGGGTCTTGCTCTTGCTCTTGCTCAGGCTGGTCTAGAACTCCTGAGCTCAAGTGGTCCCCCCGGCCTCGGCTTCCCAGAGTGCTAGGATTACTGGGCACCTGGCCCCTATACTATTTTTCTTATATGAGGTAATGAATACTACTGATTAATACTTTCTGTTCTATAGGCAAAAAGTATTTTCTTGGGGTTGGGTATAACTTAGTGATGATGGATTCTGGCAACGCAAACATGCCATAGGCAACTTATTTTTATCAATGGTAAATTACATGACTGTTTATAAGATAAGGAAAACATATCTTTACTGTTGTCACCACATTGTATACACACTTTGTCTCCTTTCTGTAAACCATTTATTGGGGAAGTCTTGAATTAGTAACCTCTATTCCTTTAAACAAAAGTCTGTGATCTTCTTCTCCATTTGCAGTAAGGATGCTTACATACAGAATGCCTCCAGCACGCACAAAGTCTTAATGCTTGCTTGGAGAGGGAATTTTTTCTTGATATTATCTGACTTGCTCTAATTCTTTTGAGGTTTTGTTCTTTTGCGGGGTATGTTTCACACTATTAGGAAGAATATGCTTGTTTTAGCTCGGAGTGTGGATAATAGTAAAACACTCTGGATATCACTAAATACATACAAAATTCTGAAACCTATGACTTAAAATTTGTTGTCAGGGGTCTTACACTTTTTATTTTATAACAAACATCATGATAGCATGACAGTAATGTTAGCTTGCCTAATGTCAATTAAAATGTCCTAAGAATGAAATGTTTCAGATAGTTCGTGTAGAAAGAGTTCTTCTTGATGTCCTTATTTGTTGGAAATTACAGTGCTTAAAAACTGTCTCACTGAGAAAAAAAAACCCCACATTTTTCTTGAGATCAAGGTAAATGTATTCCTAAATAAAATTGGGTATAATCACAGATATCACTAAAGCAACAATACAGTAAGAATAAGATAAAGACCAGAGAAAGAGTAAATTCATAGCATAACACTGGGAAAATGAAAGTGTGATAGAAAGAATGATGTCTTTATTGATTTTGATGAGTTCAGCTATAAGCCTAATGGACATTTCTCTGGGCAAAAGATTTTCTGAATACAAAGGATAGAAAGATTCTGGAGAAGGTACCTGAGGAGTCAATCATATAAAATTGTTAGTATAGAAGACTATAAACAATGAAAATATCACATCTCAGAGTCAATCAGCACTTTTTCCTTCCACCTTCACTTTCGACACCTTGAACTATTGCCAATAGAAATATTTTACAGTGTTATCTGTTAGATTCAATTTTATTAGAAATCAAAAGGTAGTGGCTTCCTAGTACTTTATAGAATAAGGTATTAATAATTACTTTGTCTATTTAAAGGCAAACGATAAAGTAAGCTAAAATCTGGGGGAGGGGGTTTGTTATTGTTATTGTTACCCAGGGATCCTCTGGCACCTATTGACACCGGAGAAGCTGAGGTATACAGTTGCAACCATATATGCTTGGCATTTAGAGCTCAAATAATGAATAACTCCACAGACAATTGCAATGACATTAGAGTATCTGAAAAATTCTTCCCCTTGTGTTTATTAAGGCTTTGAGTCAGTGCATAAAAGATTTTGTGCTTGGAAGTAAAAATAGGATTAAGTTAAGCTGAGTGGTCTTCAAAGAAAAAGTGGGAGGTCAGCAGGATAATTATCATCACAGTTCTCCCAGTTTTACCTGAGAAATTGGGGGAGGGGAAGAAAGCACATTCTACCAGTACCAAGTCTAAGCATGAACTCCTCTGTCTTCCTCTTCACACCCCCCTCCACAGCAGCCCCTGGTGCCATGGCCTCTCCTTCCCGCACTCTGTTAGCCTCCTGTGGCTCGGGAGCAGCAGGACATACTGATTTACTGCTCTATTTCTCAAGAGGGCTGGGATTTGAAGTCTCTACTCCCAGAGAAATGTCTAATGAAAACTCCAACTATAAAAATGTCCGTGAAGAAAACTTTAGAAAATTGCTTAAATCAGTACCTAGAAAAATGATTTCTGGGACATCTTATATGTTCAGATGCTCTATGAAAAAACTGCAATTACTGTATGTGCCACTTACTTCCCCTGCCCTCGGTCTATATTTAATAAAGACTTCAAATTGAGCAAAACCACCTCTCTCTCTCTCTCTCTCTCTCTCTCCTACACACACACACACACACACACATATGTACACATACACACACATATATAACATGCTATAATATTAATAGTTCTTCCGGGTCCCTTAAAACCTTCCCTGACTGCCATCAATGCTCGTAACTAGATCTTTACCTACACAGAAGAGTTGCTGATTCTTATTCAAACATTCTATTTGAGCATTTAGATTGGAAACTGATCAAAAGTAAATACTGTGTTTCCCCAAAAGTAAGACCTACCCATAAAATAAGCCCTAGCAGGATTTGTAAGCATTTGCACAATATAGGCCCTACCCGGAAAATAAGACCTAGTGATGGGTGTGGCTACGCAGCGTATCTGCACAACCCATGCATTTTGTTGAGGAGCGGTAAAGAAGAGCAGCCCTTCTCATCTGCCCCATGTGACAGCTACTATCCCAGAGGTGACTGGAAAGGTGCGGGCAGCCCCACCAACAAGGTTGGCTCCCCCTGTCAGGTCCCGGCCATCCTGTGCATGCTGCAAGCTGAGGCTTTGAGGAGAAAATAACACATCCCCTGAAAATAAGCCCTAGGTGTCTTCTTGAGGAATAATAATATAAGACCCTGTCTTATTTTTGGGGAAACACGGTAGTACCCTAAAATATGGATGTAAAAGTGTCACACTCAATTTTCAGGCTTTGTCTCCGTCAGCAAAATAATAATAACAACAATGATATTAATGGTATTGTTGCTTTCATCAGTTGAAAATCAAGAACACCACTTTTTACACCTGAGTAATAATCATCACTGTATATTTTAGTATCTTTGTTAATAAAAATAAATGAGCAATATGAAACATTACAAACTCTTTGAAGGCAAGATACTTGGGTCCTTCTTCTCTATCACTCACACCTTGCTAGGTAGGAAAAAGGCTCTGCTCTGAACACACTCTAAAGTATAAAGGGCATAAATTAACTTACAATAGTCCACTGCATTGCCATAGCCAAAGAGTAACTAACAGAGATTTTAAAATCTCTCCATCCTTCCAGGTTGAGTCATGAACACTTTTTGTTCTCATTTGTATCACTTCTGTCTGAAATAAATGACAAACTGTTTTACAGTAGAAAAAAACACCTAGCCTAAGGTGATTAATGAAAGGTTTAAAAAACTCTTTCACATCATATTTTGAGATCTTCATATAAATTCAGGTTTGCAAATTATTAATTTTGAATGTGATTTTCCTTATTTTCAAAAGCAGATGTTGACAACATTTTTGTTAATGTCAGAAATTCTCTGGTTACAGATCCCTTTCAGTCTGGCAGGTGCTAAAAGGCCTTGTTCCACATATCTATCTCCTTTGTTCTCCTACAACTTATTCAGCAAAACTTATCTATGATTCTGCTCTCTTTTCTTTAAAATTCAAAGGAAGAAATGAACATAACTATGATGAAAATAATGTTCTATGCTTCCAAATTATAATCTTGTGTTTAAATAGTTCACTGAAACAAAACGCCATGGTTCTTTAAAAGGGTTTTAATAAAATTAAAAAGAAAATGAAAACGGCAGGTCTGTTTCAGAAAAGTATATTCGTTTACGCTTTTTAAATCCTTGGGAGTGAAGGAAATGGTATGTAGTGTAATGGCTAATGTAAAAAAAAATAGAGTGGTACCCAATATTAACAAATAAGTCTGGAGAGCTCCTTATAATTGTAGCTAAGAATTCAGGCAAGACATTCTGATGGGACTGTGATGAACCACCCTTCATGAAGCCTTTATTAGCTCAACTACTAGGAGTGTGGACAGGAGACAGCTTTCAATTGCCAGTCGCTTCAGGGAGTGTCTCAACTACAGAGAACCACCTCACTCAAGGCTACACCTGTTGGAGTGGGGCACATCCAATGACTGGTTGATGCAGCAGGATAAAGTCCAGTCATTGTGCCCCAAATCAGGGAAATCTGAAGGGTCAAGCCAGCATTTTTCCCCAGCCATCCAGCAGAAGAGCCCCTGTGGGACCACATGTGGACTGGAAGAGCAAGGTCCCCAGCCCTGCATGCCAAATCTACACAGACCTGCTCTCTGTGCGGTGGGCCATGCCTCCCAGTCCTGCAGACTGACCCCTGTAGACCTGAGTGCCGGCCAGCTGAACAAGATCCCTGGCTGTATCCACTAGCAGGCAGGCCATACCCCTGCAGCACCAAGCGACACCACACCTGTGGTCCAGCTCTCCACCACAGACCCACTATCCACAAGCTGCCCCTGCCACGTACCACCATTACACCTAGATCTGGATGGAGGAAACACCACTAGCCCTAACACTTGTGGCCACAGCCTAGATAATAGCCTTGCCAAACAGCCATTGCCACCACTGTGGGAAGACTTGAGCAAAGCAATCTCCTCCAATGCCCACACCAGTAGAAAGGGACTCACCCTGGCCCCTACCTGAGCTTCTAACGGTGGCCTAGGGACCAACCCACCACTCCACACTGAGATCCCCCAGCACTTGCCAAGGTCCTGTGAGGCATACAGGTAAGGTCCTGTGACCAGCCCTGCCACTGACTGCAATTCTTTGACACACTCAGGCATCCACTAATGTCTAGCAACTTGCCCAGGCACTGGCCGAGGTCACACCACCAACCTCCACAGAAAGGGACTTGCTGAAGTTTCCAACTGCAGCATGGGGACTAATACATCAATCCAAACAAGTGTCCCCCAGTATCAACTTGTACTGTGACAACCACAGGGGATCAAGCTGATGCAGGGGAATAGCTGTGTTACAGGCTCTCAGTGCATCTGCCCCTCTCCCGCCAGGTCAGTCCTCTGGAGTTAGACACAAAAGCATTATCTAGGGACCTTTCCTTCTTCCCAGAAAAGAAGAACAGTTGCACTACAAACAAATCAGCTCTGATCAGAGAGAAGAGGTTTCAGATGAGAAGAAACCAGCAAAAAATCTGGCAACATGGAAAAACAAGTAGTTTAAACCCCCAAAGAATCAAATAGATCTACAGCAATGTACTCAACCAAAAGGAAATTGTTGAAATGCCAGGAATGGAATTCAGAAATCAGATGGCAAATAAGATGAATGGAATTGAAGAAAAAGTTGAAAACAAACACAAAGAAGCCAGAAAAATATTTCAGGACATGAATGAGAAAAATGAAAATCTTGCTAAAGAGATGACAGTATAATAAATGACATAACAGAACTTAAAGAAATAAAAGAGTCATTTAGGGAATTACAAAATACAGAAAGTTTCAACAATAGGCTATATCTAGCAGAAGAAAGAATATCGGAGCTTGAACATGAGTCTTTCAAACTAAACCAGCCAAAGATATAGAAAAATGAATAAAGAAGAATGAACATTCACTCACAGAAATATTGGATTATGTGAAATGAGCCAATATATGAATTATAGGCATGCCAGAGGGAGAAGAAGATAAAGCAAAAGGCATGGAAGACTTACTTGAAGGCATTACTGAAAACTTCCCTGGTAGCACTAGAGATTCAGATACCCAAATACAAGATGGTCATCAAATACTAGGAAGACTAATAGCACATAGGATATCTTCAAGACACATAGTCATCAACCTGGCCAAAGTGAAGATGAAAAAGAAAATTCTACTTCAAAATGAAAAGAACAACTAACCTACATAGGAAAACCCATGAGGCTAACATCAGACGTCTCAGCAGAGACCTTACAAGCCAGAAGGTATTGGGCCCTATTTTGAATCTTCTTAAACAGAATTACTTCCAACAAATAATTTTGTACCCTGCAAAACTGAATTTCCTAAATGATGGAAAAATTAAGACTTTTCCAGACAAGCAAACGTAAACAGAAACAAAAATAAAGACCATATGATTTTCTCAATAGATGCAGAAAAAGCATTTCATAAAATCCAGCACCCTTTCATGTTAATAATCCTCAATAAAATAGGCATGAAAGGAACATACCTCAAAATTATAAAAGCCTTATATGCCAAACCCACAACCAACATCATCCTGAATGGAGAAAAATTTAAAGCATTCCCCCTATGAACTAGAAGAAGACAAGGGTGCCCTTCTACTCAACATAGTATTGAAAGTCCTAGCCAGAGCAGTCAGACAAGAGAAAGAAATAAGGGGCACCCAAATTGGGAAAGAGGAGGTTAAACTATTGCTGTTTGCTGACAGTATTATCTTGTATCTAGAAAACTCTAAAGACTCCACCAATACTCTTGGTAAATAAATTCAGCAAAGTCTCAGGTTACAAAATCAATGTATACAAATCAGTAGCATTTCTATATACAAATAACAATTAAGCTGAGAGTTAAATCAAGGACTCAATACTGTTTATAATACCTACAAAGGAAATAAAATACTTAGGAATATACTTAACTAAGAGGTGAATGATCTCTACAAGGAGAACTACAAAACACTGAAGAAAGAAATCATAGATGACACAAACAAATGGAAAAACAACCTTGTCATGGATTGGTAGAATCAACATCGTTAAAATGTCCATATTGCCCAAAATGATTTATGAATTTAATGCAATCCCATCAAAAAACCAGTGTCATATTTCACAGATCTAGAAAGAATAATCCTAAGCTTTATTTGAAACCAAAAAGGGCTATTAGAGAGCGGTGTGTGCAAACTGCTTCTAGTCTGCCATCTTGGCCCCTCCCCAGAAAAATAATTCTTTAAAATGAAACAGTATTATTGTTTTTAAGCCAGGAAATGAGAGAAAATTGGATCACTAAAAATACTCAATTTATCTGTAAGATGGCAAGAATAAAAGGGGAAAGGGACCAAAGAACACATGAAACAAATAGGAATCAAATAGCAAGATGATTGATTTAAGCCTAAGCAATAATACATATTATAATCAATAATTACAAAAACTGATATGTATAAACACCCCTATGAAATGGCAGAGTTTTTCAGATTGGATAAAAAATGAGACAAAACCATATACCACATATAAAAATATGCACTTGAAATGTAAATATACCAGCTTATAGTAAAAGGATGAAAATGGACACACCATGCTAACTAGCCTTTAGAAAACTAGAATATGTATCTGTATCTGTTGATTTACATCTAAGCCTTTTTAAAACTTTAAAACTGTTTTCATTTTAGATATCTTTCCATTTTTACTGCTATGTCTATTACTTTGTTTTCAGCAATGTCTATTCCTGCTCCTTATAATTTCTTTCCTTTCCTGGTTTCATTTTTCCTCTTATTTCTTTCCTGAGCTGTTGTTAGCTCATAGTTCTTTTTTTCTTGTCTCACACTCTTTTCCCTAAGCTCTTTCATGATTGGTTCATAATTTTGCTTCATTAGGATTTTTTTAAATTCATGGTAAAATGTTAATTTGCCCTGCTCCTTATTATATATTTTCTGGTATGTACTCTTCATCCCCTATTTTATTTTCTTGTTTTTTTCTCATTATTTTCCCACAATATATTTCTATGGCTCTTACACTGGTTATTTTTTAACTCACCATGGAGCAATGTGAATTTTGCCTGGATAAGCTATTTATATGGCATTTACCTGTTAGAAAAGTACCAGCTCTATCCTCACAACCATCTGGACATATTCTTATGATATAGTATTTAGTCCATTAATTCCTTTAGGTGTTAACATTTTTCTAGCCATTGAAGATGGGCTGCTGAGAGATTTTCAGCATGAAAAGATTCTCTCTTCCTCCTCTGCCAAAAGACAGACAGTGCTTCTTGTATGTGGTTCTTTATTTAGTCTTGCTTCTGGGTCTAAGACATCAGCTGCCACCTGCGGGTACACCTGCAAACCTACTTTTATGGTTAGAAATACGAGATATTTCTGACATTGTTTTGTGCCTCAACTGTGAGAAGAGTATTTAGGCTGTGTCCTTATGGGATCTGTGATGGTTGTATCTTCTCAATGCATCCTACTCAGTCTCTGCTGCTTCCCCCTAACTCTTTACCCATTTGACTTCCCAGGATCTGAGCTGTTTTCTAATTTTAACAAAACACTGGGATTGTGGTTTTTAATTTTTCTTAGTTTCCTTGTATTTTAACTAAGAAGAATGCACTGGCTATACGCTTTGATCTCCAAACAAGAAATCCCTACCGAGTGCTGTTTACTGTAGGTTATATAATACTTATTTTCTATAACTGAGCTCATAAATCATGGTATCTTAATATTTTTATTTACTGGAATAGTATTTGTCTTAGTGTTATATTTCCATTTCCCTCATAAATTTAGTAAGTTTATATGAAATATATGCTATTAATATCAAATAACAATCATATTATAAACTTGAACTTTTCAAAATCAAATACTCAAGTAAAAAGGAAGTTTTAATTTTCAACTTATTTGGTCTTAGATAATATTTGTATCAACTCATACATAGCAAAAAATAAATTATTAAAGTATTTTTTAAAAAATCACATTTGCCCAATAACCATACTCACAGAAATGCTTTTTGTTTTTAACAAGAAGAGAACTTGCACTGAATAGAATAAGGAATTGACATTGATAAGGGAGCATAATTTAGTCTTGGAAATCATAACTATACTAGTTGAACAATTGAATGTGACTTAAAAAATTATATTGCCATTTTCCAGCAGGAAAAGGTAGCTCAGCACAACAGAGGTGAGGAGTAGTTAGTGGACAAGTTATTATAATATATTCCATGTTTCTATCCAAGGTGCTACTTTTCAAAAATTCAGTTACACCTAGAATTTTTATAAACTTGGATAGTACCATTACTGATACTGTAATATGAGTCCATGCCAATAACTTATCTGTCCTAAATATTACCAAAATATAATATTAGCAAATATTTCACCTAAAAGATAAAAACGGTTCTACATAACTACCTGATTTTCAAGATTCAGAGTACAACATTGACAAAACATTTCAGTTTTTGCCCATCCTCCCAAATTCTTATTGCTTCCTATCCTAAATTTTGTATTGTTTTTAAATACCTTAAGTCAGTCTTACCTTCCATTAATTTTAACCATTTTGTATGTTTTTATTTAAAGGAAGTTGCTACTGAATACATTAAAAAATCAAAACTTTGCCCATTTATGAATTATGTCCCTGAAAGTGGGTCAAAAATGATCAAGCCATTTTAGGAAATTATTTTCTACAAACTCTAAACCATAAGCATTGTCACACTGAAACAGATGACTTTTCTTATCAGTTCCCAATTAAATACCAAGACATGCATGAACATGTTCTTGTCCTATTTCTTGTGTTAGGTTTTCTGCCTCTGAAGTCCTCTCACTGACATAGTTTCCATTATGGTATCTTTAGATAAGTATAGTGAAAGGGGACATGCTCTCGTTTCTCTAACACACTTGGATCAATCCCGGATCAATCCTGCTCCCTTGTTTTTATCTTGTATATCCTACATATTGCTAATGGAAGGGAAAAAAGAGAGAAAACAAAACAAAAAAAATATGTGGGAATATTTGCTGATATGAAATCTGTTTTCTAGGACTTTATCCTCTCAAAGTTGGTAGGCAATTTCACTTGCTTCAGTTGGCTGACTTTTCCATTCTCTTCAGCGGTTCTTTAAAACTTTTAATTTTCACTTCACACTTTCTAAAAAATTACTGCTCTTTTCTTATCAGGAAGCAACTGTTCCTTCTAGTTCACTGTAAAATATGGTTTATGATTGTCCATTGTCCTAGTATTTCTCTCCCTAGTATTAGAAGCTCAGGCCTGTTTCTCTCTGCTAAAGGCAAAATGCTTCACCTGCGCTCTTGTGCATCATCTTTTTACTAGCATCTTTCTTGTCCTTGCATCTTTGTGATGTTAAGTAAACAGCATGGGTTTCTTATTCTTGCATACTCTGTCTCATGTTTTTCTATATCTCTTGCTAGCTATTGATAACATGCAAGATACTGGCAGGAGTAGCAGAGAAAGGAAGACATATGCAGACAGTGACTGCAGCAGAATTCAATGGATTATTTGACTGGCAGTGACAAGGAAAGATAAAAGGTATAGGTGGATAGCCCCCCAAAAAGTAGAGGATAACTTAAATGTTTTGTAGCGTAGCTACCTTCAAGCTTATTTTCAGAATCAATACACAAGATGGATGACATTCATGTATACAGCGTATTCCTATGTGCAATTCCCAGGACATTGGTTTATATTACTATATCAGGAATGATATTATAAGGGTAATAAGCACAAATATACTATAATACTTAGTTATATATTTTCCTAAAATGATTATTTTATATTTAATAATGAATTCTTGGCATGAAACTTCATATCCAACCACATAGGAATGCTACCACATGGAGATGGAGAACCACTGATATGGACCAGGGGTTCTTGGTGTGGGATCAACAGCCTCAAAGTCAACTGGGAACTTTCTGAGAATCCAAATTTGCATGTTCTACCCCAGGCACACTGAGTCAAAACTCTAGGACAAAGCCCAACAATCTGATTCACTCTGAAGTTTGACAACCACTGATCTTGATTCTAGACCTTTTAAAAAACAACCAGCAACCAACTACTGATCTTGGTTCTAGACCTTTGTACTATGTGAAGTACAAAGTCACAGAAGCAGAGTTAAAGTTAGGATTAAGATGTCTTTTTCCTAAGTGATCTTGCCTTACACGATATAGATAAAAACTGTCTTACACTTCATAATTACTAAAAAGTATTCTAGTTGAATGAAATAACTCAGAGATAGTTTGTTCCTTCTTTTTTCCTTGTAACTAAAAATTTAGAAATTTGACCTATTTGAAAAGAAAAAAATATTAAAATGATTCAGTTGTGCTAAATTTACCTTTTACTTGCCCGGACACAAACCAATATATATATATATATATATATATATACACAGTATCGACTTCTCTATGTACTACATTTTAAGTGTATTCTTATTCTTACATAGAGAGAAGCATCAAAGGAAAGTTAAAAATATATGCACATAGAATCATATTCTACATCTGTACACACTTGCTTTGCTATGAGGTCTTGAATCTTACTTCAGTCTTAGTGCCTTTGTCCATGTTATAATTATCAAGCATATCTCTCCATTTACAGAAGAAGAAATAGCGTTTTCAAGGCATTAAATTATCTATCTAAGGTGATACACCTACTAACAGACAGAGTTAAGATGGAAACCCTGGTATGTCTGATACCATACTCTTAGCTATTATCTGTTAAGATCTGAACAGAACCTATGTCATAAAGCTAGTCTGAGAATTAAATAAAGTCATATGCAGAAAGGTTTCAATGTATTGCGCACATAGTATGTACTCAATAAATATTAAACACTAGTAGTGTAACTGCTGGATCAGTCTTATCTGGCCACCCTCTGTTGATAAGAGAATGTCCAGTTATTTTGCAGGCACAATGCTAAGAAGTTGCAAGCTATGCAGCCAAAGCATGCACAAGGAAGGAAAAAAACAAAAAAACAAAAAAACCCAACATTGACCTCATATAACACCCAGAACTAAAGTCTCAATGCCCCCTACCATGGGAATGAGCCCCTCCCTGGAACTAAAGTATCAGCATATGGCTGCAAGCCCAGAGCCTGAACATTTTCAAAAGCCAGGAGTCATAGCTCCGTTGTCTATGAATGTCTGGTGATAAGACCCTTCCCCATGCCTTACCAGAAATAGTCTTGTTTGAAGTCTTCCTAATCAAAAACTGCTCTGCAGTGCTTCTGCATAAAAACCTGCCCTCCCTAACCCTTAAAATTTTCCCCAAACCTCAGATCAGGGAGACAGATTTGAGAGAGCCTTGTATCTCTTTATTCGTCTGCCTTGCAGTAAACCTTTCTCTCTGCAAAAGATTGGTGCTTCAGTGTTTGGCTTTCTGATGCGCACAGGCAAAGGAACTCAACTCAGTTCAGTAACAGTGGTATTGGTATTATTAGTACTAGGGCAGTGCTAAGAAGAATCCCAAGGGATTTCCACCAACAGGATACCTTGATACCTTGTAGCTATGCACAGTCCCTCCTGAAGCCATGATGTGCTTGTTTTTCTTCTGTTCTCCCCCTTCTGTGGAATCCTTGTTCTATTATTAATACAAAACAGGTGGAAAGGACTACAGCAGAGGCCGTGAGTTCCTGGCCTCCAAAATCACATCTCTCTCTTTCTTTAAAGCTTAGATAATTATTATCAGGGTCAAGGGCATTACTTGCCTTACAATGCAGGCACATCCAGGGTTCACATACGTCTGTAACCATTAGAGAGATCATGATTTCAGTTAAAAAGGTACAATCAATCAACTTAAAAACCACCTGTGAGCTATAACTCAATTTCCATAATTGTTTCAATAATAAATCATTAGCTATAATCCTGCTACTAAATAAAGGAATATTATGTACCAGGCACTGAAATATATTATTTTATATATCTTACCAACTACACTGTTAGATATTTTTATTTTAGTTTATAGATGAGAAACCTGAGGGATTTAGCAGGGGTCCTCAAACTTTTTAAACAAGGGGCCAGTTCACTGTCCCTCAGACCGGTGGAGAGTGCAGCGCACATTCCACACATGCGCACTGTGGGCCCGGGACCAGTCGGCTGCTACGCAGGACAGGCAGCGGCGGCAAAAACACCCTGCAGGCCGGAGAAATGTCCTCGGCCGGCCGCGTTGAGGACGCCTGGTAGAGATATTAAGTAATTTATACTGGGTTACCCAATTAGTGAATGTGAGAGTCAAGACTCAAGCCAGAGTCTATGTAACAACAAAGTTGATACTTTTAATCACTTCCTCCCAAACAACTGGGGTGGTTTAGCACAATTCAAATAACAGACATTATGAAACTGTGTAAACATGCTATCATTTTTCTCAAATGCTGTTAACTGTAATATTCCATTAACAAGAGTGTTCCATCCTCCTATGGTAATTTACGGTAAAAACAATCACAATTGAGTCTGAAATAAGATCTTCCTGTTAGTTAGATCATCAATAATTAATTTTCAGACACAAATTTTAGCTTAAGCAGAGTTTATGTAAGCAGAAAATAATATGCACTTTCTTATGTTTTGATGTTTATGTTTTCCTCTGCAACTTTGTTCATAGGTCATACCAATGAAAACTCCAGGAAGATAAATCAAATTTAATAAAATAGAGGTTGATTCCAGAAACACCCACATCAATTATTTAATTCTGCTTCTGCACTGTTTTTGTTGTTAGGTATCTGGTACTATAGGAAAACAATATTTCTTGTTTTTTCAGTTAATAGACCTTAAAAAGGCAATGCTGCAAATGAGAAGGGAAATTAAAAATAAGAAGTCTTTAGTGCAGCTATTATTCAGAGAAGAGTTCAGAAGTGTTTACTTAAAAATATTTAGACAGTGATTTAATATAAATATTAAATTTAATAATCATAAGAAACTTTATAGGAAAACTATTTGAATATTATTCTTTAGACACTTTTCTACTGATATCCTGCTAAAATCATAAGAACCTAGTTCATTGACACCATCTCTTCCCATCCTTTACTACCTCTTCCCTTTAATGGTGACACTTATTTTAACATTAAGTTGAATCATGTGAAATCAACATTTTTTGTAGGCAAAAATGATCAAATATGAATAGTTTTATATTGCCCAAACTAGTATATATTTTAGAATATTATTTAAATGATACTTATATATTTCTATTTAATGTTCTCTTCTCATTTTACCTGCCATTTCTCAGCTTAACTGAGCTATAAATGTACTTTGACATTTTCACATTTATAACATTTCCAGTATGTTTAACCACCAAAAGTTGGCCTTCCATTCTTTGTCTAAAGTTTGAGTCTATAGTTGAAAATCACTAAAATTTACTTGCACTAAAATAACCATATGAATGCTGTTCACTGCAGAGCCAAGTACTTCTCTGAGAATCTATTTCCTTCTCTACAAATCCAGGGATGTTCCTAATTGGATTATTTTTGCTATTCAACTAACTAATTCATTTTGAATCTGGAATTCAAGACAAACCCACCTAATTCTAATCAACACAGAATCAAAAATGTTATATAATTAGAGATGATTCATTGTAAATACTTTTGAAATGATACGGAATAAAATAAAAGTGTGCTTAATTGTGCTTAATTGTATATATTGTCAGGTGATTTACAGAGGATCATAATTAAGCACATGTGCATTTAATCAAGAATATCCAAGAAAACATTTTTATATTATGCTAAACATATATATCAACAGAAATAACAATAGTCTAGATAATATACAGATGACAAGCACATGAAAAGATGTTTAACATCATTAGCCATTGTAGAAATAGAAACAAATGCCACAATGAGATATCACTACTAGAAAATGGCTAAAATAAAAAATAATAATGACACTAAATGCTGGTAAGGATGTGGAAGAACTAGATCATTCATGCATTGCTCCTGGGAATATAAAATGGTATAGCCGCCCTGGAAAACAGATTAGCAGTTTCTTAAAAAACTAAACATGCAACTATCATATGATTCAACAATTACACTCGGGGCAGGTATCTCATATAAATGGAGACTTACATTTGCACAAAAACCTCTACACAAAAGGTTATAGTAGCTTTATTGGTAAGGGAATAAAAAAAACTTGGAAACAAGCCAGATGTCCTTCAATAAGAGAATGGTTAACAAGAGTGCATTCATACACACCATGTAATCAATAAAGAGTATCAATCTATTGATACACATAAAAAATTGGATGAATCTCAAGGGCATTATGCTGAGTGAGAGAAGCCAATCTCAAAGGTCACATATTGCATGATGTCATTTGTATTACATTCTCGAAGTGAAAAAATATATATATAAACATGAAAAAGAAATTAATGGTTTCTGGGAGTTAAGGATGGGGACTGGAGAAAAAAAGAACAACTATAAATCAGGAGGCAGACTTTGGAATAATCATGCTTAAAATATACTTTAAAAGAAAAATAAAGAGATGTGGTGATTCTTCCTTAGGTTGTGCGGCTGCTATAACAAAATATGTATTAATGCTATAAACAACACAAATTTATTTCTCACACTTCTCGAAACTGGGAAGTCCAAGATCAAGGTGCTGGAAAATTTGGTGTCTGGTGAGGGTCCACTGTCTGGTTCCTAGATGGTGCCTTTTTCCTGTGTCTTCACATGGTAGAAGGGGCAAGGCAACTTTCTGATATGCATCTTTTACAAGGGCACTAATTCCAGGAGAACGGACCTTGCATGACTCAATCACCTTCCAAAGGCCCCACCTCCTATTACCATGACCTTGCGGGTTAGGATTTCAACGTAAGAATGGGAAGGGAGGGGGAATACTCAGATCATAGCACTTCTTAAAACTGGACATTGATAAATAAGGATAAGAAATGAAAATGAAGGAATGAGGAAATTGTATTTTCCTAGATATTGTATAATTGGACTTAAATCTAGTCCTTCAAAAGTTAGTACTTTAGCAATTGCCATAAAGCCTTAAAAGCTTGGAAACATGGTGTCATACCTGCTAAGACTGATAAACAAGAAAACCAGAGGCTGCCCAGTCATTAGCATGAGTACACAGAGAAGATGCCCCAGATTTCAAACTTGCTTTAAAGCATACGCGTCAAGAAATTTGGCTTTGGAATTTGTCAGGTTTGAGGTTTAATGTAGGGCTTTACCACATACTAATTATGTGACCTGGGAAAGATATTTACCCATTTAAAGGCTTTAGTTTCCTCACATGTAAAGTAGGAATGATGATATTGATAGTTGTTATGAGGCCAATAATATAAGATAAAGCAAGTAAACCATTCAGCATAAGGTCTGCCATAGACTAATCACTCATTCAATGTTAACTCTCTTATGTTGCTACCATTTTCAGAAGAAAGTTGGAAAAATTAATTTTAGCTGCTATCAGAGCTCCTTAAACTTCTCATACTCTTAGCTGCTTGAAATCCCAGAATCATTAAAAGCCAGTTAGCTACTTAGCATGATAATCATATCATATATTTGGGGGAATGTAATGTGACTTTAAGCATCAATGCAGTACCACAAAGGAGGAGACTAGAAGAAGGTTTTCAGAGAAGATATTATACTGTGTATGTGGCTCTTCACAAAGCACTCAAGAAAATTGGACTAAGTAGAGTAAAAATCTTAGCTACTTACTGGGTCAAAGAGGATTTCAGTCCTGAGGGTTTATATATTGTTACAGAGTTATGTTTTGAAAATGACATTTGTTAAAAAATATATATATACAGAGGAGTGATGTTAGCAAGATGGTAGAATAGTAGTTCTCCAGCTTTGCTTCTTGCCATAAAAAATCTGGCTAGCAATATCCACATGCAAGAAAACTATCCTGAATATCCAGAACTTGAGAGTGAGTCAGAGACATCCCTTTGGACCATGAACTGAGACTAGCCATGATCCAATGGTAAGATGAATGGTTCTCTTTGATTACACCATCCCTTTCCCAAACTGGCACAGCTCCACACACAGAGATTCCCTCAGACCCATAGTTTCTACAGTGGGAAAGGTAAATTAGAATCAGACATTCAGCCTCCCCACAATTCTGGGACCCTTTAGAGAATACTCACTCTTGTCTTGCCTCATGGGAATCATTGGAAGTACTGGCAGGGCTAGATTACCTGGGGTCAATAAGAAACAAAGAATAAGGTTCAGGCTCACAAAGACCAGCATGCAAACCTTGGTGTTTCCCCTGCATTCTGGCCAGTGGAGGTGCCACAACAAAGAGACTAGCCAACCGTGTCATACTACAGGAAACAAGGTTCATGGGTCTTCCAGGCTTGAATCCCTAGCCAGCTTCCCCACAGAGCCTGGGTGCTCTCATTATGTCTTCCTCAGGTTGATAGGTAATTGTAGGTCAGCAACTACCTGTGGAGGGAGCATCTGGCCCTTTTCAACCTTAGCCATGGAGACAGGAGTTAACTAAGTTCTGGTGCTCACATTAAGTCTTCCCAGACCAGGAGAGGACTGCAGGTCAGTGATTACCTGTGGAAGGAGCACCTGGTCCTGCTCAACTCCAGCTACTGAGTGGAGACTCACCACTTAAACCTTGGTGATTGACTTCGGCCTACCCTGGGCCACTAGGTAAGCACAAGTCCACACATATCTGTAAAGCATAGGCTCCAGCCCTGCCCACTCATGTAGCAAAGCAGCAACCCTAGAGACCTTACCAGCTGCAGAGCCCAGCACATGGCCCTGCCCAACTGCAGATTCCAAACAATACTAATTCCCAGCCAGGGATGATGATCTGCAAACTTGTCTGATCAGAGATAATCACAGAGCCCAGCTAGCAGCTCCACCTGATGGCAGAGTCCAGCCAGTAGACAAACGAAACTGTGCAGAACAGGCAGAAGTACCATTCAGTCTCAGAGCATAGGAAGCAACCCTAGCTTAACTAAAGAACCCAACACTAAGGTCTGCCTGTCTGTGGTTGCTACCAGCTGGCCCACCTAGAATCTCACACTAGACTAAATAGTAAAGGTCTATCAATACCAACAAACACTTGCAAAGGCCAGAAGAGGTAGCCATCTCTTCAAATGCACAGGCATCAAATAAGGACATAAGGATTATGAAAATCAAGGAAATATGACCAAAAACCCCTAATAAAGCTGCAAGAATGAACTCAGGAGATACGGAGATCTATGAAATGACTAATAAAGATTGGGGAACTCCAAGGAAACAGGGGTAGAAAATTAAATGAAATTTGGGAAAAAATTCATAAACAAAATGACAAGTTTGACAGATAAATAGAAACAACAAAAAATTAGATATCCTAGAGATCAAGAATACAATAATGGAACTGAAAAATTCAACAGAAAGCTTTAATGGTAGACTTTATAAAGCAGAAGAAAGAATAAGTGAGCTCAGAGATAGGACATTTGAAATTATCCAATCAGAGGAGCAAAAGGAAATGAGAATGAAAAAGAATGAAGAAAGCCTATGGTAATTATGGAATCATAAAGCAAACAAAACTTTGTATAGGGATTTATGGAAAATAACACAGATAAAAAGTACTAGAAAGCATATTTAAGACTATAATGATTAAAAATTTTCCAACCTGGGAAGGTATGATAACAACATTCAGGTACAGGAATTTCAGAGGTTGCCAATCAAATTCAACTCAAAGAGGACATCACCAAGACATATCATAATCAAATTATCAAAAATCAAAGACAGAAAAAATACTGAATAGCACAAGAGATAGGGTACATATGACATTCAAGGGAGTCGCAATGTGGCTTTCAGCAGATTTCCAGCAGAAAACCTGCAGGCACAAGAGAGTGGAATGACACATTCATAAGTGCTGAAGGAAAAAATCTTCCAACCAAGAATACTTTACCTGAAAAATCTGTACTTCATAAATAAGAAAGAAATAAAAACTTTCCCAGACAAACAATAGCTAAGGGAGTTCGTTACCACTACTAGGCCTGCTTCACAGGAATTACTAAAGGTAGTTATTTAAACTGAAATGAAAGCCTGCTAATTAATAATAAAAAAATTGAAAGTAAAAACCCAATAGTGAAAGTAAAAAGCCCAATAGTGAAAGTAATACATAGTAATACTCAGAATTCTCTAATACTGTTAAGGGTGGTGTGTAAAGAAATTGTATCCCTACTAGGAGGGTTAAAAGATAAAACTGTTACAAAAAATCTGTAGTTGCAATAAATTGTTAAGGGATACAAATTATAAAAATAAATGTAAATTTTGATATCAAATTCATAAAAAGTGGGGGAGGAAATGAAGTACAGAGTTTTTGTATGCAACTAAAGGCAAGCTGTTATCAGCTTAAAGTAGCCTGCCATGTGATATTTTATATAAGCCCCATAGTACCCACTAAGCAAAGCCCTACAGTAGTTGCACAAAATACGAAAAGAAAGGATTAAAGTATATCACTACAGAAAGCCACCAAACCACAAAGGAAGACAGCAAGAGAGAAAAAACAAAAACAAAGAACCTACAAAACATTCAGAAAACAAATTTAAAAATGGCAGTAACATCACTTAATGCTTTCTGATATAAAAAATAAAAATAATTTAAAAAAATGATAGTAGCAAGTTCTTATCTATCAATAATTATCCTAAAAGTAAATTGATTAAATTTTCCAGTAAAAAGACATAGAGTAGCTGAGGGGGGGGGAATCATAGGCTTCCTACAAAAGACTCACTTTATTAATAAGGACACACACAGACTAAAAGTAAAGGGATGAAAAAATATATTCCACATAAATGGAAACCAAAAGAAAGCAGAGGTAATTATACAGATATTAGATAAAATAGATCTTACATCAAAAATGATAAAAAGAGACTTAAAAAGTATTACATAATGATAAACGGGTTAATTCACCAAAAAGACATAACAATTGTAAATATATATGTACCCATCAGAGCACCTAAATACATAGAGAAATTGTTAAATAAT
Source organism: Cheirogaleus medius (assembly GCA_008086735.1). NCBI lineage: Eukaryota > Metazoa > Chordata > Mammalia > Primates > Cheirogaleidae > Cheirogaleus > Cheirogaleus medius. Next base: position 70,270,112 of record VBSM01003176.1, on the reverse strand, counting down.
CTAAAGAAATAGACTATAGTACTATAATAGTGGGGGACCTCAGTATCTTACCTTCAAAAGCACATCATCTAAACATAAGATAAATAAGGAAACAATGGATTTGAATTATATCTTAGATCAAATGTACCTAAAAGACATGTACAGAGCATTCTATTCAACAGCAACAGAATATACATTCTTCTCAAGTGCACAAGGAACATCCTCCAGGAGAGGTTGTATGTTAGGCCACAAAGCAAATCTTAACAAATTTAAGAGGGTTGAAATCCTATCAAGTATTTTTTCATATCAAAATGGCATGGAACTAGAAATCGATAAACAGAGAAATCTAGGAAAACATAAAAATATGTAAAAATTAAACAACATGCTTTTAAACAACCAATGGGTCACATAAAAAATCAAAAAGGAAATTTAAGAAAACCTTGAGACAAATGGAAACAGAAACACAACACAACAGAATTTATCGGCTGCAGCAAAAGCAGTCCTAAGGCGATAAATGTGCTAATTTTCCCGCTCTGATCAATACACTATACATGTATCAAAATATCATGTTGTACCCCACAAACATGAACACTTATGTTTCAATCATAAATAAAAATAAAATAAATTTTAAAAGAGGGGAAAAATCTTGTTATTTGCAAAAACATGTATGAGTCTGGAGAACATTATGCTAAGTGAAATAAGCCAGGCACAGAAAGACAAATACTGTATGGTCTCACATGTGGATAAAGTGGACTTTATAAAGTTCATCTAGCATATAAAGTAGGTTAATAAAGTTGAACGTACAAAAGTAGACAGTAGAATCATGGTTACTAGAGGCTTGGGGATGGAAAGGAAGGAAATGTGGAAGCTGTTTTTAAAAGGGTACAAAATTTCAGATGGGCAGGAGAAAGAATTATTTTTAATTCCAGAATATTATGGGGGTACAAACATTTAGGTCACATATATTGCCTTTGCACCCACCGAGTCAGAGCTACAAGTGTGCCCATCCCCCAGACAGTGTACACCACACCCATTAGGTGTGGATATACCTATTCCCTCCTCCCCTCTCCAACCTGCTTGACATCCGATGAATGTTATTTCCATACGTGCATGTAAGTGTTGATCAATTGGTACCAATTTGATAGTGAGTATATGTGGCGCTTGTTTATCCATTCTGGTGATACTTCACTTAGGAGAAGTGAAGTTCCATCTAGGATAATACAAGAGATGTTAGTTCACCACTGTTTTTTGTGGCTGAGTAGTACTCCATGGTATACATATACCATAATACAAGAGATGTTAGTTCACCACTGTTTTTTGTGGCTGAGTAGTACTCCATGGTATACATATATCACATTTTATTAATCCACTCATGTAATAATGGGCACTTGGGTTATTTCCACATCTTTGCAATTGTGAATTGTGCTGTTATAAACATTTGAGTGCAGGTGTCTTTTTTATAGAATGTCTTCTTTTCCTTTGGGTAGATGCCCAGTAGTGGGATTATTGGAACAAATGGTAGTTTGACTTTTAGTTCTTTGATATATATCCATATTACTTTCCATAAAGGTTGTACTAATTTGCAGTCTGACCAGCAGTGTATGAGTGTTCCTATCTCTCCGCATTCATGCCAATATTTGTTGTTTTGGGACTTTTTGATAAAAGCCATTCTCACTGGAGTTAAGTGATATCTCATTATGGTTTTGATTTGCATTTCTTTGATGATTAGAGATGTTGAGCATTTTTTCATGTCTTTCTTGGCCATTAGCCTATCTTCTTTTGAAAAGTTTCTGTTCATGACCTTTGCCCACTCTTTGATAAGGTTGTTTGATTTTTTTCTTGCTGATTTTCCTGAGTTCTAAATAGATTCTAGTTATCAGCCTTTTATTGGATGTGTAGCTTGTGAAAATGTTCTCCCATTCTGTAGGTTGTCTGTTTGCTCTCTAACAGTTTCTTTGGCTGTGCAGAAGCTTTTTAATATGATCAGGTCCTATTTATTTATTTTTGTTGATGCTATGATTGCCTTTGGGCATCTTCTTCATAAGTCTTTGCTTAGGCTAATGTCTATAAGAGTTTTTGCAATGTTTTCTTCTAGAATTCTTATGGTTTCAGGCCTTCAGTTTAAGTCTGTTATCCATCATGAGTTGATTTTTGTGAGAGGTGAGAGGTGCAAATCCTTTTTCAGTCTTCTACATGTGGCTATCCAATTTTCCCAGCACCATTTATTGAATAGGGATTCCTTTCCCCAGTGTATGTTTTTGTCTGCTTTGTCAAAGATCAGGTGGCTGTATGAGGATGGTTTCATATCTGAGTTCTTAGTCCTGTTCTACTATTACACAGCAAGATGACTATAGTCAATAATAATGTATTACATATTTCACAATACAGATGGGTTTCAACTTATTATGGTTTGACTTATAATATTTTGACTTTATGATGAGTTTATTGGGGTATTAAATGTATTCTAGGCTTATGATATTTTCTACTTATGATGGGCTATCAGGATATTCCCCCACAATAAGTTGAGGAACATCCATAACTGAGAATAAATTTCACATGTCTCACATAAAAATGATAGGTGAGTTGATGGATATGTTAATTAGCTCAATTTAGTCATTCTACATTGTATAAATATATGTCAAAACATCATATTGTCTCCCATAAATATATATAATTTTGATTTGTCAATCAAAAATAATATTAATAATTTCAAATGTACAGTATACTTTTTTTGGCCATGAAAAAATCTTTAATATAAAAATATTTATATACAAACTGCAATCACAGCATCATGCATGGAGCATTATGGCAGATAGACATAGAAATAAGTGAAGGTGGGTGAAAACTGGAACACATGAAGAGAGGAAGGCATTTAGATTCCTGATTTCTTCCTTTGTTCATATCCATTCTTGATGCCTAAAGACTCACATGGTTTTAGTAGAGGGAAAATCAGGTTCAAACAGCAGTGGGTGTCACTTGAAGTCTCCACTGAGAAGACCAGAATTGGAGCAGAGTAGGCCTGTCAAACATTACACAGACATATGCACATACCCTCATCTCATCATCTGCAGAAACAGATCCATTTAGGAGGTAATTGAAAGTTTACTCAGGTCATTATCCACAACAGGCTTCAAGCAGACCAGGGAGGTCTGTGAGGAAGTACTGTTGGCCATTAGTACCCATGAGAGAAAAGTGGTATAATGGCTTTCTGTCAAATCTGAGGTGTGTGGAGAAGAAAAAAACATTCAAGTCAGGAAGAATTAGAGAATTAAGAACAAAAGTATCTGCTTTACGTAGAGTGGAAATGAGGTGATCCTTTGGGGCTGGGTTAAGAGACCCTCAACCTCTGCTCATTCCTCAAGGACTGACTTGGGTATAAGAGATAGCCCCAAAGTTCTCCAGATGGCACCCTGCCACTCTTGGGCAGCTCTGGTTACCACCCTCCACAAGTGCCAGGAGACTGGCTGAGGTCCCACTACAGCCCATTGCCAGGACCTGGATTCCAAGTTAGATGAAACCCATGAGCTACCTAGGAAAGAAGCTGAGTATGTAGTCATGGAAGCTCAGGCTGTTAGTAGGAAGGTAGCTCAGGGGTGAAGTGAGGTCCTGTATCACTATGCCTTCTACTTATCCATGTCATTGTCCTAGATGATACAGAAACTGGTTCATCTACCCATACCATGGGATAGTAATAAGCAATAAACAGGATCAAGTTATTGATGAATCTTGGGATACATGGCCAAGATGTTCCATTGGAAAGAAAGTCTGGCTTTAAGGTAGGTTCTTCCAAAGCTCAGAGATAGTGTACCTGTTATTGATCATACAACAAACTCCTTCCCACCATGGTAGATGTAGTGTTGAGGACCACAGTCATAACTATAACATCAGACTTCCAGCTGAGGAGGGACAGATTAAGAATATCAGCCCAAAAGACAAATGTGGATCTCCCCTCTGGTATGTCAGCAAACAGCATTGAGTAAAATTTGATATAGCTCTTCACTGTCTTCTGAGCAAATTTTAATGATTTTCTACTCAGGCCATTCACTAGGGCACCATTGTAATTAAAATGGATATTAAACTGGAAGAGAGTGTGGAAAAAACTTGGATTTCCCAGCCCCAGAATGTTCAGCACTGAAAACATAACTATCATTTCATCAGGCTGGAGCTGAGACCATTCTGCATTGGGATCCAATAATGGTCGAGTCTGTATTGAGAAGATAGCATTCCCCTAATTTACTCCTGCATTTACTTGGCAAAAATTAAATCTACAATATAAATTAAAAACAAACAAACACAAAAAGCAAACAGTCCACATCTCACACAGGTTAAATGGGGTCTGATTTGGATTATATGAAAACAACAAGCAGATATATTAATCATAAGCTGCAATTACACTGATTGTCAAATCAGAGACAATGTCTCACAGACAGGTTTGAATGATATCTTAAGTTATATCTTAAGGTGTATGGGTCTAATATAGTGTTGGAAACATCTGCAGGACATCTTTAAAAAAATGTATTCTATCAAGCCTTAGGCAATTTTAGCAATAACAGTGATAACTAATACAGACAGTAGCGAGCTATACCACTTTCCCATCATTTTATAATGTACTTTGAATAAGAGAAATGAGTATTACTCAGAAAAACACAGGCCTTAAATTCTCACCTCAATGATAAAGAGGTCAAATTACTATTACCTTATATTGCCTGTACTTTTTGCTCAATTAATGAAGTGTTTGCTATTCAAGAAAGAGCCATTAGTTGGAACTTAATTAAAAGTGATTTGTGCAAGATTAATATAGTTTTATTTAGAATTTATTATTTTATACCACATAGCTGTAAAATGGTTGTTTAGTTCCTTATGTGAAAGACTTGGCAATTTTGCAAGAATAATGTTATTTCTGTGGCAATGAAAAAAAATCACAGGTTAAATATTCTAAAACTATTTTATAGTTGCTATATTTCTCTCTCTGTGAGTACAATTATTTATCTATACTGTATCACATGAATATAATTTCTTTCTTTTAAATATTTTGACTAAAATTTTCAACATTAAATATAAAATATAAAAGAAGAAAGGTTTATGTTTTTGACTATGATGGACTGGCATATAGGGGACTAATATTCCTTCTGAAAACAATTAGAAAATATAGGTAAATATAAACAAACATGAAAATAATCAAGTTTCTGACTAACGAAGAGTTGGAGAGCTAGTTAGGACTTGAGGAACCAAGATACCAGATAGAGAGAAACCACACAGATATAAATTGACCTTGTACAAGCCATATTTGCTCTCAAAGCATTTGCCAAGGCAACCAGAACACAACATTCCCATGTCCTGGTGAGAATGGAGACAGATAGAAGGCAGTGCCACACCAAGGCAATTGTTAAAATCTTAAGTTTTGCAAGGAAAGAAGATACTTATCACAAATTTTCTCAAAATTAGAGCAAAGTAGTCAGCAATCTCACAAAAAATAAGGATACAAAATTCAATATTCTGGAACCTGTAGAAAGAATTGACCTTATTAAACAATCGAGGACCTAAGGATCCTCAGGTCCAATAACAGAAGAACAGGGTAAGACCAGGGGTATACAAAGCCTTGCAAAGTCTTAAATTTGTGTCCAGTTATCCCAGCATGTGGTTGGATCAGATGATTTACTCTTATCTATCTACCTGCCAAAGATAGGGTGTATCCTCTCTACAGAAGGATGACCAAGCTTCCACAATTTTTGATACACATTTTTCATCTTTAAATTTTAAAATGAGGCATTCTAAGAAAAAGATAAAGAAAAACAGATCAACATATAACCCAGTTATCTAAGTTATCAGCCTTAGACTTTAAACTAAATGTGATAATCAATGATATTCAGAAATTAGATGAGAAAATGAAAAATTTTATGAAGGATCTAAAATCTCAGAAAAGGAATCAAATGGAAACATGAGAATTGAAAAATGAGAAAATTGAAATTAGTAACTCAATGAATTAGTTTAACAGCAGATAGGACATGAAGGGGAAAAAAGAGATTCATGAACGGGAAGATAGGGCTATAAATAAAATATCCAGATTACAGCACAAAGAGCAAAAATGGATGGAAAATACATTAAAAGAAGAATTAAAGAATACTAACAATATAGCATGTAGTAAAAGGGTATGGACATGTTTAATTGGAGGCCTTAATATGGAAAAAAAAGGAAGATATAAAACTATATCTGAGAAGATAGTGATCAAGAACACTCTAAAACTAATGAAAGATATCAAGCTATATTTAAGAAATGTTCCAAATGTCAAGCAGTAGAAATTCAAAGGCTACCATCCAGGCTCATTATTGTACAACTGCTGAAAATAAAATACTAAAAGAAAACATTAAAAAAAAAAAACAGAAATAAAGAACACATTATCCTCAAAGAGCAACATTCAGACTTACAGCTGACTTCTCAAGAGAAATGATGGAAGTCACAAGTCAGTTGAATGGCACATTTAAAGTACTGAAAGAAAATGAATTTCCAACCTAGAGTACTCTAACTAATGAAAGTAACTTTAAAAATGAGGTTAAAATAAAAACATTTCAATCAAACAAAAAGAGAAAATTCACTGCCAACCTATACTAAAAGGTATACTAAAGAGAACTCTTAATTCCTTACAAATGCATGGTGGTAGAGAAGGAATAGAGGACATCTGAAAGAAGCATGTGTGGCATCTGTAATTATAAAAATTAAAAAGAAAGCTAAAAGAGAAAAAAAACATGAATAATTCTTTTTGAAAATAATTTTTTAAAAAAATCTATCCAACTCAAGCTTTCCTTCATGCATGTGTGTTGGTATGTATAAACTGTATTTTTTAAAAAGTAAATATGCCATCCTTCCAATTTATTTCAATCTACTCTAGAGTAAGAAGTAAAGACAAAAGTAGCTCATCAAACATACTGATAAATATTTTGTATTGCTTGGTTTTACACTTATATTTCAAATAATTGGCAAATACTTTCAAAAACTGTATTGCTAAGAGTTTCAGAAAAATAAACTGAAAGTACTTATTGCATGAATTAAAAATAAAATGTTAAACTGTTTTAAAAATAATCTCTATGATTAATGACATCAGTAATGTATCTTAAGTATTTTGCTATTTCAGACAAGGCATTTGAAAATATTAATATAGTGAATATTTTTAGTATTTTTACTTGGGATTATAGTGAATACTCATTTTTGTGTAAAGCATGAAACTCTAATACCAACCATATAATGATATTCCCTTTACAATAGAGTAGAGGGAACAATGGATCATTATTGTTAAGCATAACAGACTATATTCATCATGTCATTCCCTGTACATCAAGGGACAATGTAATAATCTGAAATCTCCTTTCTTAAAATTCTTTGTTTAATCCCTTCTCATATGAAATTTTCTTAAGTAGGTTAGGAAGAAATTTTTATCCCCAAACTAAAGAAAACAAAGAAACTAGTAATGGGATTTCATCAGAAGACATAATTTCATAGAGTCTGAATTACATTTCACCATGATCTTACCCCAATTTTATAAATGTTCATAAATATGAATGTCTACCATACTTGCCACCTATATATGGAAGTATCTTGGCATGGTGGTGGCAATAGGGAATGTGAATTTATACATGGCAACTTCTCTGTCATAAGCCTCTAATCTATGAGGGAGCAGCCTTAGTTTCAGGATCAATTAGGGAATTGAAAACTCCCATCTGTAGGTAGAGGATTGATGGAGTACAAACAGTAAATATTACTGAATGTTGCATTGGAAATGAACAAAAGGGTACAATGAAACCCTTTGAGCAGTCATTGTCTTTGGTTTACTTATATTACCTATTTCATTATGTTTAAAATAATCACAATAAATTCTGGCAGATCCTGGAATATTTCTAAAATCAATTGAATTCCATTACGTTTTATGAGTAGAGAGTTTCATTAATTGCATTAGATAATTGACACACAATCTTTTTATATATTAAAGATGGGAAGGTCTTATTTTGACTCTGAAGCCCAGAAGTATTATAAGAAAGTAGTTAAGCTTTCAAAAAATTTTTATTAAATAAACCACACTATATGTGTCTGATATATCTAGGTTATTCAACAATTGAGAATTTCAAATTCTGAATTTGTTTACTTTTTCTCAATTGTGTGGTACATTGACTTCATACATATTTACATTTTAAAATTAGAGGCTATAATATTATAATTTAAAAACAGGTCTTCTGCATGTTGTGTTGCCAATAACTATTGCCATTAATTATTGATCTAAAAAGGGGCAATATTCAATATTGAACTGTACCTAATATTTCAATTACAGCAATGTAATAACTAGTATGAAAGTACTTAAGTATATTAGCAAGTTATGCTTTAAGTTCTGTTTTCAGTGGTTCATTGCTAAGTATAATAGAATGCAAAGCAGTTCTTATTCAAGTTAAAATTGTTGATATTTTTATATGATGGAAAAATATTTACCATAAGTACTATTATAATGAAATGATTTTTCATTAAAGCTTCTTTTATTCATGAAAGGGCAAAATCATTTGCTGGTTCACTTTGTTCCCAGAACGTGCTGGAGTGCTAAATGAAAATGTGCAGTTCAGCTCCAAGTAGCTTGCACATTACAAATGAAAATGTTAAGCTGTGAGGTTAAAATGAACCAGATAAGCAAATAAGTCTTTCTCCTCTGCCAACATTTTCTTTTTATACAGTATATACAAAGGGATATATCTTTAAATGTTCTTTCTTCTTAATTTTAGAGACTCTCAGAGGCTTAGAGGTAGGTATTCATTATTGAAAGCAAACATTCTGGCAAAAAGTAAGTAGTCCTAGAAATGTATATCCCAATAATATTTTTTAAAAAGATTAATGTGGCTAGTCCAATCCCTTTTTTGTTCCCAAGATTAAAGAATATGAGAAAAATGGACTATTTCTAGGCTTTCAATACACTTTCAGGCATAGACAGAGCAGCCCATGAGAAACACTAACAATGAACACTGAGAACTGCTAGATGACTATAAAATGGATCAAGCCTTCCAAGAATCTCCTGAGCCAAGGTCATACTGTCCCAAAGCAAAGGGGGAAAAGGGGAGGGTGGTAGGATCCAGATCATTACATCCCTATCTCTAAAATTGGCTTCTGCTCTTAAGTTTGCTTCATTGGTTCAAGGGGGATGAGGCAATATGTGGATGTAGCACCAAAAATCCATCTAGACTTTGGAAAACAATTTACCTCCTAAAATACATAGCCTTTGAATGGTAATTTAGTAGAATAGATGTATAAGAGGAAAGCACTGTTTTTAATAATGTCAATAGTGCTATTTACATTGAACATGGATTTGCAGTTGGAAAACTTAAGTCTTATTCTTATGGAAAACAGTAATTTGTGGGAAAGAGGATGCATCTGGATTTCTTCCAGTATGACCCAATATTTTTGTTTATTGTTTGGTTTTTGTTTTAAATCCCAAGTATTGACTCTACTCATTTTAATAAATTATATTAAATATAATCATATATTTAATAATTATATTACATTAAATTAATATTAAATTATATGTTATTTCTTTAATGAGTTCTCAACTTTCACAAGAAAAGATCAGGAGAAAATAGTAAAATATTTGTCAAATAATATAGGAGACTGAAATATGATAAGAGATTTATGACCAACATTTACTTGAAATATTAAAGAAAAAGGAAAATATGTACCCTATTTCTCTCTGTGTTCTCAGAATATAGCAGTGATTGTCATATATTAAGTCCTCAATAAAGTGTGTTTATATATATATAAATACACACACATACCCATCAATAATGAATTTCATATACAACAGTGGTGGTTCTGTAAGATTATAATACTGTATTTTACTGTATCTTTTCTATGTTTAGATCTGTTTAAATGTATAAATACTTATCATTCAGTACACTAACTACAGCATTCAGTACAGTACCATGCTGTACAGGTTTGTAGGCTAGGAACAACAGGCCATTACCATACAGTGTAGATGTGTAGTAAGCTATACCATCTAGGTTTGTGCAAGTACACTCTGTGATGCTCCCACAATGACAAAATCACCTGATAATGCATTTCTCAGAATGTTATATGATGTATATGACTGCACAATCATTTATCGAGATATGGGAGACCTGCTTAGAAACATACTTTTGAATTAGATGACATTCCAACAAGTCATCTGTTATATATCTAACCATTCCTCAGGGACACTGATACACTGGCAAACAAATCCTACTGTCCTTTGTGGGTTATTCTATATTCTTTGCTAACAATTTGTATCTCACATCTGAGCAGTCTCCCACTCATTTATTGTTCTATGTTCATATGTGTGTGTACATACATATATGTATATATGTATTCATATATATATTGAGCTCTAGAAGAACTTAAAGAAGACTCAACTATGCTTGTCAAACTACAAGTACCACAAAAGAACATTCATTTAAAGTGTGGCCTTCAATGTAATCTTCACAGTGTACAGCTTCACTCTTCCTTAGCATGAAAGAGATCTTTACATAAAAAAGATAATCACGTTGTCGCAAATGGTGAAGATGATTTTAAATAAAACATGGTGGATTCTCCATTCTTCACTTACTGTATATTATGCCTGTCCTCCCATTGTTCTGTTGCATTTTTAGGGATTCATATTCAAGTGTGACTAGTTACTTGAATGACCAGTGTATTAAATTAAAGGGGTTGAGCATAGCCGCTAACAACAGACCAATTCAATCAACCACACATTCATTTATTCCACTCATCCATTCAAAAAGCATATATTCGGCACTACTAGTTATACTAATTCTGAAATGAAAATTACAATGCGCTGTGCTATGAACTATAATCCTAGCATGCACAGGATACTAACTAACACAGTTGTGTTATTTCTCCACTATCATTTACAGGTGAAATGCACTAAAAAATGTAGCAGACTATCTGAACACTTTTCATGAACCTTGATTTATAAAAACTCTACTCCCAATGAAGTATAGAATGGAAAGACTTAAGAAACCCTCATGCCACCCACAGTGGGGCATCATGTACTGTCATGTCTTTCAAATGAACTCTCACCTTAATTTGCCAAATATTATCATTTCAAAAAGTCTCTGGCTTTCTTCAGTTCAGTAGTAGGCATTGTTAAGAAATAACTGCATCTGTCCTCTTTAAACTTTAACCTCTTATGGTGTGATGGAACGAATAGAATGCTGGCACAGCACCACTAAAGTACATTAATAATTGGTTCTATAAATTCTATATAAATGAGCATTATGAAATAACTAGTTGACTGGAAGTTATATCTATTGAATAATGGATAAATTATTTTTGTAACATGTGAAATAATATGGTACTGAATATACCATACATATGCATCATTATGATAACTGGCTTCATTATATAAATAAATATGCTCAAAATCAGCCAAGTGCAGTATTATAAAAGTATAAAATTAATTATGCTCAATTACAGTTGCATAATATATATATGGCAATCTAATTCAGTTACAAACTCACACATTTCTGAACATCCTCTGGGTTTCTTAAAGGAGTTTACTGTCTAGATCTGGAGACAGACCTTTAACCACCTGCAAGGCAGAATATAACAAGGGCTTTGCTTGTATTTATACTCGGGACATCTGGAGACTCAAAGGAGACTTTCAAGGAGACAGTAATACTAGTTTTAACTAGACACTAACTGAGCTTTTGTACTTGAAAAATATTTTGACAGGAAGAAAAAGGTAAAAGTTTTTCTAGACAGAGAGTACTTTGCCATAAAATGCAACAAAAATGAAGAGTTTACCCATGTGCCATTCATCTAGTTATTTAATTATTCATTTACTAATATTCAACAAATATTTGCTGAATGGATACAATTTCGGTGCTAATTTTTGTAACAGTATTACATATATTCAAAGAAATTATTCCTCCAACTTCAATGTCAATAGGTTGTAGAAATAATCATGTCGGTTTCAGATACATGCATAAATTTAAAGACTATCATGACAAATTTGTTAAAATTTGTCACCAGCTGATAGATGTCTTTTGGGATGTATGAATGAGAGCTCCTCTAAACTATCAAGGGACATTAAGTTAATTAGACAACATTTCAGATAAAATTAAGACAAAAAGTCTTGCCTAGAAATTTCATATAACATTAATAAAATACAATATAAACCTAACATGTCTTAGCATGACTGCTTTTCATAAACAAAGGCATTTTATTACCAGGCTACAGATGTTCTAAAGGTTTGAATGAAAACTTTTTATTTAGAAATTATAATCTCATGAATTTTTTAAAAAATATAACTTTGAATTTTGTCCATGAAAACAAACCTTTTTTCCTTTCCATATATATTATATTTATATTTAAGAATGAGAAAGGAAGTCATTTTGAGAACAACCTGCTCAAGGAATCTTTTCTTCTGCTCTGCTTCAAAACTGATGAAACTTTAATTAACAGAATATTGTTTAAAATTCTACCCACACAATGGGGGCAGTTGTTCATGTCCCAATGTTACAATACTTGAAAAATTCAAGAAATAAATTGCTTTAAAAATGCAATTAATTTATGAACATAGTTAAAATATTGTTAATTTTATTTCAGAAACCACAGGAATTAAGTAAAAAGAGTGTAGGCTTTAGAATCAAACAGACATAGGTTCAAATCCTGGCTTTACCACAAAATAGTTTTGTGATTTTTAGAAATTTGGTCTTTCTCAGGTTATTAAAATGTGATAATAATACTTCAGTTTCAAAGTGGATGTGAAGATAATAAGAAAAAAGCTTTTTAAAAAAGTTTTTAGCATAGTGCTTGGCATACGTTAAAGTCTCATAAATATTGGATCCCTCCCTTATTTTTCCTCTTTCCTTTTTCCATAATTGTTCCTGTTTTCTGTCCTAAGTAAATTTCAATTCTTGATAGTATTTGTTCAAATAAATTACTTACATTAACTTTTTAAACATATTTCAAAAATATAATGGCAAACTACAGACATAATATAATTAATTCATATCTGATTCATTTCATTGTACTTGTCACTTCTCTAAAAGAATGCAGTGTGCTAGATAAAGCCATCAAGGCATATTTTTAAATTAATGTTTTAATTAATATTTCTAATTTTATGTGTGTAACTGTGCCCATATGTCATGTTGTCTCTCAATAAGTCATTATTCTATGACATTGATGTATTTCAACAAAAAGGACAAAATATGCATTAATATTAATGGGATAGCATCTACAGTTTAATTACAATAGTCGATCAACTTCTAAAACTACTCTCTTTCTTTCTTATCCTACTTAAACAACTTTCAGAAGGGTGATTTAGATTTTTTAAAAATTGAAATAGATAGCTTCTTTGGCAAATAGTTTATGGACAATGTGGTTTTAAATTAATATGTTTTCAATGTGTGTTTCATTAATTTTCAGTTTCCTAAATGAATGATTTATTTTCCTAAATATGTTTTTATCGTCATAAAGCTATTTCCGTTGTACTTATGTTCTCACAGATCAGGTCTATATTTGTGCTGATTAAAAGACACAGCCATAATATTATATCCCTGATCAAAATATTCTCAATTTCTTAAAATACTGAGGTCTTGACACATCTGGAAGGCTTTGAAATAGAAAACATAAGGAGAAAAAAGATAGTTCTAAATCAATCCTTCATTATAACTAGATAGAAACAAATGCCCAATTAAAGTTGGGTTGAATCGAACCAGTTTTAGTGTTTATTTGGGGAAGAGGAATAGGGCATAAGTTAGGTGAAAAGGCAAGGATGTTATTCTGAGCTGTCTCTTCAATCTCATTTTTAATGAGGACCAAATGATTATGGTAGGTTTTCCATAGGCATTAAAGAGGTCAATGGTACTGATTTCAATTTAGCCCAGAAAATACAATTTAGAAAGTCAAGATGCACATTTGAATCTGATCTCATTAAATGTTTGGCAATGCTGATTTTGGAAAAATAAAATTTAATAGTTTATTATGTTTCCCTTCACCTACCTTATTATTTTCAAAAATAAAACAATCACATTTTCATAAGAAATATTCAGTCTACAGTTTTACCATCCTAGCTACTGCTCAGTATTTCTCATATACCTACCTTTACTTACAAAATCTCTCATATCTTTGAGCACTGATATTCACCATATTTACTATTGAACAACTGTGTGCAGATCCTTATTTTTGTTCCCATACATGCATTAATTAGAAAAGGGATATTATTTCAGTTTTCAGCTGCTAAATATATGTTGATCATCTGAATTGCCATAAATTATCTTGGCAATTAAATATATAAGTATAAAAATATAATAATGTTTCCAAAATATAATTTTGAATGTATTTTTTTAATTCAATGTGGTTAAAATCAGCATATCTTAAGTGGGATTACTATACTTTGTAGAAATTTAATCATATTTCTAATGGGATAAGTTGATAGCATTTGACCAGATGATCAGCTATTTTTATTATTTTGATATAAAAAATGATTGTACATTACTTCTAGCTTTCATCTACACTTCAAGGACAGCAATCTTTCTAAGCCTAATTATTACAGATAGTGAAGTTTTTAATATCATCCAGTTTATACAAATATTGATACACGCAGTCATTCAAATATTAAAAGGTAGCCCATCTAATTCATATTCCTCATGGGTTGAAATGATGTAATAGTTTACAAAACATAAGTTATTATTTTAAAAATTTGTTTAGCTTTAGTCTCCTGAATAAGAATGTTGGACGAGATAACTTTTTAGTTCTATTGATGGCTGTAGCTCTCCATGGAGTTTATGTGAGAAAGTTTGAAAGGTGTGTACTGAAAGAGACATTCAAATTTCTCCTAATCAGAAAGAAAAACAGCATTGCTTCTGTTATTTACTAGTTATGTAAAGTATAACTTGATTAAGGTTATGTTATATGGAAAGTTATTTGGTTTCTTACTATTGTAATAGCTCAAATGACTACAAAATTCACATAGAACTTTAATTTTGTCTTAGTCTTCTTTATGCATTTTGATCTTGACCTGGAAATAAGTGCAACAGAAAAATAAACACTATAAAAATTACAAAATTTTAAAGCTTACAAGTAATAAAAATCTATTGCACCTCATATCTTTGAGAACTATGACTAAGCAAGTAAACTGATATTTATCTTATTTTTCAAAGTCAGAGACTTTCAGACACTGTCAATGTTTGATAGGTTGTACTAGAGAGACATGTTTGTTGCCTCTGTCTAGGTTAGCTACTTTATGCTTTGATGAATGTTCATGTTTCTTTTCTTACTGAGGATGAAGAACTTTTCCAAATTTGCAATTGCAAATCTTTCCATCATGATTTATCTAACTACAAATTTATTCACCCAGTGAATATTAAGCACCTCTTGTGTTTCAATCTCACCAACCTGTTGGTATTTCTCTTTGTGCCTTTCTTGGCATAAATCTGTCTTCAGTCCAACCTCAAGTGCAGCAGAGTACTTCAGCTCTGATCAAAGCTCCATGGAAAGGCAGCTGATCTCCAGCTGAATGCTCTCTTATTTATAAACAATTAAGTGCTTTCCTTCTTTCCACCTGTGCTAATCTTTATTAATCCAAGATATTTGCATAAAATACTTTGATAAAACACATTTAACTTCTAATGATGGGAAGATTTACATTAACAATTGTATTAATTCATAAGTATAGTTTTTAAAATGCTTCTTTAACAATGTCTTACTGAATTTTAATTCTGAGTTTCTGATATAGTTATCCCTATATCTTATTGCTTTTTTCCACTTAAATATTGAAGAAAGGTGTGTCCTGGTCTACTGTCCAGGTGAATAGAAGTAGGCCTTACAAATGTAAGTTTAAATAGCAAACTGTAACATAGGGATGAAGATTTCCATGTTTTAACATATCCACCCACTCTTACTCTCACTATCTAATTCAGAGTTTTACCTAAAAAAACCCCTCCAGCAAACCCTTTTTTTTAAAGAATTTATAATTTGCTTTGTGCTGTGATTATGTACTATGAAAAAAAAAAGCCAGAAATTATATGAGCCCTGACAGAGTATTTTTTTAAAGTTTTACAAGTCTGTTCTAATTTTTTTTTTTTTTTAAATAAAACAACTAAAGCTTGCTTCTGTCTCCTCCCACTCCTTTGGCTTGGTGCTTACTCCTTAAGCAACTTGCTGCATTTTATAGCTGTGGAATTTCACTGGGAAGGGCCTCCCTAAGAAACCATGTGAACAAGGATACACCATAGTGGATACACCATAGTGAATGCAAGCAGACAAGATTAAGAGGACACTTTCCTCAGCTCTCCCAAACCCTCCACGCCTTTCCTGTATTCTCTTGTCTCTAGTCACAAAAGGCAGCGGAGTTCACAGCTGGAACAACAAGTTGTGTAGTGAATCTCGGCGATTTACCCAAGTAGCAAACAGGGTCACTGGCTTAATTGGCATCTCGGTTGCCAGGCGAGCTAGGAATCACCAGACTGGGTCCAGCAACATCGATAAAAGTGCTTCTGTTTCTTGACAGAGAATGGAAATGACGCAGAGGGTAATGGAGCGACACGATATCGATCACTTTCCTTCCTTCGTTCCCCCAGTTTAGGTGCCAGAGAGCCAAGGGATTACTTATAGATGCCTAGGGGCCCCCAAGATTTCCCCCCAATACACAAAAGGCTAAAAACAGCCACATCCCCCAGCACCACGGCGTGGCAGCAGCTCCTTTGTTTACCATATAAGTCACACCGGGGGTTCACTCGTCGCCCTATCCCCCGGAGCGGATGAAAGACTGAGAAGCACCCCCAAACTCCCGCTCAGCTCAGGTCAAGCACAGACAGCTCCACAAATCTTTTCCTGAGCCTTGAAGAGAAACC
>VBSM01003176.1:70228401-70253177 GCA_008086735.1 Cheirogaleus medius | reverse complement strand
TGCCTCGGGATAAAGTTAAGAGTTCCCACGGCTGATGGCGGGTGAGCCCAGAGGAAGGCACCCCGCCCTCCGTCCCTGGCGGCTGCCCGGCTGGGGGGTCTACACAGACCGCGCTCGAAAGGGACAGTCCGGGAAGATGCGCCTCCCACGCACCACACTCTGCGTGGCCTTGGAGGGGACCCACGCGCCGGCAGGAGCTGACGCTCGGTCCCCAGCTCGGCCGCCCCCGAATAGCCTCCACCACCCTGGGCCAACTGCTTGAGGTCAGCCAGTGGGCAGAGGAGCTCACCACAAGCCAGCTGTCATCCAACCAAGTCAGTGGCGAGAACCCGCCCCGTGGTCCTGGATGCAAGCCAGACACACCTCCAGGCTTCAGGCGGGCTCTGCAGGGGATGCTGGACTTCGGTTCGCGCCGGGAGCCGGCTTTCGGACGCTTTGCTCCCACCCGAGGAAACAAGCACGCATGCGGCCGGCCGCCCGACAGGGAAAAAGTAACCCCCGGCAACTCTCAGAGCTTCCCCCACTCCCGCTCCTCTGGGCTCCGGGCACCCCCTCTCCCGTCCTCAAGGTGTCAGACTTCCCCAGCAAGAGCGGGAGGATGCGACTTGCCACTAGTGTCAACAATCGAGCCGGTCGCAATGGATAAATGACGAGCCACAGAGTTCCAACCACCCCGCTCCTGCTCGGTCTTGCCAACAGACATGGGAAATCGGCAAGTTTCCAATACCGAAACCCAAGACGCGGGCCCGCCTGGGAGCGCGAGGTCGGGCGGCTGCAGGTGATCTGCGTGTGCGTGTGTGTTACTAGCATCCGCGCGCTGAGACTGCAGTTTCAAGATAGCGGTTATCTCTTAGCCAATCTCTTATTCTCACACACGAAAATAAGACTGAAATGCAAACAGGAAATACAGACAGTATTGGCAAAGTTGGCAATAACTTACTTGCTGTAACCGCGACGCGGTGATTCCCAGCTTGTCACTCTCGCAGGCTTGTTTGGTCACGATCCCAGGACCCAGAGGAGGACTGAGAGTCCAACCGTAAAATAGCGGCGCCCTTGCGGAATCTTAGCTAGCGATTGCGCGCCTCGCGACCCTTCCTTTCCACTTGATTTCCTCTATTTTCCGAATGCTCTGGGGTGAGCTGCCGGTCGCCGATTGCATCCCAGCAGATGCCCGCTTCGCGCTTGTGCAACAGATTAGTGGCAACCTTCTGTCCCCGTCCCAGCCGTGCGTTAGACCTCTGGGAAGCTGTGCTGTGCCGACTGCAAGGAAGACCAATTTCTTCCCATGGAATATTACCCAATGAATATAAACCGGCAAACCGGCACCCATACTCAGACTCCAAAGCACAAAATTAAAGAATTTCCTTCTTTGTTATCTTCCCCTATCCCCTTCAGAGTTCACATGAGGTTTTTTTTTTTTTTTTTTTTCTTAACAGTTTTTACACCGGTAAAGAGGATATCACTAGAGATCACCCACTGGGGTGATGGAACATGCTGCTTTTTCCTTTTAAATCTCTTTTCTTATATTTTAATTTGTCTTTCTCCCCACCTAACTGTCCCTCTCAGGGGTTTATCCCTAACTCAGCTTCACCCTTATTCTAAATTTCTAGGAGCACTAACTAAATCCTGAGTCGCCTCCAAAATACTGAGCCACACTGAGACAAGCCTGGCTCCTACAATGCTTCTCCGGAAAACAAAGGACAGAACAGAACAACAAAAGGATTTCTTTCTTCCCCAGTCTCTTTTTACTCTTTACCACAAAAATACATTAGCGTCACAGTTTTTTACTTTTCTTATGGTTAAACTATGGCTTTTTAAAATATGCAAAACACATCTATCAGTAGACATGGTAATACACTTTATAATAAATTCAAGTCCACTTTTTAACAAGGCAGGGAAGACTATATATATGTGTGTATGTATATGGAAATCTATCTTATGTAATGTATTTTTGTATTTGGTCATGAAATAACCTACATTCTCATTAATGATCAATAAATAACAAACAAGAAATGAAACTGAAATTGATTGATAATGTTTCTTCTCATCATGAAAAACAAAATTCTACATAATGTGTTTGAATGCTACATATGTGTTTGAATGTGTGTCTTTGAAGATAAACACCTCCCTGGTACATAGAATTCTACATACCATGATGAGTGTAAGTCTTTACAATACATTTTAAAAATACATGGTAAAGGAGAGCAGATCAGTGACAACACATACCCATTGTTTAGAGATGATGAACTTTGCTTTGCAACCTTACCACCTGCACCAAATTAAATACCCCTCCTGCCCCTCTTAGGATCTGTTCTTTGCAGCAAATGTCATCTCTATTACCATTTCAGTGGACAGATTTTACCAAAATCCCCGAATTTGTTATTTTTCCCATAAGAAAGGTGCCTATGAATCTACAATAAATACAAAATAGAAAAGAACAACAAGGACAGCTTTATACAAGTCAGCCATCTGAGCAGGCTGTGTTCCCACGGAAAGAAGAATTTCTATTGATCACTAAGCCTCCTTTTCAACAGTTTCAAGTGATTATTGATTGCTGATCTCATGTCACCTAAAAGATGATTAGCAATTACAGAAAAATTATGTGAAATCCATTGAAACAATTCAGTGAACTGCATATACTGCAACAATTGGCAGTCCAAATAAACATTTGTTTATTTTTAACAATTAAAGAATAGAAAGTTGGCATCATTCCACAAACCTGCACACCACTTAATGCAATTCATTGAAGGCTAAGAAATTTACAACAAAATATATACTATTTGGAATTTATTTTTAGTATCTTGTTATTATTTTCCCTTTCTTTTTTTTCTATTTCAGAGTATTATGGGGGTACAAACGTTTTGATTACATAAATTGCTTTAGTATAGTTTGAGTCAAAGTTATAAATGTGCCCATCACCCAGATAGTGTGCATTGTACCTGTTAGGTGTTATTTTTAGTACCTTATTAAGGAAAATAAAAAAGTGCTCTTGTTTGGAAATCAGCAAGAGACAAGTGACCCAGGAAATCATAGCAGTAAAACAATTCTCTGTAATGCCTGTTCATAGCTAAAATATATCATGGAATTGGGATCACAAGTGTTTTAGGAATACAACTTTCAGTTTACTTATAAGAATAATTCTTCCCCTAGGAGTCAATATGTAACACCTATGAAACACTTTCTTCCAAAGCTGTTATACTTCAGACTTATAACAGATACTAGTATTAGGGAAATTTAATTACGCACATGTATCACTACCAGCATTCTGTGTGATGGTTATGCATCTGTGTATGACGCCATTATCAAGTATATGATAATGGCTTTTTCTGATCTTAGGCAAAATTGGGAAATAGGTGAGCATTGTCTTTGAAGCCCATGTACCTATATTCTGCCTTTGTGTCCAAGACTATCTCTCATTCTGAACAAGGGCTCACCAAAGGCCCCTGAATGAAGGGCCTCTACCTCTGTTTACCTTTTAGATAGTAGCTCCTGCTCCAGATTTTTGCATGCGCTGTTTTGCCATCAATTGCAATTAGGCTTTGTTCTGATCTGCATGGACCACGTTATACACACAGCTTTTTACCTGTTTTCTTTACATTTAATATTTTTTTTAAATTTTTTTTAATTTCAGCATATTATGGGGATACAAATATTATGGTTATGTATATTGCCCATGCCCCCAGCCCCCTCGAGGCAGAGCCTCAAGCATGACCATACCCCATACGTTGCACATCTTACTCATTATGTTTGTATATACCCATCCCCTCCTCTCACATTTAATATTTTTGATTGTCAAATTTTCTTCAAAAATATTAATTTTAATGAATCACTATATGTACCTATGAAATATTTAAGTATTTTCAAGTTTTGAAAATGGGATTGTTTTTATAGTATTATTCCCTATTGGAAGACTTTGTTGAAAGCCTTTGTGCATACATTTTCGTCTGTACATCTGATTGTATCCTCAGAATAGATTCCTAGAATTACAGCCATGTGTCAAGATGCAGGAATATTTTAAAGCACATGATATATATTACAAGGGAGCTTGTTTTATTGAACTCTCATCAACACGGAGAATACTTTATCTTTTTTCCCTCTTTTCTTTCTTTACTTTTGCTGACTTGCTATTTGAAAAAAAAATGGCACCTCAATTTAATGAATTATATTACTAGACAAAGTGACTGTTACATTTTTTTGCTATGCTGTTTATTTCTTCGTTGTGAGTTTATATACTTTTGCGATACTTACAAAAATTTTAGTGCTTTTTCCCTCATTTGGTTTCTAATAGTTCTTAATATATTAACATTAATGCCTTCTCGTATTTATGGAAGATATTTCTCTATTTTGTTGAGTGTTAAATTTGGGAGTAATGTTAATTTTTTAAAAAAAGATTTAATTCTTAGAAACGTTAAACTCACATTTTTCCCGAGGAATTTCTTTTAGTACTCTAATGTTTCTAAAATCTTTTTTCCTCCCACGTTCATTTACTTTTTTGTTTTTTTATTTAATGATTTTATTTTCTAATGCAATTATTTAGTCATTAATTTCATGGGCCCTGGAGTCATGTTATCTATGTTTGAAATCCCAGTCTCAACATTCAATCAATAAATACTTATGGAGTTTGTTTAAATATTTATGGAGTCTACGTTTAACTAGTTTGTGGATGCAAAGTATTTTCATAGGCACATATTGTACAATTGGTGAGCAAAACAGATAAGCTATTGTAGAACTTATATTTTGAGGAAGATATACCAAAAATAATACATATGTCAAACAAGTTAATTATATGCACTATTAGAAGGTGGTTAAAAGAACAGGAGATGGAGATTAGAAGTGCTGGTGGGAGCCAATGATGATGGAGGGCTGCAATTTTAACAAGTTGTCAGGGTAGCTCTTCATTAATCTGGAGACATTTGAGCGAAGATGTGTTGGTTAGGGAGCTAGCTCTGGAGATTATCTGGGGGAGAAGTGTTCCAAGGGGAGGAGTAGCCTGCGCTGACTTATGTTTTAAAGGATTATTCTAGCTGTTACACTGAGGAGGTAGGTTGTGGGAGGCAAAGGTAGAAGCAGAGAGATAAATCAGGGGGTACTGAAACAAACCAGGAAATACGGTGTTGACCAACCTGTAGGAAGTGCAGGCAGTTTCAAGGTCCAGTCTGAAAATAGATCCAACAAATTTTCCGAAATGTTCATATGCAGGCTGTGAGTAAGACAAGTTAAGGATGCTATGAGATTTTTGGTTTAAGTATGAAGATGGCCCTGAGTAAAGGATATTCTGCATGGAGAAGATAGGGGCTGGGATATATTTGTATGAAGAAGATTAGGAATTCACTGATAGACTTGTTAAGACTGAGATGGCTATCAGAACTCTTATAAGCTGCATGATCTTGAATAATGTTACTTAACCTCAATGTACTTTGGTTTTCTCATCTGTAAAAGAGTGAAATAATTGTTCCTACCTCATAGACTTGTTATGAAGACCAAATTATTTTTATATGCAAAGCACTTACCACAGTGATTAACACAGAGTATGCAATATGTGTGTTTTGGCTCGTTATTATCGTTGCATTTAATTTCAGTACATTTGAGGATCATTTAAACATGCATTATTTAGTGAAGATCTAACTATTCCTCTTTTACAAAATAGAACTGGAAAATAATGAATTAATTATTCCTTTTCACACTGATTGATGATGTCATACCTTCATCATAAACCACATTCTATTGCCAATGCTTCTTTCTGAGCTTTGTATTCTGTTCCATTGATACCCCTATTTTTATGAATTAGCCCTAAATGGCCCATTTCATTCTCTATCCTTTTAAGTTTTGTTCAATTCCTAATCACTGCAGCTGGGAGGCTGGGTTTGGGCAGCTCCTTCATCAATTCCCAACATTTAAATGGGTACAGCTAGTGACAACCATTATTGGGAAGGTGAAATGAGCTGATACATGTCAAGTGCATGCAGCAATGGTGAGCACATATTCATGCTCAGTAAGTGTTACCTACTGTCAGCATTATTAGTACTCATCACAGAATGAGGCTCTTTTGGCCATAAGATGTAGTAATTATTTACCCTCCCACCCAGTCTGGTGGTCCATCCCATATGGTACATGAAAGACTTCTATCCCAAGCATGGGCTACATATATCAGCACTCTGTTCTCCACTCCAACATGGAGACATTTCATGGCATACAGCTCACGCTTACTCACTACTCTCTTCCACAAACTCTTGCTTATTTATGTCCTGGAAGTTGCAGTATCTTCCTAGATCTAGGACGGAAGTACCATTGGAGGACCAGAAAGAGATCTTTGGCTGCCTTAAAAAGCAAAAGTAGTAGAAGTGCAGAAGACCACTTTCCTAGCGGATGTTTAATATATACTAATGTAGATAATGCATACTAATTTTTAATAAAGAAAGAGATAATGGAGATGGTCAAAGAACCTTTCTACTGATCATAGGAAAGCAGGTGTGCACCATTCCTAAAGCAATGCACTGGTGTGATATCAATTTTGTTTTACGATTCAATTGCATTATGTTTGAACTTAATGGGAATCCTTCCACAATTCTGGTGATACAATAACAGTTAGACCTACCTAGTGTCAACATTTAAATGAAATCTCTGTTTTCTTTCTTACATGAATTTTGTGGAAATTTAAGAGACATTGCAAAAGGGCTTTTAGTCACATGCCATTTTAGGCTGGAATATTTTACCTAATTTTAAAAATTAAGCCATTCTTGAAAAAAGAGTATAACACTATTGTTTAGAGAAAGTTGTTCTCCTTACCAATTATCTGAGTCTCCATTTTTAAAAAAAGGATAATAAGGTTCTGAAAAAATAAAATAAATGATAAATGGAATGGTTCTCACCTACAGTATCAAAAAGAATAATATTTCAGGAAATTAAATGCTATGTACCTAACACATAACAGGATCTCGATTACTGCTAAGTGATCTGCCTTTATTTTCCAGTTCTGTGATTAAGGATATATTGACTTATTAAATTACTTATAAAGCAAGTGATATGGGCAATAATATAGTAGAGTGGTAAGGACACAATTATACACTCAGACTGCCTAGGTTTGAATTCAAGGTCTATTACTTTGGCCACTACTTAACTACTCTACCTCAGTTTATTCATTTCTAAAATAGAAATATATTAGTACCTCCTTCATAGGATTGGTATAGAAATCTGTGTAAATAAATGTAAATTAATAAATGTAAATTGCTTGCAGTCACTGTTATTATAAGCACTATGTGTTGCTTTGGTTTTTTTCCCACTTTTATGTTAAAATATATTTGTATTCTGATTTTTCACAGAGGGTGAAGATGTTTCCTAAAATGTTAATAAAAATGTGATCTATTCAAGAAGGTTAAGGTTTATTTTGATTGAATCCTTGCAATGTATCAGCGCAGAACAAAGTAGAATGGAGATTTGCAATTTACAAGTGGATTTAAGCAGAAAGAAGAGCAAATTCAAAGAGCTCAGAGCTGCAAGAGCAATTCAGTCCTGGATTGTCTGGATTGTTTATCCTTCCAAACTGTGCTAAAAAAGCCTGCTTCCACTGTGTAGACAACAGCACAAAACCAGGGAAGGTTATGTCATAGAACGAGGTTTGAATTCTTAATTAACTCTTAAGAGATAACTTTGAGGTTTGAACACACAAATGTACATTTGTCCACAGAAGTAAGAAACTTGAGTGTCTTATCTTTTATAAGTTCTGTCTTATGTAAAGTTTAAAGTTTGTTCATTTTCTTTCCAGATACTTGATATTGTATGGTATCTACGTACGTGGGCTCTAGAGTCAGAATAGCTGGATTCAAGTTCTGTCTTTACCCCTTTCTAATAAAGTGAACTTGGGCAAGAGTAACTTAACTATTCTGAGACTCAAATTCTTAATTTGGCAAATAGGCATAATAATAGTATCTTCTTTCTACAGTTATGTGCATTAAATGTGGCAGTATTTACAAAACACAATATAAGAGTTAAATAAATATAATACATTTTATTCCTTCCCCATAATACAGAAACCTGATTTAACAGTTTCTGAAAGGACAATACATGGGGCACAGTGTACTAGCCCAAATGCTATAGCTTTCATGTGAGCACAAATTATCTTTAAATGAAGAAAAACAGTTAAAGTGTAATCAGCTCTACTTATAAAAGAGACACAAATATTTCTCTGTAACATACAACAAAGATAGGGAGGTTAACTGTTCACAGTGGCTCAAAAGCAATCACCAAAGATTTGTCATTGAAGCCAACCCTGGTACCTGTCCTAGTAATATACGAGTGTATGTATGTGTGTGTATCAACCCTGCTTCCCATAATGCAATCTGGGTGTCCTCCATTGCTTTACTCCTTTTGATCCAAAAGCAATGCATGGCATTCTTCCTTGGCAATTACTCATGCCATCAAAGAAGTACATCCTGTTCTTAACATACAGCCCAATCATGCCACAGACTTCTCTTATCTTTTACCTTGAAAGAGCTTAAATTTTTCTTGTTGAGTGAATCATGACCCTGCTTGATGTTAGTTCTTTGTAGAATAATCAACTCATCCCACTTTTCCCAAGACATTCCTGGTTTTAGCACAAAAATTCTCCCATCTGGTGAAACTTCTCAGTCTTAGGCAAACAGGATGGTTGGCCACCTTACTTCTTTCTTGACAACTTGAGAAAACTGATATATAAAATAGAATCATTGTTGTCCTACCCAATATTTTAGAGTTGGGGGCCATAAGGAAAAACACTCAGATCACAAACACCCATTCCAGAAACTCTCTTGCACGCCCAATTCAAAACCACAAAGGCCTACTATGACTTTAAAATTATAAATTTTACCTAGTAACTGCTGCCACTTACCAATTGTTCCTGCAAGACGCTGAAGGCATAAATAAACTTCTTCAAAACAACTTAAGTAATTTTCTTCTTTCCCCCAATAAAACCTCAGGCTTATTTTTATTTTCATTTAAACTCTTAGAGATACATTGCCCTTTTTGAATGCATTATGTCCTCTGTGTGATGCTATCACTGGAAGGTTTACCTTGTGCCTCAATAATCCATTGCATAGCATTAGAAGTTTTTCCTTCTTTCATCCTGTACTGCTGATATCCACAAAACAGACAAACAAAAACACATAAGGCTTTTTAATCAAGTAAGGCTAATTTACAATGTTATCAAACACTTAAATTATGAACACATACTTCTCTAAATAATTACTATATCTGTAACTGTATTTCTTTGTCTTTTTAAAAATTTTTACCAATGGCTTTTTTACTGGTAAGCTCTAGAACATTCATAGCCTGTATTAATTGAGGTTATTTAAATAGATTTTCATTTCCTAGATATTACTGTTTTAATCAAAAGGAGGTCATTAAGAAACCTCCAGTCCTACCTATCTTTGTTTTGTGCTGCTGTAGCAGAATACCTGATACTGGGTAATTCATAAAGAATACAAATTTATTTCTCACGGTTCTGGAGATTATTAGCAAGTTCAGGATCAATGTGCCACACGTTAGGGCCTTGAACCCTGCCACATTAATCCATGCAGGAGCCCTCATGACCTAAACACCTCCCAACACTGTTGCATTGAGGATTAAGTTTCCAACACATGAATTTTGGGGGACACATTTAGACTATGGCACCACCATTGCATAATATGAAAAGGTGTTAATAACTCTGACTGAGAGAGGTTATTATATCTTTTCTCAACTATAATTTAAAGATACAAATGGAAAACAAAACATAGATTTAATTGGGCTACAAGGTATACATAGTTTTGCTGAAAATAATATTAAATGTCAAGGTAGCTGCTTTTGGGTAGTAGTCTGAGCTATTCTGATTGCACCAGTCTTCTTATTCATTTTGGGAGAAATACAGTAGTTATTCATTGCTGCTTGTAAAAATAAAAAGGGGAAGGAGAGAGACTGAAAGAAAGAGAGAGAGTAAGAGAGGGAGAAGGGGATAGGAAAAGATCTTCTCTGTATATTCACCTTCTAGAATTAGTTTACCCCTGCCTAGTGAGTCAAACTTCCTGAAACTCTGTAAGACTATAATGGCAAAAATATATTCTGATTTTTCGCTGAATTGATAAATTTTATTATTCTTTGACTGTGTAATGATAGTTCCAGATCAATGGTGTCACTTTTCGACAAGAGGCCCCTAGAGTTAAATTCCAGTGGGCTGTCGTAAATGTGGCCTCTGCCATATCTTGTCACAGCCTGGTGCTAGCAGTGAAGTATTTGTTGTGAGATATAAATTTTTGATGTGGTGGAACGTAATAAAGCATCTCAGTTTCTCTAGAAAGTTGTTTGTTTCTTTTGAAGCATCTTTTCCTTTTATGAGAAAATAGAAATTTGATTGTGTGCATTAAAAGACCAAGCTTTGCTGGTTCTGTTTGGAAGAGGGTAGAGTATGTATATGAATAGCCAAAAGAGTTGGACTTCAAAAGGAGAAATTGTGTCTTTCTCAAGATGGATTTAATGCTATACACAAATTTTGCATCAGGGTGTTATGATTGCTTTACTTTTTGAAATGTTTTGAATTTCAAGAAAATAGTTGATTTTCTAAAGAATGTCAGTATATGTTAAATAACTGAAAAATATATTTGTAAAAATAACAAAGCCTTATTTCTATAAAGTCAATTGGCATGGACCAAGTTTGATTATGCCATTTAGGGCAGGGGTACCCAACCTACGGTAAGTTGTGTAATTATTTCATTATATATTACAATGCAATAATGATAGAAATCAAGTGCACAATAAATGTAATGCATTTGAGTCATCCTGAAACCATCCCCCGCCCCCCAGTTCATGGAAAAATTGTCTTCCACGAAAACAGTGTCCAGTGCCAAAAAGGTTGGGGACCGATGATTTAGGGTAAACCTTGTGGAGTTGGCCTGATTTTAAATTTACTAAATCTCAGGTTTCTCATCTACAACTTGAGATTTATGGCATCTTGAGTGATAACCTAATAAAATTTTGATTATATAAGCAAAATAGTCTCATAAAATATACAGAAATACACCATATCTTACACTGAAATAATTTCACATCTTATTTAAGCACATGAATTTTTTATTGTACTAAATTTTATTTCAAAGGTATTAACTGTGTGTAGTTTATTTCAAAGATATCAACTGTGGATATCCAAGTAATACCAGGAAAAGGGAGATCACTGTTTCATCATATGAAGGCCTTTATAATAATAAAATGTCTACATATATTAATAGAAAAAAGCTTATTTTTTAGGTGGGATACTTTCTATGGTGTTACTGTTTAATTCTTTTTCATGAAAGAAAAAGGAAGCAGAAAATTTGTATTCAAGGATCTGCATTAGGTAAAGATTTGGAATCATCTCTTTAACAAATTTTATGAGGGAAGTGAGTGGGTGGTTAAGTACATTAATGGTTCATATAGAAATCAAGGTCATAAAGCCATGAAGTGAAGGAAAGGTAGTCTGCACCTACCTCAGGAAGCCTTCCAGTTTCTCATGTGGAAAGCATTGATTAGGTTACAGACTGTAGTAAGAAAAGATTAAGCTAAATTCCTAGCCCAGAGGACTAAAAGCAACACACCTCAGCAGCTCCAACTAGAACAATCGTATGTAAATGTGGCCTTAGTATCTAGCATACCAGCTGTGCCAGGCGATCACTCAGCTATTAATGACTTTGCACAGGGCATGTCACTTGTGCTTGGTACCAAATTCTAGAATCCTTTTCTTCTGTTTTAATGTCTCTCATTGCCTCTTCCAAGTGTGACCTAAAAAACTTCTTTCTTTCTCAGCTCTGAGCTGTCTTTTCACAGATAACATTAAAACATGGAAACAAACAATACAAAAATGCATTTGATATTTAAAATTTGCTAAAATATCATATATAATGCTTTCAATTGTCTTTTACCCACTGAAATTGCAATGTTTGAGGAGTTCTTTGGAATATACACACACACATTATTTTGGATTATATATATATATAGTCATTAGTCAAGCAAAATCATTTCTAATGGGAAGTTACTGAGTCAGATCATGAAATATAGATATGAAAATCTTTTTTTTCCACACTGAATGTTAAGATGTTCTTGCAAGTAGAAACTGGTAAAGAAAAAGGCTGTAAATTACAAGTAATACCAGGAAAAGAGAGATCACTGTGTCATCATTTAGCACAAATTACACTCCCAACAGTGGAAAACTGAATAATAGCTGAAAGCAAATGAACTCAGATTTAAGAATTAAAGTTATTTTGACTCCATAACTGAGTAATTTTATTTTAAAATTATTTGACATTGTTTATAAAGGGACACTATTTGGAGTATACACATTTTTGTATACCTGGCTCTCTTTCAATGTAGTTCTTGAGTAATAGGAGTCAGTGTTCTAATTTGAGAAGTTCAATTCATGTCATTATTTTGGAAGCCAATTACTTATTAATTTTCAGAGTTGAAAATAAGAAAACATTAATGGCAAACAAACAAACAAAAAATGTTTCTTACAGTGAGCCAACACTGAAAGAAAGCAGTGGAATGGCCTGACCTGAGAGTAGACTCAGTGGCCCTACAGATGGTGCTGTGGAGAAAATTTATAAGTTCACACCTTCGTGTCCAGACACCACATTTCCATAGTAGCACCAAAAAGTGACAGAAATTACTAAATTAAAATAATCTATCAGCTAGAAATAGCTCTAAGCTATTTAATTTCATCTGTAGGTTTTACAGAGGAGGAACTGAGAAGAAATAACTCGCCTAGTATTATATCATAAAACTTGTTGGCCCTGAAGCCAACAAGCGTCTAGAGAAAGAGCTGGAGAAAGAACTGAGCTGGAGAAAAAACAGCTGGCAAGAGTAGAATGGAAGGGCATATGTGAGCAAGAGTAGCAACACAGGCTAAGTTGGTGGTTACTGGTATGAAATACTAGGTCACAAAATACAATTAATAAAAGAGAGAGTTGGACATTGCTGAGATAGAACCATCCTGCATCCCATGTGGATTCCCATAGCCCCTTCAACAAGAATTTATTTTAAATATAAAAATAAAAAAATAAAGAATTTATTTTAAATACGAACAAGAAAATGGAAGGAGTGTAGTATACTATTGGGATAATTGTAAGTTGCTCTCTTCCTCTCTTTCTCCTTCCCTGTACCACCAAATGGGTTTTAGAAATGTTTTCAGAGAGACATATTGGCTTCATAGAATAATACATGCAACTAACAAACAATTCAATGCTACTAATTTGCTTATTAACGAAATTACATTTTTCTTACTACATTTGTTGCTCTCCATTTATGCTAAATGTGATCTATCTTATTTTTGCAACAGCATGGTGATTCATAAGTACACGGAGTTATCCTTAAGGGGACATGTCGAGTAAATTATGTTCTATTCCATTTAAGGAAACACTGGACTTACTTTGCTTATACAGTGTCCAGACTTTTTTTGTTTTCCCCAAATCATTTTTCTCCTTGTTGTTCTTTTAAATTAGCCCTTTTCAACATAAGAATCATGAAAACGATAAAATATAACACATCAGCATTTTTCTAGGTCCTCAACAAATATTTTTGTTCCCCCTAAGAAATTAGATAATTATAAAGACTTCTCTTAGAATCTAGATTTACGTTCCAACAAAAGCTTATCATGTCATCCATAATGGCACAGATAATGTATTCATTATTTCTTAGCTAGCGTAAAGCACAAGAGCCGTTAAAGCAATTTTGATGTCAGGAGGAAGATGAGAAAAGAATACTTGGTGAGTGGAGAAAAAAGTATCCAAAGGGAGAGAGAAGGACAGAGGGCACAATGGGAATGTTGGAATTAATTGAATGATGAGGAAGAAAAATGGTTTATACAATCATTAACCAAACCTTTTTATATGGAGAAGCACACCTTTCTCTATTCACTCACACCTGCTTTTGCACTTACCACAGTTAATATCTCCATTTTCTACCTCTGGTAAATAGTTTTTACATTCTGGATGCAGGTCTGGTAAAGAAAATACTGGAACACAGTGGTGAAAATATTTTCCCACTTAGCAGATTTTCTGCAAAACTCTTGTTTTTTTCTAGAGGGGCTGTTATTTAGTACACTTTGGCTGTATTTGCTAGATTATTGCTGTATATTTGGTTGTGCCAGTGAACAAGAACATTGTTGGACTTACAAAGTCATATTTTATAGGCGTTTTTCGAAAACATAAATTCTATCTTTGTCTCTAGTGATTAAATGAAAATAAATGACTAAGGTCAACAACTGGTCTTTTCTGCCTTCTCAGCTTACCTTTTCCTTATAGAGAAAGCCATTCTTCTCTCATTCAAGCTCTAGAAACTCACCCAAATCCATCATTAACAACATAGAGAAGAAGATGTAACCCTTGCTATTACTGATTGGACCAAAGGATGGGCCTTTGACCCAGGTTAGGCAATTTATTCCCCGAAATTTACAGGCAATGAAAAGTGAAGCTCTCCCTGTCTTCTGAAGCTTCAGGGCTAAGATCATTTACACTTAGAGCTGCTGATAGCCATAGCTTGTACTTTGTGGAAAAAGCAATGGAGTCTTTAGTAGAATAAATGGTCTCCATGATCAGTGGAAGAGATTGAGGACAACGTACAGAGAAGAGCAGATGGAGAGAGGTGGAAATGTGTAATGATAGAGACCACGATGAAGACGAAGAGAGATCTGGAGACAGCAACTGAATTTCTGGAAGCAGCTGAACCTGAAAGCAGCTCCACATCTGTACCTCCTCTTTGGGTGATTCAACACATTTCCCTTTTGTTGGTTGACTTATTTGAGTTGTGCTTTCTGTTAAACCAGTTTGAGTTGAAGTCCTGCCACTAAAAAAATAGAGTCCCGATTAACCAAAGGACAAAGGTACGGCAACAGAGGGAGTATGAGGACTCTAAAGCCCATTAGAATATCAGTTCTAATACCACTTCTGCTGCTTTTTGATTGTGAGATACTGGAGGAGTGACTTATTCTGTTTCAATGTCAGTCCATTCATTAATAAAATGGAGATATTAAATTTCATCTCATATAATCTCTGGAAAAAATTACATATAATTTGAAGGAGGGAGGGCATATCTACTTGTTCTGAACTGAACTGAAAAGTCTACCTAAATCCATTATGGCAAAGAACTGAGTGAGAAATGGAGGAGGTCGTGTGGACGACAAAGAGAGAGAGAATGGATTGCTAAGATGCTACTGGTCAGCTTGGTTAGAATGCTTCAGGGTTTGATATAATATCTTTTTAAGTAATGATTACTCTTTGTATAATAATAGAAAGTCCTCCAGCCCAGAACAACTATCTCCACAATCTCTTGTAGAAGTGGAGCCCAGTTTCCTCTCAAACAATCCCATACTCTTCTTCTTTTCTCAATCCTGCCTACCTTTATTAAATCAACAAACCTAAAATAATCTTCATCTCAATAATTTTTATTCCTTTTTTTTGCATGCTTTGCAGCTTTTTATCTGAAAACGAGCCCTTGAGACCTACTTTTATGACTTAAGAAAGGTTGACCTCTTCTTTCATTTTCATTTGTATTCTGATCCACACCATTTGGTGACACTTAATGTGGAAACTTGCTTCTGTTTATTTATTTATTTTTGGTTACTGTTACTAATGATTTCTATTAAGTTCAATTCCCTAAGTGAATAAAGTGAGAGGGTGTTTGTCATGTGTTTCTGGGTGTCTGCAATAAACCAAATCTCAGTATATTTTATGAGCCTGTAGTAAATACAGCTGTGACACTTAGGAATGGCATTCCACTTACGATATTTATTTCATTGTTAATGGTTTAATAACCGTAATGAAGCAGAACAGCAATAAACAGTAGCCTCCGCGTCAGCTTGGCTATCTTTCCTGTTTACCTGCTCTAACACTTCTGAGAAGAGGCGATTATTGTTTTGCGCTTTTAGTCTCATCGTGGGAGAAGGGCCAAGAACAGCGCGGGGAGAGGATGGGTGAGATAAGGTTCCTAACAGGGGTTCCTCCTATCAGATTACCTACTCTCATTTACTTGTTCTTCATTTTTTCAGAGTTCTTTCCAGCCCCCTCTGTATGTCCTGAGGTATGATATCAATAGGTACAAGGTAAAACAAAATGTGATTACATAAGGAAGGATGCTAATATGATCCTAAGATTACATTTCTAAAATGATTCATTCTGAATGAATTATTTTACATCATAGCACTTTCTTAAATCTTCCTTGTTTGTTAAACCCTTATATAAGGATAAGCTAATTAGGAAAGCAGGAAACCTCTAAAAACTAGATAGAATCTGGTGAATAAGAAAATGTCTACACTGGGTAAACAGTAGGTGAATTTTCTATACAGTGAGTTACTGGTTTAATAGTCTACTGGCTAAAGCAAGTTTCCATAGGCAAAAAATCATACCCCCAAAGTCACAATAAATCTTGAAATAAGTGATTATAGCTTATATCCAGTAGCTTAAACTAGAAATCCATCAAAAGCAAGTAAGTGTGGTCTTGTTTGTTATTTGATTTAAAGGCCATTTCTATGCTTTTAAATCCTGCTGTAGTATATTTTTTATTATTGTTGTTAGTTTACCTTTTGCTATGACTACCTAAATTATCTTAGTTCCACAAAAACAGAAGCAAAAACAAAGACCATATGATTCTTTCAATAGATACATAAAAAGCTTTCGACAAAATTCAACACCCTTTCATGATAAGAACACTTAATAAAATAGGCATAGAAGGGGCATGCCTAAAAATGATACAAGCCATATATGACAGACCCACAGCCAACATCATACTGAATGGGGAAATATTGAAAGCACTCCCACTTAGAACTGGAACCAGGCAAGGTTGCCCACTATCTCCACTTCTATTCAACATAGTTAATTTTCTTATGTGCAGAGGGTATTATGGCCTATTTTTCTCACTCAGTACATAGTAGTGAATACATAGAAAAACTTAAATATACCTGTAGGAGGAAAAAGAAATATGGCTCTTACAAACTTTGATGAGGAAACTGAGACAGGGTTAAGTATCTTCGAGTTACCCTACTTTTTAGTAATAAAATCTGGATCTCTTAACTTCTAATTTTGTGCTCATGCTCAGTAGTTGTTGATGAGGAATGCAAATCTCATTGGTCTTTGTATCTGGGAAAAAACTCCAAAACCTCCCTTTCTGACTTCCTGAATAATATAAGCAGTCTGAGTTATGGAAACTTACTTTCCAGGTCTAGAATATCCAGGAAAGTCATTGTATAAAAAAAGACATTTACTGCAGATTAAATGGAAGTACTTTCTCATATCAGGAGCTTTTCGTCTTCCCTGTATAAACCGTCTTCCATCTGGAATGGCTCAGTATCGATGTTTACTACTTCCCACTGATTATACACACATTATCTACAATACTTGAAACCTAAAATAGCTCTGCAGGAGTGGTACTTCCATTCCCAGTTTATAGGACCATTCAGACAACTGAGGAACAGAGAGTCCAACAAAGAGCTTGAAGCCACAGAACAGCACCGTGGAACCTCTCAGTGCTCAATGCAGATTTGCTAATTCGAAAGTTTCTGCTTGTTTGTCTCTCTGGGCTACCTCCACACAAAAGAGTAGATCTCAGTTCCCTCTGCACAACAGAATCACTTGGGGATCTTAAAAGAAGAAGAAGAAGAAAACAACACTTGTGACAAGACCCCACCGACAACCAATTAAATTGCAGTCTCTGCTGCTGAAGCCCGAGCACAAAAGCAGCAGCAGGTGATACTGGTGCATCGCCAGGTCTGGGAACCTTTGCTCTAGAAGATATTCAGGAGAAGCATTTGCTGGTGAAAGGAAAAGAGCCACAAAAACAATTCCTCTTTGCCATGGACATCTTAGGGTGGCCACCTCATGTATCCGCCAAACCAGGCCACAGCAGACAATGTAATGGGAGTTGTCTTTTAAAAAATCAAAACAGGGACAATAAACATAATTCAGGCCTGCCCTGGGCTAACGTATTTTCACCCTCTGTATGACCTCAAATTGACTCCTGGTTTGGATTGTGAGTCCAACAGTAAGGACTATCAATACTTAATTTAACTCCGTGCCCCCACTAGGCCTATTAGGGAGTGTTGCACAAAGGATACACACAGTATCTGCACAACGAATACATTCAAGGTTGTTTTTCCTTCTCTATTTTACAGACTGTCATTCATTCATTTTCTCCTTAAAGTAACTGCTAAAATTCTATATGGTAGATAAAAATAAAAGGCAATATTTCCCCAAAACAGACCTAAAAGCTTAAACAAATTTTCTATTGTGAAACAGCTTTCTGGACCGCTGATAGCTACATGCTCCACCTAACTTTGCTCTATTCAGTAGAATATGTCATTTACTCTGAGAATTTTCAGAATCATTCCCTCCTCCCACCATTTCATAGATCTGGATTGGCAGCTAAGATAAATAGACCTACGAATACTTCTTTATATATTTTAACAGCAACATAATTACATCTACACTAAAAAAAAGAGAGGGTTGGTTTGACATGAATAACAATTCTAGGCAAAGTAAATAGGAAATAAGAAAAGAAGTCTATGTTGGATAATGGCCTAGTTCTTGTCACACAAAGCAATGGTCCTTGTCTGATCTCCAGTCTCTAAACAGCAGTTCAAAAGCAACAGTCACAGCAGTAATATGACCGATATAATTGTCTTGAGATCATCTATGATCATAACATAAGATTTACAGCAAACTATTTATTTTGAATAAAAACATCAGAACATTTAAATGGCAAAGATTTACTGTGCACTAATGTACACTTAAAAGAAGCCCTGGGGCACACACTCACTTGAGTCTTTTTTTAATCTTTCAGTTTATAGTTTGCATTGCTAAATTAACATAGAAGCAAATGAGATTTTCCTCTATACCATACAGAATAACAGATCATAGAGGACTTCCAGAGTCTATAGCTCTGTGAAAAGCTCTGAAACACATTTAATTCAAGTCTCTTTCCAATCATAAAAGCTGATTAACTCTCAATTGAAAGCACAATTCTTTACAAAGTAATTCTAAATAAATTGTGTTTTGTTCAGCATATTCCAGGAGAGTTTCTACCCAAGTTTATTAAACAGAAAGATTACAACAAACTTTTTCTAGGAAATTATTTTATACAATGTGCTAGATTATTCAAGACTACTGGTGGGACCATATTAGAGAAGGATCATATGATAAATCAAAAAATACTTATTTAAAAAGGGAAATATAAATTATTCATGGGCAGTCTAAATTAAGAGCAGAAACTGAGAAATAATTTTTAAAAAAATCTAATTCTGGTCCTCTACTGATTTCTGCTTTATGTTTCTTTTCCTTCCAGATGCCCCCTGCAGTTTCTGAAGGTTTAGCCCTCCACTTTCTTTACTCTCCAGAGAATAACAGGCTTCATCCATCACCACCAAGCAGACGGTTCCCAGATCTGTGCTTCAACGCCTCTTTCTTACCACAGTCTCTTCTTGGTTCTACAATTTCATATTCCCAAGTGAAACTCTCACTGGGTTGCCCCTTGCTAATGTCAAACAGTGCACCTACAAATGAATGCTTCATAAAAGTTAGAGATGAATAGAAAGGTCTTTGGTGATACTGACCAATATTTTACACATTGTCCCATTCTCTTTGCAGAATTAACAGACTTGATCTTTCAACCTCTGCTTCATCCTCATTATTTTGCACTGACTTCTTAGCCTCACAGCCTCCATTTTTTAGCCTCCTGAGCCAGGTTTTTTTTTTTTTCCTACAAACCTACCCTAGAAACTCACCTTTGGGCCATGGGAAACATTCTAGGTGCCCGTCTGTAATGGCAGCTTTGACTTCCCTGATTATGGTACAGGCGCCTTCATTGTAGTTGTTGTCTTCTGTTTCCCTGCTGGAAAGATTGCTGTCTCCTGTAACCACAACAACAAAAGCATATCTTTCTCTGCCTCAGTTTCAAAATTTCCCCTGAAGCCCTGAAAAAATAAGTAAGACATTGTTTATGTTTGGAAATTTGCATTTGAACTGTGGGAATGATGATTAACATGTTTTCTCTACCTTATGGTGTAAAAATCTGTTTGATTTTTTTTCCTTAAGAAATAGGGCATTCCTCACTCCAGTGGATCTAAATATCATTTTAAACCAGCTTTTACTTTATTATTTTGAGTGATTTTATAAAAAGAAAGAAGTCTAGGTTTTGCCATATCCTAGTGGAGGTAAAAAATAAAATAGAAAACAGAGTAATACAAACACCCTTTGGGAAAAGGAAAAAATAGTTTTGT
Organism: Cheirogaleus medius; assembly: GCA_008086735.1. Taxonomy (NCBI): domain Eukaryota; kingdom Metazoa; phylum Chordata; class Mammalia; order Primates; family Cheirogaleidae; genus Cheirogaleus; species Cheirogaleus medius. The sequence continues at coordinate 70,232,938 of VBSM01003176.1, read as the reverse complement.
TTTTTTCTTAAAGATTATTCAATCTTAAGGTTTTATAGATAGCCTAGTGTGCTGTTATTGAGGCACAGAAAGAAGTGCTTCAAGACAGAATGTTAAGTTGCACTACTGCATACTCCATGTTCCAATAATGTCTGATAGCATGTTGGCACAAAATGGTTAAATAATAAAACCTCATTCTGCTACACTCCAAGGGGTTGCTAGAAAAGTGACAATTCCTGCAGAAGTGGAAAGACTTTTTCAGATATGACAACCTGGAAGTTGTACTCCTTCGCCCAAACTAAGGACAATCTACATAGCTTCAACCCCTCTACACAGAAATATCAATAGCAATGGTATTCCTGGATAATAAGTTGTGGCAGCAGGAAATTTGCAGATGAAAGAGATTGAAACCCCTAAGTTTCTAGAAATACATTGACTTGTCCAGTATTTAGGAAGATGGATAGCTAGAGCTACATACACAGTTGATGAAGACCTCAATAAGATAATTATTTGAACACCTGTCTGTATCCTTTGCCAGACTGCACACTCCATTCTTATTCACCATAACATGTACCCCAATAATTTATCATAGTGAATGGTACATAGCAGGTATTACATAAACAAATTTGAGAAGGCACTGAGGATTTTCTACAAATAAAGTAAAAGTCCTAATAAGAAGGAAGGACAATTCCTGGCATGGGTGAAATGGAAGATGATGAGTAGACAATATGGAAGTAAGCAACAAAGAAAGAAAATAATAACAGCAAACTCTTATATAGCACTTACTATGTGCCAGGTAAAATTATATATGCAAATATGTCCAATGCTGTCATTAATTCTCTGTGGTGGGTACTAGCACTATTATATCATATTAGACACCTCAGGCACAGAAGTATTAAGTGGTCGGTCTGAGGTCATACAACATGCAAATGTCAGAGCTGGAATTTGAATCCAGGAAGTTTTCACTACAGTGAGGTCTACAAAAAGAGTATCTCGAAAGGACAAGAACAGCCTATTTTCCTAATAGAGTGAAGTGATGAAAAGCATCTGTGTGAGGAAAAATCAGAAGTAATGGTAGTGTTGCAATATATATTTTTGAAGCTTTGTATATGCCATGTGCATAGATTTGTGTGCACGTGTATAGTTTATACGTGCAAATGTGTGTGTAAATGCTTCAGTTAACTATTTATGTACTGGTTTGGGGTAGTTTATTACATATTGTGAATTTAAGAGTGCTCTACTGATCTTTTATATTATCTTTATAAAAGAAAAAAAAATTGAACTGGGTATATACCCTGCTTGCACCTGTGGTGAAAGCTGTAGTGCTCATAGTGTCAAAACTGTATTATTGATCCTATTATAGAATGTTTTACAACGTAATTTCCCTAAAATTTTAGTTCTGTGAGATATTATGAGGTGTCACCAGGAAAACAAGTTTCATAGTTAAATAAACCTGGGAAATTTTAAGTTAAACAAAACTAAATCACTTGCATTATAGCAAGGCTTCACATTGCCATTAACACACAAATATGTGTTGTCAATCTCCAAAGGCCACCTGTTCTACCGAACAAGTCACAGGATCATGATTTCATAGAAGAAACTTTGAGCAGCACTGCCTTGGAGATTTCTTCCCCTGTGTGGCAGTTTTACACATTATAAGTAGGCCGGCCTGTGTTTTGCAGACTTGGCCATCAACTTGCCTTCTACATTGGAGAACCACTAAAAGTGTTATATGGGGAATACTTGATCTATTACATTTGCTATTTGAATGCAACCCTCAAGAAAACAGGCTAACCGGATGTTTTATGTGATGTTTTGCCATGGTTGTAAAAGATGCAACATAAATTCTAACAACTATTTAATTTTTATTTAGTTTACACACTTCCATTCGTTGGACCTTTATAACAGATTCTATGCACTTTATAGAAAACATATTTTCTTGTTCATCTGCATATGCTTAAGCTAAAAAAAACAAGTTTTCAAAGAACATTGAATGTAATGTATTTCTAGGTTGCTATAACCCTGCTTCTCTCCTTCAAGATTGGTTTTAGAAATTAATCTAGTAAGCTTAGCCCCACCCCATAAGTAACTTACTTTTTGGTGGGAAAGGCAGTCGAGGACCACTCAGCATGCTATAAGAGAGAAGCAGGGGAAGTACCCAGAGACTACCTAAGTCTGTGCAGGAGTAGGCTTCACATAGGAGGTGCTGGACGAGTTGAGTCTTGAAAAGTGAGTAAAAGTTTTGCAGCTTTATAAGTATTTCATGCAGGGTAATCAGCATGAAAAACTTCAATGAATCATCACAATAATGAAAACAAATTATGGAGCACCTACTATATTCAAGGTAAGAAAGTTAATTTCCTATATACATTTTCTTATTGAGTCCTGACATCTGTCATCTGACTCCATTTTAAAGATCAAGAAAAAGGCTTAGAAATTTCAGTAACATGCTCAAGGCCCACCAGATCCCAGTCTTCTCTGGTGACATGAGAGAGCACAGTGAGCTCCGGCAGCAGTAATTCATCTCATACAGCAGTAATATAGGCCAGGGATGGTCATGACAAATTGGTAGAATTATGGAGCTCACATTTCGGGCCAAGCACAATTCTAAGCCTCTCACTCACTCATGCAATGTGTTCCTCAAACTATCTGATGGAGAAAGTAGTATGATCACGCCCATTTGTCAGATGGAGAAACTTTGTTTAGAGAGATTAAATAACTTGGCCAAGGTCACAGAGCTTGGAAATAGTAGAGCTATGATATGAACCAAGGCAATTTGATATTGGGGCCTTTTAACTATCATGTTCTATGGCCCACTAGCACAATGATGTGCTGTATTTGGAGATGAGGAAGAGTTCCTTTATTATTAGAAAAATATTTCTTCTAAAAGTTTAAAAGTTTGGGCCAGTATTGCCAGCATTAAAATAGCTGTTTAAGGCAACAATTTCCCCTTTCTCTCAGGTATTACTAAAACAAAAAAGTTACTATTAAAAAAACCCCACTTTTCAGCAAATCTAAGAGACAAATATATTCTGTAAGATCCAATAACTAACCATGGCAGATAAGACCAGCACAGATGCTGCTCTGGGGAAAATGGACAGAGTGTTTGCCCAGGGGTTGCAGAACCGAAAAGACATCATAGCACATGCATCTACCATTATATGATGAGGATTATAAAATAAAAATATCAAAGTTAATTTTAAAAATTACACACTGAATGTGTGTATTGATGAAAATGCCTGTATAAAATATCAGGTAACATAATCCAAATATTATTTATATAATGATCAATTATTATATATTAGTTTTCTGGGGTTGCTGTAACAAAATATCACAAACTCTGGGGCTTAAACAACAGAAATGTATATTCTTACAATTCTAGAGGTTATGAATTTGAGATCAAGGTGTAGAAAGGGTTGGTTCCTTCTAAAGCTCTCAGGGACAATCTATTGCATGCCTCTTTCCTAGCTTCTGGTGGATTGCTGACAATCTGGGACGTTCCTTGGTTTGTAAATGCATGACTTCAATCTTTGACTTCATGTTCTCGTGCTGTTCTGCCTTTGTGAGTGTCTGTGTTCACATTTTCCCTTTTATAAGGATGCTGGCCATATTGCATTAGGGGCCTATGCTACTACTGCATAACTTCATATTAACTAATTACATCTGCAATGACCTATTTCCACATATGGTCAAATTCAGAGGTACTAGAGCTTAGGATATCAACATAGGAATTTGGGAGAACAAAATTCAACTCATAAATGGTGTTTGTTCTAGTAATGTATGAATGGTTTAATATTAGGAAACCTAATAATGTAATTCACTATATTAAAAGCTTTTAAAAAAATTCAACACCCATTCTTGATAAAATAACTACTAAACATAATAAAAGTGCTTTGAATTTAACCCAAAGTGTAGTATTATGCCTTTTAGAGAAATACTAGAAACATTCACACTTAAATAATCAACGAGACCAGAATCTCCTCATTTCATATTATACAGGTAGTAATAGCAATGCAATGAGAGCAGATAAAAAGTAAAGATATAAAAAGTAAAAAATGAGAAGGAAAAATATTGTATCTTGCCCAGAGTATGATTATTGTACAGAAACTTTCAGGAGAATAACTTAACTATTTAAAAACAGGTAAGTCAGTAAGGTGGTGAGGTACAACTGTGATATACAGAAATGAAGATAAGACCCTTTAGAAAAATTAACAATAAAGGATAAAATATCTAGGCATAAATTGAAAAGAAATTAGCAAAACCCATAAGAAGAAAATTGTTAGAGATTAAAGAGGGAAAAAATGGGAAGCTACATAAGTATTTTTTGAAATATATGTAGAGAAACTCTGAAAGACTACATGATAAACTCTGCAAGAACACATAGACCCAAGAACAGTTGCTGTGTGTGTGTAAGTTGGGGGCATTATAAGAATTTTATTTTTATTTTTATTTTTTTCAGCATATTAAGGGAGTACAAATGTTAAGGTTACATATATTGCCCTTGCCCCCCTCCTCCCTCAAGTCAGAGCTTCAAGCGTGTCCATCCCCCAGATGGTGC
>VBSM01003176.1:70189236-70228301 GCA_008086735.1 Cheirogaleus medius | reverse complement strand
GGCAAAAACACCTGGCAGGCCGGATAAATGTCCTCGGCAGGCAGCATGTGGCCTGCGGGCTGTAGTTTGAGGATGCCTGGTATAAATGGTGCTAGCTCGCTGTCGTTTCTTAGAATTGAGTAATATTCCATTGTGAGCATATACCAAATTTTGATTATCCACTCATGAATTGACAGGCACTTGAGTTGTTTCCATGTTCTTGCAATAGTGAATTGTGCTGCCATAAACATTCGGGTGCAGATGTCTTTATAATAGAATGTCTTATGCTCTTTTGGGTAGATGCCCAACAATGCTATTGCCGGGTCGAATGGTATTTCTAGTTCTAGCTGTTTGAGGTATCTCCAAATTCTTTTCCACAAAGGTTGCACTAATTTGCGATCCTACCAGCAGTGTAAGAGTGTTCCTGTCTCTCCACATTGTACTCTTTAATATACATATAATAAATATTTTAGGTGATGTCAATAATATTCTGTAAGCAATACACAATAGACAAATCATTCAGAATAAATTTTGCAGGCCTGTAAGCTTGTACCTAAGTTGCTGTGCTGTGAATCAAGTGCAAATTCATTTCTCATCATGAGATGAAGCAAAATGAGGACTTTAAACAGCAGTGAGATCACATGAAAATTAACTGGCAAGGTCTTGCTTTAGAAAAATGATTTTTTAAAAAGCCTTTCAGAGGAGTTCAGCAGGAACCTGTTGAATATGCATCTGTAACTTTCCTGCCATATACTATAAGATATTCTTGAGCAGAAATTAGAAGTGAGAAGTTAGAAGATATTCTGCTTTCTTTAGTAATGGCAATTTCATGATCAAACATCATTCAAATGCAACAAACACTAAGCATTTTGTTGTGACTAGAGTTTGCACAAAAGTAAGGAAATGACTCCGATTAGAGAACAACCAAGCAGGAAAAAGCACTTTCTGTGCAATTCTCCTGGGACCCAGGGAAGAAAGTGTTAGGGCATCTTCAGGATCACGTAGTGTATGGGTTACAATCTGGTCATGCAAGCTTAAAGGATTTGGGTGGTCGCATGCTCAAGAGAGGAGTCATAGGCCACTTAAAGCCATCTTTCCTCCATCAATTTAAAAGAGGCAGACCATGTTGTTTCCTTATGAACAGGTTTTTCATCAAATTAAGTGACTCTCACAGGATGAGGCTTTTTGATGACTAGGTCTAGAAAACACATTTATTCCTTTAACATTTTTACCTTCTAGATAAAATTAGCATCAAAAGTAAAAACTCATGTTAGGACAAGATTAAGATAGTAATGAGATTGTTACATATTTTTTTTCTCCAATTAACTGAAGTCCTTCCTCAATTTTGTAACATAATTAAAATGAAATCTATGAAATGTAGATATATCTGACAACCAAAATTAGAGGAATATAACATTGTAAGAGCTACAAAGAACATAATTTTGAAAATTCAAAATACGGGACATTTCAAAAATTGCCATCTTCAAATGACTTCTCATATTTGTTCATTAGAAAATAGTATTCCATCCAGTAAGCTGAAGAACAACATATACTTCAGCAACAAACAGTGTAGCAGTTGGGAGCATTGACTCCCAGTCAATGCTGTCTGACCAGTCAGACAGCCCAGGTTTAAATCCCTGCACTCTTACCTGCAAGGAGTGTGACCTCCAGGAAGTTACTGAACCTCTCTGAGTCTCTTTCTTCTTTTGTAAAATGGAGATTGGATCATTTTCATTGGGTTATTGTATTAAATGAGTCTTTTTATTACTAAGAAATTGTTTTTGTCTCAAATAATTACACTGTTTCCTATTAAGTCCAAAATATAATACTGTAGAGATGATACTTGAGAGATGTAATTTAACATAGAAAAGTAGGCAGTTGAGCACAAGGACTCTAATTGAGACGGACATGTTTTCAAATCTGCATTCATCTGCTCACTAGATGAATGTTTTCTGGCAATTTATGTAAGCTTTGCATGACTTGGTTTCCTTATCTGCAAAATGCATCTGAGGTAACTATCTCATGTGTTCTTGAAAGAATTAAATGGATCAATAATTAAATGAATGAATGCTTGATGTAGTCTCTGGTACATGAAATGGATTAAATGAATATTAGTAATTACTGTTATTGCATATCATCTCATAAGGTGATACAATTGATCATGTATTTAGTAATTTTCTCTACCTTAAAAATCACTATAGATTACCATTTAGTAGTAATCAAGATGAATGAAAGAAAAAAGGTGTACCTCTAATATAGAGCTCTGTTCCAAAATGTGGTATATGCGGCAAGAAGGTATGTAAGATGATCCACTAGAATGCAGGAAGAAACCATTAGAATCCTTAAAATAAGAAAAATAAAGTTTCAATAATATTTAATATATATATATATATATGTAGAGAGAGAGAGAGAGAGAGAGAGAGAGAGTATTGCATACAAATAGGGATCAGGCCTTAAGAAGAGTTTATGGATTTGTGTGAATTTTCAGGAAGTTTAGAGATAATTGACGTAGAAGGATAAAAAGATTAGGATTAGGATAGACTGAATGGCCACCACCACAGTGGGTTTCTAGTGCAGTTCTGCCATTTATTTAGTCTATAATTCTGGGTAGGAGGTACCAGATGTAGTCCCAGAATGAGCAACATTAGCATCATGTGGGGACTTGTTGGAAAGGCAAACTCTGGAGCCTACCTCTGACCTACCGAATAGGAAATTCTGAACGTGAAGTTCAGCTCTGTATTTTAACAAGCCTTCCAGGTGATCCCGATGCATGCTGAAGTTTGAGAACCATCTTCACAGGGACTCACTTATCTTCACTGGGTTCATTCCCTCCGACATAAAACAAAGAGGTCCAATTATTAATACTTCCTTTTCTGTCTCCTTTATTTCTTCCTTCCTTCTTTCCTTTCTTCTTTGTTACATCCATCTTTTCTTCCTTCCCTTTCTTTCGTTCTTCTTTCACTTCACATGTCCAAGATTAAATTGATTTCATCAATCAAATGCCTCAACTTGTGGGTACTATAATTTATTAGTCCATGAGACACTATTTTATTTCACTCATTAATTCTACCCTATTATTTTTGCTTTCATTCTATACATACAAAACCATTTACTCCCTGCCACAGGCGAAAACTCCTCTGTATTTAAACCTGTTCTTCCAACCCACCTACCCCTTATCACGTTATTAAGGCCTCATACCAGATCTTGTTTCTATCTGCCCTTCTGGCCAAAAAACAAATCACTGTCAAGCTATCTATCTTACTAATTTCTAAACCCTTAACTTTGTTGGAGTTATTTTAGTAATTATTTAATATTGGCCAGGGAAAGTTCAAACATTAATAATTTAAATTTATGGGAAAAACTCATTACAATTATAAATTCATCTATGATGGGGACATTCAGCCTGAGACTGTAAGTCATAAATTGAAAATCAAATTAATTTGTATACTGTAGACAGGAAAATCAGGAAATTATGACCTCAAAATTATTTGATATTTTAGTTTTGTTACATATTGATAAAAATATCTTATTCAGAAAATTGTCACATTAAAGAATACCTTTAGCAAATTCATAGTTAGTATTTCTGCTCTGTCAGAAGCATCTCATGAAATGTAAGGAGTGTAAATTGCTTTCTACGAAACAATCAAGAATTTTTGTCAACTGAGTAATTGTTTCTGTGTGAAAGATTACTTGCAAAACTATTTTCAAGAAAATGCAGAAGGCTTGAGAAATAAGGTTTCAATAATACAAGGAATTATTCAAAAAATTCATATGAATCACTTAATTTGACTTTTGAATTACTTAATCCAAGTGTGAGTAATTTTTTTCTGAAATAATCTTTAATTCTTTATTATTGTGTAAATGAGAAATGTGTAAGAAGGTAACATGGATTCAAATCATTTGATTGATTGATTTCAGGCAAATTACATTCAAGCAACATACACAGGCAGTCTTCACTTTGCTGTGTTATGTGGAACCATAAAAATGTCTTTGTATGTGGATATCCTGCAAAGCAGTCTTAATAATCATTAATGTCCTGTGGCCTTTAAATTTTTTGTCAATACATAAAACATTCCTATTGTCATTTATAAATACATAAAGAAATGAAACATAACAAATCCAATACTTTATTATAATTTAAAACTTTAGTAATATTTGAGAATTAAAGTGTTTTATTTATTTGTAAAATCTTATCAGGGAGACCTGCTTCTGAGAACATGGAGAAGACATATTAATACTTTTCTCTATTTTCCCCACTAAGAACAAATAAAAACCATGGACATTACATTTAAACAAATATAAGAAAACTAAAAATTGGAGAGAAAAATGTAGATCGTCCAGGGAATCCAGGACCTGAGTAACACTATGGAGGTAGATTCCTTGGGTCTTCTTTTTGCCTCATAGATTCCACACTTGGAGGTGAAGAAGCCAGCAACCCAAAAAGGCCACTGTGTGCAGACAAAAAACAACGCCAATAAAAGCCTCTGTATCTAGATAAAGGACCAGGAAAAAGGCAGCCGAGCAACACCTGAAACTTTTAGACAATAACCTTCTACTTCAAATATTTACCGCTGAAAAAAAACTGCAGCCCTTTTTCCAAAATGTCAGCCTAGGCTGAGCAGTGAGCCCAGACTTTCACCTTTTGGGAGCATCATGTCAACAAACTTTATTTTAGGAAAGAGCAGAGTATTGGGGCAATATAGGGGCATCTGAGTAGAAATCAATATTGTTGTGGAAGAAATTCTGGGAGAACAAGATGCCCTACCTGGATTAGTTTAAATGTGGGTTAAATAGAATGAGTAAATAAATTAGCAATGATTTTAAATTATGAAGACTTGAAAATAACATCCTTTTAAAAGATGCAATAATGAGGACTTTGCTCCCTTTTTCTTAACAATTCCATTCATTTCAAATCACAAGATTGGGTCTGTGCACTCAACCTAGGAAATCTTCATGGGTCTGCGCTCTGCTCTTCCTAAAGAACAAATTAATAATGTAGCTGAAATCAAGCCAGCAATTAGGAATTAATTGTAGGGCATCTATTCTCCATGACCTTGGATAGACTCCTACCCCTTAGTACAGGAGACACTAGCAGTTACATCTGCAGGCAATAGCTTCCTGCACGCGGCCCTGAAATTCAATTAAATCAACATTTTGAGCTCCAGCTGTAACATTTTAAGTTACTGCTGTACACCTGGTGTCCACCCACTGTGCTCAAACAAAAGGAAGTCACAGCTGACATTATTGGTATTGGAGCAAGCAAATAGCCTGTTGCCTTGGGAAAAGAATTAAGCAGTGAAGCCTTGAAATATTAGAGTCGGATTAAACATGGACAGCATGGTCTAAAGAAATTTATTCACTCCTGGGAAGAAACTGTGATAAGTAAACCCAAATGAAAGAAACACACTGGCAACACACCGCAAAAATCTTGTACATTGTTTTTCTTTTTGCAGGAGACATTATAAAGAACATTTGCACAACTTATACTTAAGCAAGAGAGAAAATTAATGATATTTTAAAATTTTATATGGAAGACTTTCATACCTAATCATGGTCCTGTGTGTGCAGGTGGCTCTAACTTCCGTCTACAAATTTTTATTTAATTAACTTTGTACCAAGCATTATTCTAGCACCAGAGTCATGATGTTGGACAAGCCAGATACGATCCATGCCTTCACTGAGCTTACCTTCTCACAGGCATGGGCAAAAATATGCAAGCAAACACAGGCTTAAAATTATTTTAAAAATTATAAGTGCAATAAAGAAAATAATAATGGCCCTTGAAATTGAGGGTTACTCAGGTGGGTGGAAGACTATTTTACCCTAGGTAGTCTAAGACGGCCTGTTTGAGGAGGTGGATTTGAGCCCGTGTAATGAGTATGGAACAAGCATTGCACTCCAGGAACAGGAAAAATGAGAACCAAGGTGCTGGGCCAGGAAAAATTTGGAATGTTTGAGTGAAAGAAAAAAGGGCGATGTGCCTAGGGTGTAATGCATGGGAAAGAAAGAAGAGATGAAGTCAAAGACATACCCAGGGAGCAGACCCACGCTAGCTAGTCACTTGTTCTTATTTAGAGTTCCGCATAAAAATGTGAAATAATAGTTTTCTCCATTAGAAATTACAAAAAAAAGGGAAAGATGTCAAAATCTGTTCTTGGCTGCACTTTAGACCACGGGAAATTTCTGGAGTTGACAACTGCCTTCTGCAGCAGCGGTTGGCATCAAAAGCAGGTGTCAGTCGTAAGCAGTTAGGATAAACGAGAGAGAAAAGTTTCAGTGGAATAGTCCACTCTTCTTTATCTTTTTATGAGACATTTCTACAATATTTCTTTGCATTGTAAGGCAGGAAGATTTTTCTTGATTATGAAAGCGTTTACAGTCTTACCACCTAGTTAAAATTGTGTGCGTTATAGGAGTGTTTCCTTCTAAACATTAGAAACTGTCTCCATGGGCTAATGCAGTTGCATCAGATTATTCCCGGATCCAATTAACTCTCATATTCTGTCATTCTTTAAAACCTGGATCTGGCAGTGACAGGATTGAAGCACGGAAGTGTTATAACCAGCATACATCCAGAATCAAATAACACTTCAGATTTTGCAAATAGGTAGGATAGAGCAACAGGATAATTTATGACAACCAGAAGGAATGTCCAGTGGGCATTGAGGTTCCAGAGATACTATGCTTAAGGAGAACTTACCTATTCATGGACTCTCCAATTTCGGGTCACCATTCCAACATCAGAATTCAAAAAGGAAGGACTAGTTGGGGGAAGGGATTTGGGATCCATATCATAATGGAAGTGTTCCACGGACTATTGATCCAAATGGAAACTTTGAATGAGGCACCCCGGTACAGACTATAATTGACCTAGTGAAAGAGGATAATAGGATTTTTGGAGAGTTTTGAAAATTTGCACATTAGTTGGAAAGGTCATTCCACTAAAAAGAGAACATTTTAATTGTGAACTTGTCTTGGTAATTTTTCTCACACAAATAAGGAAGAATAAATACAGAGACTTTTTTTTGGGTTCGTGATGGCCAAGTAGAGTGACTGTGCCATCTTGTTTTTAGGGATAGAAAGTGAGGAAATTGTTAGATATATAGTGTAAACCTCATAAAAATGGCTTTAAAAATTTGATACTGGAAAATATAAGTTCATGGCCAGGCTCTAAATAATATCACTCAACAAGAATTAAAAAAAAAAACGAACAAAAAAAACCCACATGAAAATTCCCAGTACTAAAGCTCAAAGAAGCATACTGTATTAAATAAATAAATATAAATATACACATGCATATATATATATTCAATATGGCAGCACAAGGAGAGCTCTGATAATCGTGAATTTTAAAAAGATTTGTATTAAATAAAGAGAGTTAATTTATAGACTCCACAAAACAAGGCAATTCTCCAAGCACTTACTATTAATAGTCAATATTAATTATATTAAAGGGAAGAGCAAATTAAAATATATCACAAACAACTATAAAGAAGTCTAAAACCAAAGATTTTTATTTCAGTGATATGATCACAGACAGATGTAGATTGTGGCCTATATTTCAGGTATAGTATTTGACATTTTGGCTTATCAGAATTTGTAAAAATTAATAAAAGTTGTCTTTAAGTTGTATTTGGAGAAAGGCAAAACAAACCGGAACAAACTGAGTTGTGACTCATCCACAGCTTAAGCAAACTAGTATAATCTTGTGAGAACAAGAAAAGAAGACGGAAATGCACAGCTACTATTTTTTTCAACATTGTTCTTAAAGGAAATCATTTTCAAACTATAAAGATATGAACAAACCCAATTATTTGACAATTGAGATATTTGGGGTAAATTATCATTTGGCAAATGATCTCTGATGCAAACATTTCCACTTTCTCTTTGAAATACGAAGACAGAAAAAAAATGCTCGCTCCAACATCAGTAACACTGAATTCATTACAAGAATCTTGGAAAAATTTACACACACACACAAACAAAACAGAAGAAGGGAAAAAATAGTATGAGACTGGAAAATGACACAAATGGAGCAAACTTCCCAGGCTGAAAAATCTTTACAAAACCCCTTAGCTGTTACCCGTTCTCTGTCCACCTATTTCAGAAATGTGAGGTCTATATTAACCATATCAAGCATGACTTCATAACTTGGATTTTAAAAATTCTTAGTGTCATTTTGTTGGTTTAAATAATGCTTTCTGGAATTTATCATTCCTGATATATATACCATTACTAAGGAAAAATATTACAGAGTATTTTCATGTTAGTGTGGTAGCTTGAAAAATGGCCCCCCAAATATGACCACATTCTAATCCCTGCAACCTGTGAATGTTACCTTATATGGCAAAAGGGATTTTATAGCTGTGATTAAATGAAGGATTTTGAGATAGGGAGATTATCCTAGATTATCCAGATGAGCACAATATAATCACAAGGGTCTTTATAAGAAAAATACTTGAAGGGTCAGATTCAGAGGAGAAGGTGATATGTTGGCAGAAGCAGAGGTTGGAGAGACGTGCTTTGAAGAAGGGAAAAGGGACCATTGGAAGCTGAAAAAAGTAAGGAAATGAGTTCTCCCCTCAGAGCCTCCAGAAGGACCCAGCCCTGCTGACAATTTGACTTTGGCTCATCAAAACTCATTGCAGACTTCTGACTTTCAGAGCCATAGAAAGTAAATTTGTGTTGTGTCAAGCCACCAAACTCATAGTAATTTTTTAAAAATGGTGTCAATAAGAAACCAATAGAGTTAGTATAATCCAATGTTATAAATATATAGATATGACCTTCAAATGTGAGCAGGTGTTACTTTTGGTTGATGGGATAATTTCTTCATGCCTTTTTATGTTTTTTCAAAGTTCTGCAATAAACTTGTATTACCTTAGGAATTAGAATGAATGTAATAAGTTTTATGAACCAGTGGGCATATATAGGTTGAGTTTGTGAGTTATTTTTATTTCTACATATAGTTTGAAACTAAGGCAGTCTCAAGGTCAATCTTTTCCTCATCCTAGGTGTCCATTGGTAAAAAAAATGTTAGTTTTGTAGTTCATTGTTTGCTTATTTTTTATAGTTTCTTCCATATATTCATGATTTTAGCAACTATTGTTTATTTAAATATATTGTTACTGTTATTTCATGCAAACTTCTTTTTGTAATAAGAGATGCTCCCTCATTGCCCTAGAACATAACGTTAAAAATGTTAATTGCTGATTTTCCACTTACACTAATCATAATTTTACAGCTTCACGATGTCTTTCCTAAAGGACCTCTATGATAATGCATGATTCTCGTCCTTATCATTATTAACTTTTTGAGGTTAATTTCATATTTTGCCTTGATGATTATTCCTAGATTATCCTAAATTGTATCCATATTTTTAGCTTATTGATTTATCATAAGTTTGAACAAACTCCTATGTCTATGGAAAAACTGTTGTAAGAGCTTTTTTTCCAGATGTTCCTGGGCCAAAATCATTCGTTCCAGAAGTTGCTTCAGTGGTTTCTTCTCAGCTTCTGTAAAAGTGACTTTACTACTGCTTTTTACAATTCAATACCAATGATCTTACAATTTCCTAAAAAGCACTTTATAAAATCTACATAGTAACTATGAAAAATTTCCTGTGTCGTATCTTTTTCTTCTCTACTTTAATCATATAAGAAAAAAAAGGACTGAGATATCTGTTCTCAAATAATAACTTTTCTTTTATATTTTTATTTTTCATGCTTATGATTGGAAAAAAAATGAAGTCAGGTTTCTTGACTAATTGTTCCTGACCTGTGCTGTCAGATTCTCTCACTCAGATGAGAACTGAATAATCACAGAAGTAAAAAATTAGTTTAATAGACAAAGTAAGGTGTTTAAATTATATTAGAAAATAGTTTTCTAGACATTATAACTCTTCTTCAAAGTCAAGGTTAGTGCCTTAGTGCTTTATATAAACACTAAATCAAATTAATTTGTTTTGAACTGATATGGGAAATTGTTTCTAAGCGGAAAAGAAATCTTAAGACAATTATAGCATTTGTTTAAAGAACTTGAGAAATAAATCTGCATCAAATAAAACAAATGGTGCTTTCTAGAATTTTTTATTTTACCTTTCTTCAATTCTGGATGATTAAATTATTTTGTTGGAGTGAAATAGTTTACATGACAAAGTTAAATTAAAATATATTACTGAGGCTGGGTACAGTAGCTCACATATATAATCCTAGCACTTTGGGAGGCCGAGGTAGGAGAATCACTTGAGCCCAGGAGTTTGAGGTTGCAGTGAGCTATGATGACACCACTGCACTCTATCCTGGGTGACAGACACACAACCTGTCTCAAAAAAATAAATAAATAAAAATAAAAAAATTAGCCAAGTATGCTATGCCCGGTATGCTTTTAGCCTGTCGAATTTCCTTTACTACTTCCCATAAAGTGGATATCTGATAGTAACATATTGTCTCAGTTCTTCGTTTCTTTCAAAAATGAAGGCAATATTTGTTTTGCCTTCATTTTTTTAAAGAAAGCTTTTCTGGATATAGAATTCTGGCCTCCATTGTTTCTGCCAAGAAGTCAATGTTGGTCTTATTGGGATTCCCTTCTAAGCTATGAGTCATTTTTCTCTTGCTGCATTCAAGAGTTTCTCATCTTTGATACTCATTTAAAACTCATTTAAGAGTTTTTAAGCATGGCATGTGCCAAGGTCGCTCAGATACACTGCTGAAAACATTGTCAGGGTTTGTTTTATCTACTTACTGTATAGAATGGGAATGAAAAAAATGCTATTTTGTAAAATTTTATCCATCACTGATGTGTGCCTGTGACAATCTGTTTGTTTTTCAGAGATTCTTATTTCACGGCTCTTTTCTCCCCATCTGGTTTAAGAGACCAGGTTCTACAAAGGGGAAGAAAATGCAAAGATGCGGCTCTGGCGCCCTAAATGTGGCCCTATGGGTCACTGGAGAGAGGAGGAGAGCCCAGTGATGATAAATGCAGGAGAGTTTGAGACTTGGTAACTGATGCCTAATCAGAATGTATGAGCCTCTGCAATGCCTCTAGTCCTTTCATTTTTATTTCTTTTGAGCTGATATTAGTTTGCTTTTTGAAAAATAACTTTAGCAGGGTTAGAACATTAACCCACACACCAACTGTAGATGGCAGGGGGAGAAAGCCAACAGAATCAAAAAGGACTAACCCATTTCTAATGCAGGAAACCATACTGGTTTGGAAATGCAGACCACTAACACTGAATAATTTCATCTCACTATAAATAGCACATTAGCTGAGAAGGAAAATCAGCTAGGCAATGACTGAAAAATATCTTCAAAGTGCTTGCTTTACCACTTTTTTGTAAATATATTCTTTGCAGTAACTGGTAAATTAAGTAAATTACTGACTACATGGACATCTAGCACTAATGAAGGAGATTTTTTTGTTATCTCATTTGTTCAATGCAGAAAATCAAGGTGGAAAATGCAGGTAAGACAGCATTTTTGTCCTAGGACAGGAATGAATTCCATTAGTTATTTACATCAAACCAATTTACTAATCCCCAAATCTGCATTTGATTTTCCATAAACAAAGCTTAAATTGATAGAATTAATTTAAAACTAGAGTAGTAACAAGTCTCTTACCTAAAGAGATGAAAAACATTGCCAATGTTAACATCCACCCAGGAGGAGTAAGAAAAAAAAAATGAAAGTTTTAATTGATGCATGGTGAAGCCCTCAGGTTTCCATGCACAGTCTACCAAGCTATAGATTTAATATAAAAATGTAAAACAATGTTCACACTTATGGTTACTTAGGAGTCATTAGAAATTAGATGAGGGAAACTAGAAGGCTGTTGGGATAGAGATACTGAGAGCAGCAGTGACATCCAACAGGGTAGGTTCTCACCTCTTATAACATTTTGACTCCTCATTCTATTTATTTGTTAAATGTCTATCCTCCCTGAAAACTTCCAAGCTCACAAAGCAGAGATTCAATCTTTTTTTTTAATATATATGTGTATTTATTTATTCATAAACCATATATGTGTACACTTCTGTACTAACATATTATACATGATATAAAACACATTCCCAATAATAGAAACATTAAAAGGACACATTAAGAGAAACATTAAGGGAAAATAGAGTATTTTCTTCCTGTGCCCCATATGAATTTTCTTGTACATCTCATGTTGGACACCACTGCCTTAAATCCTGGTCCTAGAACAGAGACCTTGTCTTAAGAATAGTGACTGTGGCTTCAAGGAGAGATGAAAAACTCTTGGCCTATGCGTTAGCTAAGCGATACCTTTCAGGAGCTGTCCCTGAGTGTCTGGGTTAAAAGTGTCGATTGCATATCTTACACAGAGATTCAATCTTATTCATTGCTGAGTTCACGGTTTTAAAAACTCCGGCTAAAATATATTAGTTATAATGAATAAATGGAACATATTCAAAGATTTTTCCAATGAAGAAGATAATATTTGGGGCAAGGATAAAGCCTTAGTTTTGTAGAGTCAACAGCATCAAGGAAAGGCATGCCGGAGTCCAAGCGGTTCAGGGTGCCAGCTTTGTAGCTGGGAGCCAGGTTATAATCCTGGTGTTGTAGTTCTTAGAGCTGTTTGCAAATATTCTGCATCTTCTCCAGCCTGGCACATAGGAGGCTTATGCTTTCTCACTTCCTTTTAAGATGTGATTTGATTTTGCTGATGGAATATGAACAGAAGTGCCATGTTTTACTTTTGAGAGTCTGTGTATGATTCTTCACACTTCTGGCCATGGCCATCCTGAATGCATGGATGACGTAAGTGGGAGCCTCACTCTGCCAAGGTCCCTGAGTGACTGGGAAGGGGAGGGCCGACTCACCTCTGTACACTTAAATTCAACACTTTTAAAAGTTATTGCCTACTTTCATTTCTACAGTTGAAAACACAATCATTTTCTCTATTTTTTTTCAAAATAAAAAATGAATGGGAAATCAGTTAAACTGTAGCAAAAAGCTAATGAGAAACATGTTGAAAATTTAAGGCTAAGTCTGACCCAAAATCACTCTGGATAACAGCCAATGTGGATGGTTGGTGGGACTGTCAAAAAAAAAACCCACTGGAATCCTGCAATTCTATCCATTCATGTCCAGTTTCACAACTTATCTTACGTTATCTTACAATTATTGTCAGACCTTAATCTGCAATGTATTAATGGACTCTCTAGAGAAGATTCGATAGCTAATAAAAATAGGAAATGCTTTATATATGAAGACTATGAGGATAAAAATGTCTGTAATATAACAATATAAGATATTTGTATAAAATAAGACAAAATGTAGCATTTAACACTTTTCTTACTCTATCCTTAGGCATTCTACAAAACTGAGAGACATAGATGAATATAAATATAATTACAAATAAAAAAACCTATTTAAAATCTCTGTAGTAATAAAACAGTAATTTAAGGACTTCTTTTCAACATTAATAATAAAATTCTTGGCCTAGCATGGTGGATCACACCTGTAATCCTAGCACTCTGGGAGGCTGAAGTGTGAGGATTGCTTGAGCTCGGAAGTTTGAAATCAGTCTGAGCAAGAGCGAGACCCCATCTCTACTAAAATATAAAAATTAGCTGGGCATCGTGGTGCATATCTCTAGTCCCAGTTATTTGGGAGGCTGAGGCAGGAGGATCACTTGAGCCCAGATGTTTGAGGTTGCAGCGGACTATTAGGTTGGTGCAAAAGTAATCGTGGTTTTAGCATTGTTGAAATTTGCCATTTGATATTGGAATACATTTTTAAATAAGTCAGGTTATGTTATATATCATTTTAATGCACAATTATTGTTTATGTTTTTTTTGCTAATGACTTATTGTTGTTTATTTTATATTTATTTTAGACTATGGAAATGATGTTAGACAAAAAGTAAATTCAAGTGATTTTTTTATTCCCATTCAAAATGGGTTGTAAAGCAGCAGAGACAACTCCCAACGTCAACAATGCATTTGGCCCAGGAACTGCTAACGAACGTACAGTGCAGTGGTGGTTCAAGAAGTTTTGCAAAGGAGACGAGAGCCTTGAAGATGAGGAGTGCAGTGGCCAGCCATTGCAAGTTGATAACGACCAATTGAGAGCAGTCATCGAAGCTGATCCTCTTACAACTAACTACACAAGAAGTTGCCGGAGAACTCAATGTTGACTATTCTATAGGTGTTCGGCATTTGAAGCAAATTGGAAAGGTGAAAAAGCTTGATAAGTGGGTGCCTCATGAGCTGACTGAAAACAAAAAAATTGATGTTTTGAAGTGTCATCTTCTCTTATTGTACACAACAACAATGAACCATTTCTTGACCGGATGGTGATGTGTGATGAAAAGTGGATTTTATATGACAATTGGTGATGACCAGCTCGGGGATTGGACCGAGAAGAAACTCCAAAGCACTTCCTAAAGCCAAGCTTGCACCAGATAAAGGTCATAGTCACTGTTTGGTGGTCTGCTGCTGGTCTGATCCACTACAGCTTTCTGAATCCTGGGGAAACCATTCCATCTGAGAAGTATGCTCAGCAAATCGATGAGATGCACAGAAAACTGCAATGCCTACAGCCATCACTGGGCAACAGAAAGGGCTCAATTCTTCTCCAGGACAACATACGACCCCACATGGCACAACCTACGCTTCAAAAGTTGAATGAATTGGCATCTGATGTTTTGCCCCATCTGCCATATTCACCTGACCTCTTACCAACAGACTATCACTTCTTCAAGCATCTTGACAACTTTTTGCAGAAAAAAGTTCTCACTTCCACAACCAGCAGGATGCAGAAAATACTTTCCAAGAGTTCTTGGAATCCCCAAACACAGATTTTTGTGCTATAGAAACAGACTTACTTCTCATGGCAAAAATGTGTTGATTGTAATGGCTCCTATTTTGATTAATAGAGATGTGTTTGAGCCTAGTTATAATGATTTAAAATTCACAGTCCAAAACCACAATTACTTTTGCAAGAATGTAATAATTACAGCTATGAGCTCATCTTCTGTGTACTGTATTTAAGCTATTTGCCAAAGTAATATTTCAAATCTTATTTATTCTGCAGTCAAGATTAGATCCAGTCATATTTTACCATGGAGGTCTAAAGTCACATAGCATGAATTGCCTCATCTATAATATCAGCCATGTGCTAATATGCTAGTGCTCAGATTTCAAAGAAAAGAGGTTATAATCCATTTATAACATCTATTCTCAAAACGTTACAGTATTGTGCAGAGCTAAATATGCTAAAAGACAATTAGAAGACCAAGTGCTAGGGGCAATAGAAGATAATGTATAATATATTGCAAGGAGAGAGTATACTGTACTATAGTGATAGAATAGTTAGAATGCCTATTAATATTATCTCCATTTTATGGAGAGAGAAATCAAAACTTAGAAAGATTATACCGTCATGCAGCTATTGAGTGTTAAAGGAGATGCTTCAACCTAAATTTATTTTTTAGTTGATACATTATATTTTACATATTTATGGGGTCCATGTGATACTTCATTACATTCATAGAATGTGTAATGATCAAGTCAGAGTGTTTGAGGTACCCATCACTTTGTATATTATTTACCATTTCTTTGTGTTGATAACAACTCAATTCCTGTCTTCTCGCTACTTTGAAATATTTTGGGTCATTAAATATCAGATGCCTGAATTTAAATCAAAAGTATAGTTTATTATATTTCAAACAAGAAGCATTACAATTAATCAAAGTGTACACCTAAATTATGGACACAGTTTTGCCATCTTAACAGTAGCTTCTTTATGCCAGCAGCAAAGAAGCCTGGAGAGCGAGTGGCGATGAAATCCCAAAAGGTGTTTTCCACAACTTGTTGAGAATTGAATATTTTTCCTTGTAAGAAATGGTTCAAAGCCTGGAAGAAGTGGTAGTCAGTTGGTGCAAGGTCTGGTGAATAGGGTGGATGACAGAGAGTTTCCAAGTCCAGCTTCTGTAGTTTGTGCAGCATTGTTTTTTGCGACATGTGGTCTTGCAAGAGGACTGGCCTGTCTCTGTTGACCAGTCTTGGCTGCTTAATCTCAAGCATCCTCATCATTTTATCCAATTGGTTGCAGTAGACATTTGCTGTAATTGATCCACCAGGTTTCATGAGGCTATAGTGGAAAATCCCAGTGCCAGACCACCAAACAGACACCATTAGCTTTCTTTGATGGATACTTGGTGTTGGATCGTGTTTTGACACTTCATTCTTTATCCAAACATTGTGCTGAATGCTTGTAACTGTCAAAAAGAATCCATTTTCATCACATGTAACAATACTGTGTAGAAATTGTTGGCTTTTACATCATAACAACAAAGAAAGGCAAGCTTCAAGAGGATTTCTTTTCTGACACTCATACCCATCTATCCAGCTTCTTTAACTTGCCCATTTGTTTCAAAAGGTCCAATATTGTTGGAATAGTAGTGTCAAACCTTGCTGCTACTTCATGCTAGGTTGAGATGGATTCGCATCCACTACAGCTTTCAGCTCATCATTATCCACCTTTGTCACAGGTCATCCACATGGCTCATTTTCAAGATTAAAATCACCAGAACAGAACTTCTCAAACCATTGATGTACTGTGTTTGTTAGCCACATCCTTTCTAAACACTGCATTGATATTTTGAGCTGTCTGTGCTGCGTTTGTTCTACAATGAAACTCATATTAAAAAAAAAACACGAATTTTTTACTTATTCCTAGTTTCACAAAAACTGCTCTAAAAAAAAAAATTTAAAAGGTAATCACAAGCCAAAACATGCATTTGAAAGAATGAGGATATACCTTCACAATAAAAATCCAAACCCGCCCCCCAAAACCAAGAAATGTCAAAGTGAAATGTCAGAAATATCAACTGTGAAACTTAGTAATTTAAGAAATTGGACATTCCATACTTAATAACCTAAATATATAATACACTGCTGTTTACTATAGTCACTCTACTCTGCTGTTGAACAATAGAACTTATAACTTTTATCTGTGTGTTTGTACTTACTAACCTACCTCTCTTCATTCCCCACTACTGCCCCTCCCAGCCTCTAGTATCTAGTAGTCTGCTCTCTACCTTTATGAGATCAACTGTTTTAGCTCCCACATATTGGTGAGAACATGTGATGTTTGTGTTTCTAAACCAGGCAAATTTCAACATAATGACCATCAGTTCTATCCATGTTGCTGCAAATGACATGATTTTATTCTTTTTCTGTGGCCAAATATTATTTCATTGTGTATATATACCACATTTTCTTTTTCCATTCTTCTGTTGACGGATGCTTAGATTGATTACATAGTTTTGCTATTGTGAATAGCACTGAGATAAATATGCATGTGCAGGTATCTCTTTGATATTCTGATTAGAACATAAATATCTAGCCATGGACCCCAATCTCTCCTTTACATCATTCTGTTTCCAGCTATTTTTCTTCCATTGCTTACTCATAAATTTTTTTAATCTGATAAATCAACAACAACAACAAAAAAAGAAAACTGGAAGAGATGTTTTTTGTCTTGCACCAAAGCAACCAACCTATCTACATTTGTAACTACTCTACTGGCAACAATTCATACTCCTGGGTAAGGCCAGAGTTTCCATTTGACCCAGTTCTCTCTGGACATCTCAAATACTTTGCTCCTGAAATTCTCTCCTTTATTCCCTGCATTATTGTTTTCTCCTATTTGAATTGTTTCTGTCACCATACTAACATGCTACACTCACATTCCCTCCAGCTTTTGCCCTATTTCCTGCTTTTTTTTAAAGCAAATTCCTTGAAATAGTTTGTAGTCACTGTCCCCCCTTCCTCACTGCTCATTCTCTCTTGAGCCCTTTAAAATGAGTCTATTTTCCCACTATTCAGTGAAACTGCTTGTCAAAGTCATTTATGAGATCTATGTGGCCATATCCTATGGTCATTTCTCAGTCTTTATCTCATGCAACAGAGTTGAATAAATGAGTAAATGAATGAAGAGTCAAAGGCCCTAGAGGCTACCAGGGGACCTGTTGAATACAAAACCTGAATCTATGGAACTGTGTGATCAAGAAGAATACAACCTTGATGAAGTTGGTACACCTGAAAAGAGAAAGTTAGAAAGCGATACTCCTAGGGTTTGGGGTGGGGTTAGTCACAGGTTCCTTGTAGAGTAGAAATTAATAAGTGCCATCTAGGCATGGAAAGTCAAAATTTGTAAATTGAATGAGTTGCTCAGTCAGTATTCTTATCTTTGGAACACATGAGTTCATTCACAGTTTGTCTCTGGTCTTGTCTTGGAAAGTATGAATCTGAAAGAATGAGCTACTATTAAAATTGTCTGAACTTAGATGATTTTGTTGCATGTTATGGTTTGGTGCATGTTATGTATAGCATGTTTTGGGAATCATAGTATAGTTTGTTTTGCAAATTAAGGCTTCTATTTAATTTCCAAAGGGATTGTTTGCTCTGTCACTTGAAAGGGACCTATAACAGTTGATTTGGCTACTTAAGTACTTACACAGCCTCTAAACAATGCTTTGATTCTCATCCTGACACTTAAACTCACAATCATGCCAATCTACAAATCTACACTTCTAAGAATCAATATTTTTAGGCATATTCTCATCTGTACATGCTTGTTGCCATCTGCTGGGCCTCTTCTATTATATAATTAGCGTACTATCCGAAGTGGAAATATTGCCATGAACTGAATTAACAATTGCAGTTCTAATTGTTGCAGGCTTCCTCTCATCTCAGCCTTCCAGAACATTCCTAAAACCCTGAAAGGAGCAAAAAGACCACCAAGAGTGGAAGCAAAGCTAATATTTTATGGTTTGCATAATTTACCACATAGAAAAGATTTTTAGACCAACTGATGATTATATCACTATAATTATCTTATTTGAGATCCCATGGAAGAGTAGAAGCTGAAGGTGAGAAACAATGGGAGGACCTTTTGGGTACTGAGACTGTCAGCAGGGAGCAGTGGTTATTGAATACTTATCAGTAGAGAAAGACAGAAGAAAGAAAAACCCCCAGAAAGGCTAATTAAAAGCACATTTGCCTTTCTGATATGAGTTACATATTGTGTGGCTTCTTAATAAGGTTGCACAGTACATAATGCAATATTTTCTTAATGATTAGAAATTATTATTATCAACAATTTTAATTATTATACTATAATACACTGAAGCCCTTAGAATCTGGCTTAAATTGTTTCATCTTACCCTGAATAAGTAGCTTCCAAACTCTCAGTGTGCTGTGACATAATATAATAATAAACAAAAGCCATAGAAATGTGGAATGTATTTTAGAAATATTTTAACAAAAATGAATATAATTTTAAAACAGACAAAAATCAGGGCTTACAGAATTATGCATTAGTTATCTGTAAAATTTACTTAGGATTAAGACTTTATTTGCTAGTGGTGCCAGAGATTTGATTATTTGCTCTATGTGAGCATTTGAATGCAAATGCAGGAAAAACCAAGAATTTTGTATTAGGTTATCAGTATCTATTGTGATCTATTTTGGTCAAGAGCCAGTAGGACTATTATCATCTTCCAGTAGTTTGAACATCGTTACACAGTTCCTACAAATAGATAGCTATTATTTTAATGCTAATCTAATTGCAGCATTTGCTGAAATAAGCTATGTGGGCTAAAAATATTGTCAACAAAAGTACACATCAGATGACAATTGCAACCACTGTATTTTAAGGTTCTTTTCAACTGTTCTGCAGCTTAAGAAACATGTGGCTGGCATGGTCTTTCTTTGCTAGTGGTAGGTTGCATTCCTATTACTTACTGAAGGACAGTAAGTAATTTGAAAGAAAGAGCCACACATCTTTGTGCTTTAACTTTTGCTACAGCTGTGTTTAGTTTAAAGCTTATATATTTATGAAGCGGTTCATGGTATCCCTCTCTGTACCTGATGAACGTATTCGTACTTCAAGTTAGTAAGATGCCCTACTTTCATTTTCAACATTTAATAAGCATGAGAGCCACTGCATGTATTATCTTTGCTCATGTTATTTACTGGCTTATTGCTAATACAAATTTTATGAATGTAATATTGAATTCAGACTTTTCTGTGATAACTTCTATTCTTGTCTATAAATCATATTTGCCTATATAGCATTTTGATTCTTCATGTGTTTATTTATCAAATAATAATAGTTACAACCTATAATTATAGAACAACACATTTTCAACATCTGGCATGGTGGAATAGTCTCAAGAATTTGTTAATATTTTTTCAGAAATTCAAACCTGGAGAGAAGAGCACTGATTCAAAATTATAAACATCTTTGTGAATATTAGACTCGATAGGAATAAAATTAGCTGGCAATCTATTCTTTGGAAGTAAATTAGGCACCTCAAGAGAAACATTATGTTATCTAACAATGAAAGAAATAATTTAATCTTGGACTGTATATTAAAGTGGTGGTTTGTTTAAGAAACTCCAGTGACAGGAAAAAATATTACATCTGTAAAAGTATGAATCTACAGTTCTGTTTATATGCAATTGCAAAACAGGCTATTTTGAATCAGCTTTTTATTTCATGAGCAAAATTAGCAGTCATTCTCTGTACAATCAACTAGACAAGTCCATAGTATGTCCAACTCAGCATTTACAATTACAAAATAAATGAACCACCTTCTGGACTGGTTGTTAGATAAAGAATGCCACGTATTAAGGTAAAATCTACTGGGAAGCCTGACTGCTGTCTAGAGCTAGGTTTTATCTAAATGTTTTGGTGTAGATCACAAATATTAAATACATTTTCTTCTTATTCACATAACCTATAGATTAAAAAGTTCTATATTCCGCCAAAAAGTAAACCATGGGAAATATGTCAAAATCTAAGAAGAAATCAAGGGGTGAAATGAAAATCAAATAGCAGACTTAAAAGGCTGCAGTGTACACTTTCTCTCCTTGTTTCATCTTCGTAGAAATTCATATTGGCTTCAGTTGGTAGACATTGCACAGACCCAACACCTAGCGTTTGACATTTGGCTTCAGAGCCAGTAAATACAACTGTCTTCCAACTTCCCTTCATTCTCCTAACCTTAAATATCTCAACCACTCCACTATAAAAAGATTACAAAGATATTCTGAAGGACAAAAGATCACATCATAAAAGGGTACCTCAAATCCCACCATTACTCTCCACTCCCACCATTTTCCTAGAATCAGTCAAACGTCTTCATTTAATAATACTTCAAAACAGCTTCCAGCAGGTAGAGGGGGGAGGAGGAGATGGGTGAATTCATACGTAATGTGTACAACACACACTACCTGGGTGATGGGCACACTTATAACTTTGACTCAAATGGTACAAAAGCAATTTATGTAACAAAAACACATGTACTCGTATAATATGCTGAAATTTAAAACCATATATACATATATAAACCCAGCTATCTATGGTGCAAATTAAGGCCTATAATGTTGGTTTTTGATTTCTCAAGAAGAAATAATTTTTAAAGTAATGACTTGCAATGTTTTGCATCATTTTATGTGCCTCTTCTTTTAAATATAATTTCAAAGAGAACTCCACTCTATAACACAGACTTAAAGCAGTTATACCATGGTAGAATCGGAGATGTTGGCTCCCAGGAACTATGTAAAAGCCATCAAGTAGTATGAAGGCGTTGGCATGAGGTGGCGGTAAGGGGAATGGCTAGATTCTTTGGACCTAGATTGCCTGGTTTTGAATCCCAGCTCTGCCATGTTCTAACTGTGATGCCACCTAAGTCACTAAACTACTCTATGTCTTGGTTTCCTCATCTGTAATACGGAGTTGTTATGAGGATTAAATGAGTTAAGATCTGTGAAGCCTTTAAAGTGTGTTTCAAAAAAAGTCTTCCTTAATTCATTCATTTTATTGTCCTTTGGAATGAAGAGTATGGACAACATACTGGATTTATTGCCTAGGAATGGTACTTCCTAACCAGACTGCCATTCCTAAATCTACTATACATTGGTTAGTGCTATCCTAGAAAGATCACTCACCTCAGAGAAGCCAGTCCTGGACTTACTTGTATGTGTTATGTGCAAAAATGTGTGTGATCTTTTTAAAGGTCAGATATGTCCTGCTATATTCATTTTCGAAGATCAATGAGAATTCTAAAGATAACCACAAAAATAATTATTTCTAAATTAGGATCAGTTTCTCAATCTGTTCTTCCTTAACTTTCTCTATGTACTAATTCAATTAACACTTAGACTAATATAGATTTATACTCTTGTCAAAAAAATCCCAAGGCATTTTCAATGACCTCCTATAACTACTATGCAATTTTCACTCAGTCTGAAATAGAGGACTTCCAAGCAATAGTCCTTTTCTGATGAAGCTGTATTTTCTGCTTTCATGTATAAAGGTTTGAATAAGCCATCATAAATCAGACAGGATTAAAAGTTAGCAAGTAATCATAGTACTAGTTTTCATTAGGTATTTAGGTGATAACTCTTAAGCTATTTATTTAGATAAAGTTTTAAAGCAGCCAGGTATGGCAGCAGAAATGAAGGGCAATGTCTGCTTGTCCTTACTAATTTATCTACTGCATGCTGGAATGTTCATTTATTCCTGGCTGACAACTCCGGCTAGTTGGGGTCTCTCTGGCTTAGAATGTCGATTTTTAATTCTGACAAAAACACAGCCTGTGATGGGGTATAATATTTCTGACATATGAGAGAGAAATAGGGCATTTTATAGTATTTATTTCTGGGGGAAATTACAAGAATTTGCATTGAATTGGAGAAAATGACTGCAAAACAGAGGAAGCACACTGTGCTGCTGAGAGCAAAAAGCACATTCAGTCCTTGAACATTCATTACCCACTGAGTTCAAACAGAGCACAGTTTTGCCTTCAAAGCCACCTCCATGATTGGGGCTTTAAAGTATGGTGGCACAGGAAAATAAAAAGCTGATTGGGAAAATTACTAGTTGGTAGAATGCACGTTTTAAGGTTTACTGTAGATACTGAGCTTACATAATACCATCATTACTCGTGACTAAATCTGAGTTTGTTTAGTTAGAAAAGATCATTTAATTTCTGAGCCATCTCAAAGGAAAACGAAACTAGCTGAAAGAATAAGATGGTTAAATTGCTAAAGTAATGCCAATAAGCTATTCAAAACTGCCTGCTTTCATTTACTTTAATATGTGCATTTAGGCTCAAAGGAAACATTTCCCATTTTATTCTACTTTAAAAGATATTTCCTGTTGGAAACAAGCAAATGGACAAGAAAACAAAATACTTCATAAATATACTAGATTTTTTATTCTTATTTTATAAAATAACAGTTATTTTTCTGAAAAGACAGTGATATATGCTTATTGTACAGTATATGGGAAAAAGAAAAGTAATTGTAAGGAAATAAATGCAACCATTAATTTACTGCTAATATTGGAAGGAGATTCTTTTCTCCTCATTTATGTGTGTATGTGCACATACTTGTATGTAAGTGTGCATGCGTGTACTAGTAATATATGAGAATTAATATTTATATATTCTTTTATTTTACTTAGGCCATAAAACTTCCCAACATCATTATACACACACACATGCACACACACACACACACACACACACTACCTTCAACTATATTTATGAACATACTATGACTTATTTATTCATTAAACCTTTTCCAATGATGGGGATTTACAGTGAAAATTTTAAACAGTATTGTGGTTAATGTAATGCATGACTACCTTGTCTGTAATCTATTTACCTAAGATAGATTCCTAGAAATGTCAAAGTGAATGAGCATTTAAAATCCTCAGTAACTTTATATCAGTTTCCAGATATGTTGATCAATTTCTACTAATATTGGGAGAAGGGATGAATAGGGGTTGAAATTTTATTAAACAAATATACAGTTTGATAGAAGAAATGAGACCTAATGTTTGATAGATCAGTAGGGTGACTTTAGCTTAAAATAATCTACTGTATATTTCAAAATAGCTATAAAAGAATAATTAGAATGTTTCTAACATAAAGAAAAGACAAAAATTTAAGGTGATGGATGTCTCAATTATACTGATCTGAACTTTAAAAATTATATGAATGTTTAAATTATCATATATACCCCCAAATATGTATATCTATTATGTATCAACAACAAAAATTTTTTTTTTTAAATATAGGGACGTTAACACTAAGTTGCAACATCATTGTGATCTCATTGCCTCCCAAGACAAAAAATTATACTAGCACCAACAAAGTATGCTCTCCCTCTCTTTCTAAACACACACACACACATTAAGTACATACACAACATTTATACATATGTATATACATTAGTTCAAATATGTATATAATTACATGTGCATATTTTGAATTAAGTGTTTAATGAGTTAAAATTTGTGTATATGTGTGGGTTTGTGTTCTGTGTTTGTGTGGGCATTTGTGTGTGTATATATTTTATGAAGAACAGTTTTTCAGAGCTTCAGAAATGTTTCTGGTATTCACTAAAGACTAAATGTTATAAAGAAGGTTCACTGCTTTTTGATTCATCTAGTGTCTTAAGTTATCTGTGACTCATCTTCAAGATGAACTTTCTTGTCCCTCATTAATTGCAGGATAAATATATCCAGATCACAGGGGGTCTGTTGTGGTGTCAACTTACGTGTGGGAGGGAATGCCAGGTGGATGTTTATGCCCAGGGCTCTGTCTAGTTCTGCCTCGCTGCCAATAGATTCAGCCAATATAATTTGCATAATTAACTCTCTGAGCAGTCCTTAAAGCCTCTGCCAGCAAAGATTAGAGAATGGCCACCTAAGGATTGTTGCTACATCCCATTCATTTGAGCTCTCAGATTCTGTCCACTCAGCTGAACTGCTGACCTCTAATTTGAGGACCTAATTGAGTGTGTACGGTTCTCTAAGAGATTTTTTTTTTTAATTACAAAATTTTTACAGGGGTTAGGGGTAGCCTTGTAATTCTGAGAGATCTTAAGTGCCCGGAGCTTCAACTATCTTGTGGACCCCTGTAGAATGTGTGACAGGAAGTCCAGCCAGGCTAAGTGGGTTAAAACAGGGGTCGCACATTAACTATGGGCCAAGCAGGTATGGAATTGAATCTCAATGTTCAATAAATATTTAGGTACCCAATTTTAGAAAAAGTGTTGCCCAGGTATTTTAGGAAAGGAAAAAGTACCAGAAAATCACCTAGAAATTGCCTTTCACTGTGAAAACTAGTCAATCTCCAGAAGTCATTTGAGTAAGGTAGATACGGAGACATTTTTAGGGGAAATAAGATCAACTGCTTAGAAGATATTTTAAGTTGTAGTAATGTGTGTATAGAAATACAAGCACAGATGTAGATAACAATAAAATGAAAAGCTAAAGCTTTTCTTCTTTAGAGAAAACTTGTTTGTTTCTATTTAGTGCTCCTTATAGTAATTACTCTGATAATGTTTAAAAAATTACCTCTTGATTTTAAACTCTTTAGCTGTATTTGTTACTATTATGAAAAATACTTTACTCACCCTCTCTCCTGCAGTCATAGTTTCTTCTCCCAATCACTTTTTAAAATTTACATGGTTGTTTTTCATCTATTGATGATTGTCTGTAAATTTAAAAATTAATATTTATTATCGATTCAGGAACTTTAGATGGTATATCAACTTTTTCCTGTAGAAGAAGAAACAATATCCTTCACTTCTATCTACCTCTTCTTTTCCCATACATTGTCACTCAACTTTTCTCATCTGTGCCCCTATTTTTATGTATTCAAAATTTAGAACATTTAGATTTCTATTTAATTTTTTAAAAGATGTGCACATTTTTTCTATTACAGTGGTTCTCAACTGCAAGTGATTTTGACCCCCAAACCCATACCCGCAAAGGGACATTTGGCAATGACTGGAAACATCTGAGATTGTCACAACTAGACTGTTAAAGATATGTTGTGGGTAGAGGCCATGGATGCTGCCAGATATCCTACAAGGCACAGGGCAATCCCCCATAGCAAAGAATGTCAATAGTGCTGTTTGAGAAACTATGGGCTGTCTGGGATTTTTCTGAAAACTGGAATCCAAAGCGGGAAGTTTTTAAAATACCTGTTCAAAGGAGAATTTTGAAATCAACAAGATTGAATAAAATCCATTTTTAAAAATTTAATCATCAAATAAAAATCATGCCACATTGCTTTCTATTTGGTCCATAATTTTCTTGTACATTTTGTTATTCCTGGAATTTCTGATTGCTTATATTTATTTCATTAAAAAGAAGACTTCAACACAAGCGTGCTTTATCACAGCACTAGGATTATGCAGTTCTTGATAAAAGGTCAGTGTTGGACAGTGTTGCATATTATGATTGCTACACAGCTGTCATGTGGGATTTTTTTTTCTTTCTCTTGCTCTCTATTCTCCTCAATTTTTCTTAGATTTTTTCATCTTCATTTCTTAGATTCATTTTTCATTTTGCTGATATCAAGACTATGTAATTGTTTCCAGAAAATGTATGAGAAATAAAAATTGTGAATAGATTAATACTTGATGGTTTAGCAGGGAGGTTATAGAATCCCAGTTTCAAAATCATTTATCTCAAAACTTTTGACTTAATCGTCCATTGTCATTAAGTATCTAGTGATCTTGAAAAGAAGCATCAAGTCCAGCTCATTCTAACTCCTTTGGGGTCATTTCCCTGCTCACCTCACAACTTTTGGAGCATCTTCTTAAGTCTTGGTTGTACTAATTACATTCATTATGGTTGCAAGTAAAGAATACAAGTTTAAATTAACATAGAAGCTGTTTATATTTTTCACATAAAAAAAATATGGAGACTGATGATTGGAGGGTCTGGGGCTAGCTTTTTTGAGATCCTCTAGGCTCTATCCTTATGGCTGCAGGTTAGCTGCAACTACTTTAAGCATCATGCCCTCCTGAGCATGCAAGAAAGAATTCCTCTCCTTTTCCTATTTCTCCTCTACCTCTCCCTACTCCTATTCTTCCTTCTCCTCTTCCTCCTCCCTGTTAATGTTCTTTCTCTTCTTCATCCTTTTCCTCTTCTCTCTCTTTTTCCTAATCAGAAAGGAATTCTTTCCCATAGAATCCCCTTAGCCAACTTCCCCGTTTTCATGTAATTGGCTATAACTACAAACATCTTCATTTAATCAATGAGAAACTAGAAGATACATGGCTTATCTTTTGTGATTGGATGAGTGCCAACCTTCTCTTAAAATATTGCTTCCAACTAGATATCTGAACAAATTCAGATTCCTCTGAGTAAAGAGGAGAGGATTATCTATTGGATAAGTCAATGACAATATCTACTACATTATGTTTTGAAATTGGGTAAGTAAACGACAATGTCTGCTACACAGTATTTTAAAATTTTATCAGTAACACCATGTATGGGCTGTTTTTCATCATTCTTCATTAGTAATCAATGGTTTCTTTCAGTCTAAATAGTCATATTTTTATATGCTTTGGGATTTTTTTTCTGCAATTAATCTCCCTATAACTTCTTTCTTCTCTTTTTCTGAAACTATTAGTAGAGGGATGTTAACCCTCTGGGACTGATTTTCTTTTTTTTTTCTTCAAAAAATTTTATATCTCTTCTTCTGAACCATGTTCTAGAAAATTCTTGTAACCTTTTTTCTTTATTTCCCTTGCTGTTTAATCATAGTGACTAATTTCAATTGCATGAAGTCCTTACATTATTCGTTTTTCAATGTAAGTAGTTTTCATGTTAGTGCAAGATCTTCTTGATTCTGTCATAAAATACCAATTAAAATTTACTTAAGTTCTATTTTATTTCCTAAATTATCTTTGTTTTCAATAGAGTCATATGTCTTGGTCGACTAACTTGGTCATATACTTTCATGCTGAGAATTTTTCTTACCTGTTTGTTAATACTGAAACATTGATCACGCGGATAGTTTTGTTTTTGTTTCCCCCCTGCTATTCCTGGCCTCAGTCATGAATAAGAAGGTATATATACCACAAGCTCTGAGCATGAGGGCAGAGAAGAACAGCCAGTAGACACTGTTCCCATACCACTCCCCTGCGACAAGGGCACCAAATCCCACTCTGAAAGCTTCATCCACTTCCAAAAGACCACTCTGTTTTTATAGAAGTTTTTCTCCACTTCAGGCTGAAAACAAAAGTTAATGTATTTATGTGTGTTTACTGCTTTGTGGAGTGGTTTGAAGGATGTGACAGACAATAGTTCAATTAATCACTCCTATTTCTATACTCCTTCCAATGCTCACTCTTCATACCTTCTGAATCTAAGGACAACACTATGAAAAATGGCTCCAACCTTCACTCAAGACCTCTCAGCTTGCTATGACAGCGACTTTCCCCAGTACCATAATCCATAAATCAGAACACAGTAGTCTTCTGTTGGTCAGAAATTCATCACAATATTTGTTTCATTCATGGCCTCTGTCCTCATTCACATTTTTTTTAAAAAAGTACATAATCTTGTACTTAATTATAATAACATTTCAATGATCATTGGGGACACGCAGAAAATAAAAATATGCTTTTCTGCAATATCGCAAAGGAACTCATGACAAATTTAGCTTTGTTGGCTGCATACCAGGCTGTGAGAACAGATTATTGAATTTGTAAGTTGAACAATTTTGTATGATCCTGCAAGACCATATATATTAAATAATTCCAAAGTTCTATTTCTTCCTCGGTTATCAAGCCCACATAAATCCAGTCCTGGCTGTTACTGCTCCTCATAATACAGATCCATCTCTATATGCAACTTTCCTTTTCAAACTTCCCATGCATTCATACAGGTATCCCTTCATTCATGTATTGAACTCCTCACATGCACCTGTTTTGTGTTAGACCTTATGAACTTATACATGAATAAGGCATGTCCCTAATAAACTAGTACTGAAGTGTAGAAACTAGACATGGAGACAGATTATTACATACAGCATGATAAATGCTATAATAAATTTATGAACAAAGTGCAGTGGGAGGAGAATTCTCCTTCACTAGCCATTGTTGTTGTGTAAATAAGGCCATATTACAGAGGGCTTTAGTGATGTTTTATTACTTAAATGTTTTCATGTTCCTTAAAATGCCAGCTAGTGGAAGGGGTTTATTTCAGAAACAAATCTGCTCTGATTGTTTACAAGAAAAAAATGGGCAGACAGTGGGATCCACTGGAACAAGCTCCAAAGGGTTGAGTTCCACGGTGTGACTAATTTACTATGTTGCATAGAATAAATCATTTTACTACTCTTGGCTTCAGTTGTTTTATCTGTAAAATAAGGACTTGACCTAAGTGATTGCTGATAATATTTTCTGGATTAGCAATTTATGGTTGTATATTTGGCCACATGTGTGGTATATTCATAGCTCACTCACGTGGGCTATATTCATTTGCTCTCTTTGGCTGTCCAATTCCATTTAAAGGGCCAGGAGAGGTGTTTACAGTAATGTTCCAAGATATTGTGATGAGAGGACTGTGCGCTAGCAGAGCAATTTGCATTAGAAGAAAACAGTTTCTGGAATCTGAGTCATAGAAAGTTCTGATGGATAACATAGTTTTACTAAGCATATATTTAAATCTCCAATGGAACAAAATGGCTCTAAAGATTATATAGATGCAGAGAACAATGCCCAAAAGAAACAACAGTACAGGAAAATAGCTAAAGCAGATAAAATATCAAGGAAATATCAGTGGTCAAGACAAGGCCCAACTTGAGTGTGATCAGAGAAATAACATAACTGGAAATAGGGGCAGAGATGTCAGAGGTGAATTCTTTCCTTCTCTGTCTTTTATACTCTAAATTATGTGAGGAACAATGGGTTTATATTGCAGCAAGAGGCCAAAAAGAGCCCTGCACAAGTAGTAGCACTTAATGACAAGAACAAAACAGTAGGAATGAGGATAGTATTTTAAAATATTAGAGATTCTCACTCCTGTGCTTGTGTGGAATGATTTTAATTTCAAAATAAGGAATTTACATATGGACTTATCAATAACTCTACTGTATATAGACACTCTATATTTTAAAATTGTACTGTGGCCAATATGTAATTTTTTCTGCTATTCCTTTGCTTTTCCTAGCATACCTATCCATCCCTATGGTATACTCCTTGCGGCTCTAGATGTAAACACTCCACCACCACCCCTAACTTAGGATCATCCATGTGACTCAAGAATATTCTATTTCTTTGGACACGTGATTGACACATGGATAGCATATGATTTAATCCAGGCCAGTCAGGATCCTTCCCTGGATTTTCCATGCTACCACTGTAATGGAAATGACCCTGCAAGGCCTGCCTGCCTTATCTCCAGGCAGAGTGGAAAATGCACCCTTGCTTAGCTAGGGTGATGGAGACCTGGAGTAGCCTGTGGCCATATTGCAAGCTCAGGGTACAAAGCTGTGTGGAGAAGAGAGTAGGGCCAATGCTCAATGTAGAAAGTGATGGAAATGGCAAGTGGTTGGATAGAAGCTAAAACACTTCTAAGTCCCTAGAATCTGCTTATTATACCAATACCACTTCTGTTCTTCAGAGTTAATGGAACCCAGTATTACTCTTCTCCATTTTTTTTTTACTAAAACTAGTAAATCAGATGTGAATCAGATTGTTACTTTTAAATGAAAAAATAATTGTGAAACATAATATGTTTTAGGAAACTCATTGCTTCTGAAGGGATTGCATTTTGTAATTTACACCCAAGTAAATGATATGAGAGCTAAACAATTACAGTAGATACAGTAAGATGAAGATCTTTATGACACTGATGTAGTCCTACTGGTAAAAATATTAATTTGGTGCCTTTTATATCTGAGGCTGAACATAAAAACAGGGAGGCAAACAAACAAACAAAAAATAAAAACAAGCAGGCAGGGCTTGGTGGCTCACACCTGTAATCCTAGCACTTTAGGAAACCAAGGAGGGAGGATCACTGGAGGCCAGGAATTTGAGACCAGACTGGACAACATAGTGAGACCCTGTCTCTAAAAAAAAGAAATTAGCTGAGCATGGTGGCACACACCTACAGTCCTAGCTACTTGGGAGGCTGAGGTAGGAGGATTGCCTGAGTCCCAGGAGTTCAAGGCTGCAGTGAGCTATGATCACGCTACTGCACTCCAGCCTGGGTGACACCAAGCAACAGCCTTTTTTAACCTATAAAATTGATTGTTTACCTCTGAATAAAACATTCGGCACCAAAGTTCTTACGCTATTAAATTGGTTAATTATCTCATCAGGTGCTCCTATGATTTGTACATCAGGAATAATGTGGAAGATAGTTGAACCGCTAATTTATAATTACTCTTAAAATAGTAGTTTCCTTTGCGGTGGATAATATATCTAGCCCAATGTATCTGTCCAAAGCCAGATGTTCCTTTGTAGCAAGTTCTAAATAGCTACCTTGTGAAGTTTATGGTCATAGCTATTTTTGTAGGGGTCATTTGCCAAGATGCTTTTAATGAAAAATTTTCTTAGCTTTGCAAGCTAGACTGGTCTTCTGGAATCTTGAATCTCTGGTTTAAAAACTATTATAAACATTTATGGTATGTAATGTTCCCATCAATAAAGGAAATATTTTCATCTTGAATTTTATCCATATATAATCAAGGAAATTGTATCCTACCATTTTTTTAAAGTCAGTGTACAAATCCTTTCTACTTCTTATGCTAAATGCAGAGCCTTCTTTAGATGTCTTGGAGTTGACAGTAGTAAGGAATGCTGGAAAAGAGGAAGAATGGGGAGAAGAGGTATAGTTTTCATTTATTTATGATAGCACATCATGGCTTGCCCAGGGGCTAGCACGATGTTGCACATGTATAGGTGCTTAAAGAATTTTACCAGGTCACATGGCCACAAATCAACTATCACAGTCTCTTAACTGATATTCCTTCTTCGGTTTTTTCCCTCTGCTTTTTTTTCTGGCCAAACCTATCTAAGAAAGCCACTCTGAAGAAGTGGTATTTCTGCACATAATGTATCCACACCTAAAATTATATAATATTTGTATTTATTCACTTGATTATTATGAAATGTAAAGTCATGAGAGCAGACATTTTGCTTGGTTGGTTCATTGCCGTGGCTCTAGAAATCTACAGTGGCAATATCGTAGGAAGCACTCAGAAAATGATTAACAAATTAGCAAATACATAAAGTGATGCATATAATTTGAAAGGAAAGAAATGAATAGGTGCAAGAAATATTAAGACTTAAAATTTCATAATGCTGGGTAACTTACTGCGTATAATGAGTGAGATAAAGGAAGTTCAAGCTAGTTCCAAAAATCACTAGATGACTGAGAGGATGAGGTGGTCATAAACTGAGATAGAAAGTGTATGTAGTGGAGAAGGTGGGGGAAAGAACAGAGGAGGTGTTTATTTTCAGGGCTTGCCTGGCTGTTCCCGTGGAGAAGTCCATTAGAGAGGTGTCAAGGCAAGGCTGAAGCCTAGGAGAGAAATAGGACTAGAAAAGTCAATTGAAATATTATCAAATTAATAGTTTAGAGTTTCACATATATTATTCCTTCTGTCTGGAATGATTACCCTTTCTTTATATGTCTTTAGAAATGTTCTGTCAGTTCTTCACAGTACAGATCAATGATGTTCTCATTTGGGAAGATCAATTGAAGGATATTTGGCCATTTCTCCCTGGTACAAATATTATATCATTCCTTGAGCAGAGTATTACACTTATGACACAGCATTACAAACAATAAGATATACTTCTGTCTGCTCTAATCCTCATCTCCAAACACATTTATGTAACCTTGAGTGCAAGAAAACAGTTATTTGTGAATAGTAGTAAGAAAAATCTAATAATAGCAATGAGCTTTTTTTTATCACTGATTGAACGAATGTAGTAAATGGAGTTAATACACTAGAGATTGAAGAGAAGCTGAGACTGAAGACTAGGGAAGCTCTATTAAAGCTATATTAAAATTGATTAAGAAATGGAATTTATGATTGATAAAATAAGAGCAGTAAATAAGGTTGAGATGGAGCAGAGGGGTAGGAAATGAAGCAACAAAGTTATCTGCCACATTTGAGGGAAAGAGATTTCAAGAACAAAGTATCCTGCAGTGTCAAAACATGCAAAGAAGCAAAGAGTTCAAGTAGTACCTCATCAGAAACAAGACCCGTGGGTGCTTAGTGACTCAGGGCACTGGTAACCTGTAAGAAGACTTTTTGGTAGAATATAGGAAATAGAATCAAGATTTCCAATAGAATGGTAAATAAGCAAATAATGAGCACAGGGTGCTTAAAGTCTATCTAGAAAGTTTAATGGCATGATGAAAATATATATAATGATCATTCAGACAGCTGCAGGATCCTTGGAGATGTTTTATCTTTACTTTTAATTTTTAAGATAGAGGAAAATAGAGCTATTGTGGCCATTAAAAGAAGAAATCCAACGGAAAAGGAGAGGCCAAAACTTCAAGAGAAAGAGACACTTGATGGAGCAAAATTGCAGAGGATATAGGGAAGGAGAGGGGTATAAGCAAAGGGGAGAGGAGATTTGACTGACTTTGGAAAAGATGAAGAATAACCATGAAATGAGGAAGAAACAGGAAATGTGAAAGTAGAGGGACTATTTAATCTGCTGGAAGAAAAATTTGAGAGCATTGCATAAAACAATAATTTATAAAATCATTGTTGTTAGACAGGTACAATAGCAATAAATTTCATCTGTGCCAAAAACATTGCCAGTTAGATGTGAGTAGAAAATTACCAAAAAAATAAGAGTCTTCCTATGATGTAATGGAAATACAGTGAAAGTTTTAATGACATTTACAAAATCTTTCAGAAGCCTAGAGTACCCCTTTTGAGCTTTTGATTATCTTAGTATTTTAATATTATAATTACAGCATGTCAGGACTCTATTTAAAATGTAATTATCAAAGCTCAGAGGAAACTGATTCTTATGCATCCATAATTTCATACAATATAATTTTAGAGCTTGAGCTATTTTTATGTTATCATTTTAGTCATAGAAACATAGTTGAAAGTCTAGGGACTTGTATTTTTCATTGTTCAACAGGCTTTTAAAGATAATCTTTGCTTTTAAAGTGGCCTTGTCACTGAGTGCACATTTATCTGAAATAAATCAAATTGCTTCTGGTAGAATAAAATGATTCATGCAGTTTTCATAAACATATCTTAACAACAAAACTATATCCTCCCAAAAAAACATGTTTTATCAATGTTTTTTCATAGAAACCATATTTTTCCTATAAGAATTAGTACATTTTAAGTTACGTTGATTGACAGATGGTTTTATTGATATCATTTGAGATTTGCTTAAATGGCATCTCAAAGAGGCCTTCCTCAACTGTGCTATTTAAAATAGCCTCTCAACAATATGTAAGCTCCTTAACACCTGGAGTTTTGCATTTTTCACCAATGTATCCCTGAGGCCCAGAAAGAAACTTTCACTTGCTGAATCAACAACTGTTTTTACAATGTAGGGTATATATGTAAGACAATGATTATTTTGGCGAGTTTAAAGTGGAATTTGGGATTTTAAAAACATTTCCTAGGTGTTTTACATGGTCTTTGGAATGGGAAAGCCTTCAATCAAAAGCAACATCTAATTTATTTTTTAAAAATTACATAGCCTATGTCTCCTTCCTTCCTTCCTTCCTTCCTTCCTTCCTTCCTTCCTTCCTTCCTTCATTCATCTATTGAACACATTATTAAGCATACTAAATACTAGGTATTATGGATACCAAAATCAATAATTATCTCTGCCCTTAAATGCATACAGTTAAGTAGTGGACGTTTTTAATCTTTGAGAGTGGATATACTTTTTGCAAAGAGTCAAAGATGAACAAATAGTATGATGAAGTTGGTTAATACAGTGTGTGTTTTTTATAAAATGAGGTGTGAATGAAATAGTGAAGCTAATCTTCTCATGAGCTATATGACAGGTTTAGCAGACAATACAAAAGACACATGGAAAACATGTTGTAGGGAACTATATACTTTTCTAGGAATAACTATAAAAAAAATTTCAAATGCCTTGAGCCATTCTCCTACCTAAGTACTGATTCCTTATACAAACAAACTCTTTGCCTTAACCAGAAACATATGTGGTGGTTAGATTCTTTGGTCAACTAAGTTTAATTAATTCATTAACTTCTTGAAATAGGTATGACCCCCAAACCTAGCAACTATGTCTGACAGTATTTCCCAGCATAGTACATTCAATGCACTGAAATAAGATGAAAGGAACCTGATAATTTTCCTAGCAACTGTGCTCCAGAAGAGGATTCTCCTCTCTGTACCTTCCTCCTGATCAGTTCTCATGACAGGTCTTTCCACAACCTTCATAAATGGAAGCAGAGTTTACAGCAAGGTGATGACCCACACCCAATTAGGTGCAGCAGAGGGAAGGGATGCTACCTTTTGTTCCCTCTGCTACCATTCTTTCTTTGAAGGCATTCCCCCTTCTGCAGCAAGATAATCCACCCTAAATCAAGGTGAGAAGGGGGAACTAGGTTGGGCTAAAGAGAATAGTGACTGGAGATGGTCTCTGCTGGTAAAAGGAAAGGGATAGTGATGGGAGAAATGGTGCATTATTCACACTGAGAGCAGGTGGGATCTGCCATTTTGAGTAAGGTCACAGGGAATTCAATATCTACTCATATTTGGTAGAACAAAACCCATCGGGACAGGTAAGTTCAAGTGTGTATACTAACAACCATCTTCATTATAACACCTCATTGTGGCACGGAGAATGGTAAATGATTTTCCATTTAAGATAAAATATACAAAGGAAAGCTATTTTTAGGTCATACAAAAGGATAAACTATTCAACTAAAGAAGGGAGTTCTATCTTATTTGGTCTAGGGTTGCTGTGCAGTTTAAAGTCAGGTATGTCTACCATAGATTGAAATGGAATAACAGAAAATCCCAGCAGCATTTGGTTAAAGAATGTCAACTTAGGAGTCACAAATAAGTTTTGGTATCAAAGTGGAAAGCAGG
Organism: Cheirogaleus medius; assembly: GCA_008086735.1. Taxonomy (NCBI): domain Eukaryota; kingdom Metazoa; phylum Chordata; class Mammalia; order Primates; family Cheirogaleidae; genus Cheirogaleus; species Cheirogaleus medius. Next base: position 70,192,397 of record VBSM01003176.1, on the reverse strand, counting down.
GTCTCAATTTACCTTATCTCTATGCTCCCCTATGGGTTCTTTATGTTATTCCTTGTCATATTGAAATGATATTAATTGCATTGAGTCTATCAGGCCATCCACAAGGCTGAGTCAGTGCTGTACCGAAAAACCTGCTCTGGAGTGTGGGACTCCTGATTTGTGCCCTTCATCAATTTTATTAGTGTAAGTACACCAGCCATTGCCGACATCAAGTTTCCAAGGGTTTAACAGTTGCTTCACGTAATTCCTGAGTATTTAAGTATTGCTCCAGCACATGGCTAGCTGAGATGAAGTCTTTGCACCATCATCATGTAACACACGGCTCAGCAAGTCTGTTATGCAATAAACATAATAGTATGCTGAGTTCTAGCTGAGAGCATTTTAAAACAATCCTCTTGAGAATATTGGATTTTCCAATTCCTCCACTATTTTAACTCGGGGCAAGCCACTTTTTATGGAAGCAATTTTACTTTCTCTGGCCTGGGCTTCTGAAGGGGTCAAGGCACAGAGTTTAAGAAGTCAAAAGAGAAGGCTTAGGTAATGTTTATGAGAAGGGTCTTTGTACAACTACTAGAAAAATTCCTAGACTTGGAAATTGGGAAGAGTGGTGGCATAGGCCAGGTGCTATTTTAGGAAACTTAGAGAAAGAATTTGGAGGATGGACCAGTGCTTTGATGAATAACACTTCAGGGGAAAAAAAAATGTTGCTTAGAGGACTTTTTAGAAAGGTTTTTTTGGGTGTTGGTGAACATAATTCTCCCTATATCTTGCCTCCTCTTTTGCTTACTTAAGAGACTTCAGGATGTAGCTTCTCTAATTATTTTTCAAGGCCTTGGGATGAGAGGGATATTCACATTAAGATGCATCACATTAACTGATACTTGCCCAAATGCAGCCCCAGTTCATTCTGGTTGTTATGCAACAGGAGAATTGCAAATGATTAGTGCACAGAAGTAGAGAGAACTTCCACTTCCTGGAAAAGTGAGATAGGAAGTGTTTGATGCCAGCTAATTCTATGACTTCATACTTTTTTAAGAACATAAACATTCTTATAGATTATTTTTAGTCATTTCATTCTAAATACAAAGGAAGGATTTTTGTGAGACTTCAAAAACATAGTACTTTGGCAATTGTACAAGAGTTATATATTTGGCATGTAATTAAAAAGTAAAATATACATTATTTCTCTTTCTTCCCTGAACAGCAGTAATATTTTCCAGTTTAGGAAAAAATAAAATTGCTCGCCATTTTTATTTTGCCAATGGCATATTTTATTTAACCTTTTTAAATGCCTGTTAGTTCTTAAATATATTAGATTATTTACTGACTAGAAATTCTGGCAGTCATATCAAAAAAGGAATCCAGCCAAGTTTCCTCAAATATCAAAATTTCTAGCCTTGAATATGTCAAATGCTGATTCTGATAGACATTGACCTTTCTGAAGCTAGTTCTTCTTTTTAATTTATATGCTCATGTGCAATAATTTTTTGGAAATTGGTTAAAAAAATATTTTAAGTGTTTCCAAAACATCACGTTTCAGTTCACAGACATTTAAAAATGTAAATAGAGCTTTGGGGGCCAAAGAGTTCATGATCTGTCAAATAGCAATAATCAGCGTGTGCGTTTCTGCTTTTACTGCACGCATTCATCTTTAGAGACTCCAGAGCCAAATCTACAGGCCTTATGCATTAAAACCAACAAACTTTCCTCTTTTTGATTTCTTTCTACCTTGTCATTCCCGTTAGCATTTGGGGTTGTATTATTTAAATCTCCATGCATTAAAGTCACTAAGTACAAGGCAATGGCCCCAAGGAGATCCTGGGTTCTCTGGATCTATCTACGTGCTTGTGTGTGGCCATGGAGATTTATTCTGTTCATTGAGGGCATTATCATTATGTTAGTGAAGGCATCTGGTCATCATTTCCCATCCCTATCTCCCCAAATTAAGTCCTGTACAGTAGTCTTCATGGAAGGGTTACTTTACTGTCAGCTTTTAGTGGCAGCACCGAGTGAGGAATCTGCTGGTGGATTTGATTACAAAAGTGTTAGTATGTCAGAAAGAAATCATGAGACATTTGGAAACCTAATAATAAAACTGAAAATGCAAAACTTTGAGCAGCAAAGCAAACCAAATTTGGGGGTTATTTTCAGAATTTTCAGAATTCTCTTAAATTTTCAGAATTTTATTCTTGAGACATCTGGAGTCTATGATGAGAAAAGACAAAATAAACACTTTAGGTGTGTAGATATATGAATTTCTCAGCATTATAGTAGGTTTGATGTTAGAGCACAAAATAAATATCTTTTGAAAATGGTCCATTTAATTATTATTAATTTGAAATAAAATATGCATAGTTTTGTCTTGGATAAGATTTTTCTCTATCCATGGCATCCTCTTTTGTCTCAGGGTGTCCAGGTCAGTGTTCTTATAGAGGTGATATCAGCTTATATTTACAAGGCTTCTGAGTCATGTCTTGCATCCCTGTTTTTCTTTCAATATTTATTTAAACTACGTAAATTGAGTGTTTACTCTATGCCAATGCCATGCTAGATATTTTTAACACATTGCTATCCATTATTTAAAAACAAATTAATATACCTCCATTATATCCATGATATGCTATGGAGGAACAACAGGATATCAACAAATAATTCCCGTTGATAAATGGTAGATGAAGTGTATTCATCAATGAAACCCCGCTGGTGGTCAGAGATGAAACCATCAGCACTGCCATTACTTCTTGTACTTCTTGATAGTCGTGAAGGCTGATGCTAAGTCACAGTAAAGGAAAGCTGGAGTGAGTTCTAATCCATCCTATCTGCTACAAATCACAAGGATACTTGTAGGACTGGAGCATAGTGACAGAGAGAGATGGAAGGAAATGAAGTTGGAAAGATAAACAGGCATAATAAGAACTTAGAGTTTCTTTTAAGTGTGATGAGAAGCCATTGGAGGGTAGGGGAAGTACAGTTTCTGATTTATGTTTTAAAGGGATCATTCTGCTTCTCTCTGGCTAATGGACTCCAGGGAAGCAGGAGTGGAAACAAAGGGACCAGCTAGGAGGCTATTATAATGTCCTAGGGTTTGGACCATTGGTGGCTGGGATGGATGGCTGCAGTGAAAGTAAGACTTGGTTAGATTCCAAATATATATATATATA
>VBSM01003176.1:70169349-70185309 GCA_008086735.1 Cheirogaleus medius | reverse complement strand
AATATTTGTACCCCCATAATATGCTGAAATAAAAAATTAAATAAATAAATAATAGGATCTGGATTTGAGCCAAGTGTGTCTGGTTACAGAACAGGTGTGCTACATCTAGGGTATTCTGCCTTGTACCTACAATTACTTAGTTATAAAAGAACCCAAGTGAACTCTTATTAATAAGTTAATTCCACCCCAAAGTTGTTATTTTTTGGCTGGTCCAATAGTTACTAACAATTAACTTCCTATCAGCAGCTTGTCAAAAAAATCATAATAAAAAATCTAGTCTGTATTTTATCTATCATTTTACCTATAATGAATTTATAGTATGCTGTAGAATATACTATTATTAGATTTATATCATAATTGTGAAGGTAATTCACCAATATATTAATATTTAAAGGTAGTGATCTTTTTCCTGGCCTCTTGTGTGTACCTTGGGATCTGTCTTCATATTGTATCTCCTATGTTCTCATACTGTAGATCTCTTTTGGGTCCGATAATTATCGCAGCTCTTCTTTTACCAATCCGTGGCTTCAATCCTTTGCTAGACTATGCACTGCTCCATCAGAACAGAGCTGCTGTCTTTGTGGAAAGGCACACCCAATGCCAATCCAGCTCTGTACCCGGGACCTTAGCTGAGGTCTTGTCCCTGTGGACTGTGCTTGCAAAAATCAGCATTTGAATAGAGATTATAGTAAAAAGATGGGTGTATTTTTTGCTTCTGGGAGTGAAGACATTCAGAAAGTGAAGGGATAGACGAGATGGAGAAAGGAGGAGGTAACAACAGAAATAAATGGCGACAGAGATCAATTATTGGTGTGGTTACGAGGACAATTTGTTTGGGGAAAGAGCACTGAAGTGGGGAATATATCCACTGAGGGATATTTCAGAATATCCTTTGGATCTTTTTATAAAATTATACCTGCATTCTTCTCACCTCATTCCTACCCTGCCACCCACACATAGATTCTCATATTATGAAGATTCTCTACTCCCAACCTGGGTGGAGTATTTTCCCCACCAGGGAATCATGTCATCTAATGAAAAATTTTTGAGGTGTAAATATTTGGCAGGTGAATGAAGCAAACACTAAGCCATTATTGAGGCTCATTCTGCAAATAATCTAGCCTAAGAGATGGAGTTACTGAATTGAATGTTAAAGGCACTTACTAGAGAGACAATATTGTGGCTAAAAATACAGATTTTATGTTGACTTGGGCAAGTCCCCACTTCTGTAAACCTGTTTTCTTATCTAAGAAAGGAGTAATTACAATGATATCAATTTCATAGGGACATTGTGGTTTAAATAAGTTTATTATAAAGAGCATTAAGTATGACATTTGACACAGTGAATATTCAATGAATGTTGACTATTCCTATAGGAAACAATAATTGGATCAAAAGAGAAAGATATAGAGCCTTCTTTTTAACTAAATTTCATTTTAAGTGCCTTTATTTCATGAAGTATGCAATAGAAGAGAATTTAAACTGTATAAAACATTTCACTTTAATCTATAATTTACATTTAAAATATTTGTGATTTCTCTTCCTCTCTTCCTGTTACTTTATTGACCTGATTTGCAGATCGGGATGAGAAGGGCAGGGGGGGATGCTGACTGTTCAGAAGAGTGGATAATATACATATGTATGGTGAGACTCTGCCAAGTAAAGTGGAATATTTCTAAAAACAGTAATCTAAACCCTTTATGAAAGTAATGAATCAAGTTCCAGTGCAAAGGCTTTAGAAGAGGGCTGGGGAGGTGCCTTTCTAAAGAGCTGCTTTAGAATACTGGATAAATTGCCAATCCTGATGGTAATTTCACCCATTTTTCCTTAAATTCTATTTCCAAATATGTTAATATAGAATAAGTTTAAAGTAATCCAAATTTATATTTAATTACATTGTTTGATTACGTTAAAAAGAAGACACTTGTATTGTAGGAGGGAATAAACACATACATTTTCCTATAGTATTATTTCCATGCTGCTATGTCTTACTTTTAGTTTAATGTACCAATCTACTTCATTTATATGGATGTCATTTCAGAAATCTGAGTACATATACCTGATGGCCCAGCGATTCTACTCAAAGATGTGTATATTCAATGAGTACAAATATCACCTTTTCAAACATATTTATTTCAGTATCATTTATAGTAACCCCAAACTGAAAAATAGCCAAATGCCCATCAACATTAGTAGCTTAGTAAGCTAACCAATGACCTGTGAGTTATGGCTGCTGGGAACAGATCCTGTGGGTACATTAATCACTAATTCTTTCAGGTGATTCTTCCTCCATTCTGGCCTAATTTCTTCACAAGCACATGCTGATCAGCACTCAACTGAATACTTGAAGGAGATATTATGCAGATTTCTGGGATTATCTTCACATGCAGCTCTCTCTTCTCCGGCAGTCTGCCTTGCAAACTCATACTAACTGGCTCTGCCCAGGTTTCCCATTTTATCATCTTCGTTCAGGGGGATGGCTGAACTATTCCTGTCTGTTCCCTCTCTGTGGTGTTACCTGAAAATTTTCTCCAAACATTAAGCTGGTCAAAGGTTTTTTCCTTATTTGTTTCTCTTCTTTCATGCATGAATGTCCTTCTTTGCCTGATGCTCTACAATTTGAGTGTTATTATTTCTTAAATTTTATCAGTCTTATTAGTTGTTTCAAGTGGGAAAGTAAATCTAGTCTTTGTTATTCTAAATTTACTGGAAGTTGAAGTTTGTTGTTATGTCTTTTCAATCTCCTTTTATGTGAAACAGTTTCTTACCTTCTTTTTCTTTTATTACCTTGACTTTTTGATGCATCGGCCGGTTATTTTGAAGAACAGTCTTTGAATCCAGTGTCTGATATTTCCTCACTGTTATATTCAAGTTATAAATTTTTATCAGGAACACCACAACAGTGATGCCATGTCTTTCTCACTAAAATTACATTAGAATGCACATGATAATAATTCTTCCATTACCTGTAATGTTAATTTTGAAAAGTTGGTGAAGTGGTCCATCAGATATATAGCTTGTGAATATTTTCTCCCATTCTTTGGATTATCTCTTTACTCTGTTAGTTGTTTCCTTTGCTATACAGATTCTTTTTAGTTTGATGCAACCCCATTTGTCTATTTTTGCTTTTGTTGCCAGTGCTTTGAGGATCATATCCAAAAAATGTTGCCCAGACTAGTGTCATCTTTAAGTTAATGAGATTCTGGTATGTATTTCTCTTTTTGCCCCTTCATACAGCTCTAGATTCATCTTTAAAACCTTGAATCTTCATTGGAAAACACCTTTATGTACCCCTCTATTTCTTCCACAGTTTATTCTCTTCCACCCAGAGATAAGACTTGTTCTTGAGCAAAATTCTCTGTTCATCTAAAATGTTGTAATAAAGAGCCACAAAGTAAAAATGTTAAGTTTTGTATATTATCCACTTTCTGTAGCAACTATTCATCCCTGACACTGTAGTGTGAAGGTAGCCACAAATAATATATAAATGAATGAGTGTGGCTGCGTTCCAATAAAATTTTATTTACAAAAACATGCAGTGGGTCTGAGTTGGTCTGCAGGCTACATAGAATTTGTTGATTCCCAAATCTAAAACATCTTGAATTTTTTTAAGAACTTTGTTTCTATGCAAGCATAATTCCCTCAAATTAAGGCTTTTTTTTTTTTAGTACAAGCTTTACTTAATAATATTTTGGACCTTCAGAATCATTAAAAATTTCAATCAGGTTTCCTTCTGCCAAATACTCAAATGGAAGCTTTATCTCCTGATTTAGTTAGCGTACGCTAAGCTTGTGTAACGGAGTCCTCAAAAAACAGTGACTAAAAGAGCATGCAAGTTTATTACTCTTTCATGTAAAAGTCTGAGGTGAGCATTTGAGCAGGGTGGGCTCCACACAGTCTTCCAGGAATCCATGCTCATGTTGGATTTGGTATCCTTGACACATGGCTTCTAGGGATGCTGTGGTGTCACCATTCCAGCCGGGAGAGAAGGCAGAAGAGTGTATGGCGTAGGCAACTCAGGCTTTTACCTTGCCCCAGAAATGGCACACAGCCCTTATGCCCACATCCCATTGGAAATAGCTTAATCATATGGCCAAAATCACTTGCTGGAGCTACTGGGGATGTAGCATATCCACATTCTCATCTATATAATTTTACTATCATGAAAAAGTAGAGCAGGTATTTTAGTGGACAACAGCATCTACAATGTTGGATGGGATAGTAGTACTATTTCTGTTTTCTATTTAGGTTGGTGCAAAAGTAATTGCGGTTTCTGACCATGAATTTTAAATCATTATAACGGCCCAAACACATCTTTATTAATCAAAATAGGAACCATTACAATCAACACATTTTTGCCAATGAGAAATAAGTTTGTTTGTTCCTATAGCATAAAAATCTGTGCTGTGGGACTCCATGAACTCTTGGAAAACATTTCCTGCATCCTGCTGATTGTGGAAGCATTTTCCTTGCAAAAAGTTGTCAAGATGCTTGAAGAAGTGGTAGTCGGTTGGCAAGAGGTCAGGTGAATATGGTGGATGAGGCAAAACTCCGCAGCCCAATCCGTTCAACTTTTGAAGCGTTGATTGTATGATATGCGGTTGGGCAATGTCATGGAGAAGAATTGGGCCCTTTCTGTTGACCAATGCCAGCTGCAGGTGTTGCAGTTTTCAGTGCATGTCATCAATTTGCTGAGCATACTTCTTAGATGTAAATGGTTTCCCTGAGATTCAGAAAGCTGTAGTGGATCAGACTGGCAACAGACCACCAAACAGTGACCAAGATCCTTTTTTGGAGCAAGTTTGGCTTTGGAAAGTGCTTTGGAGCTTCTTCGTGGTCCAAACACTGAGCTGGTGATCACTGGGTGTCGTGTAATATCCACTTTTTGTTGCACATCACAATCCGATTGAGAAATGGTTCGTTGTTGCATACAAGAAGAGATGACACTTCAAAATGACGATATTTTTGAATTTTGATCAGTTCATTGAGGAACCCATTTATCAAGCTTTTTCACCTTTCCAATTTGCTTCACATGCCCAATGACTGTAGTATGGTCAGCCTTAGTTCTTCAGTAACTTCTCATGTAGTTGTAAGAGGATCAGCTTTGATGATTGATCTCAATTTGTCGTGTCAACTTCGGATGGCCAGCCACTGTGCTCATAGTCTCCTTTGGCTCTCGTCTCCTTTGCAAAACTTTTTGAACCACCACTGCACAGTACGTTTGTTAGCAGTTCCTGGGCCAAACATCATTGATGTTGCTAGTTGTCTGTTGCTTTACAACACATTTGGAACTCAAATAAGAAAATCACTCTAATTTGCTTTTTGTCTAACATCATTTCCATAGTCTAAAATAAATATAAAATAAACATCAAGTAATAAGTCATTAACAAAAAACATAAATAATAAATGTGCATTAAAATGATGTATAACATAATGGCACTTATTTAAAAATGTATTCCAACATCAAATGGCAAATTTCCACAATGCTAAAATCACAATTACTTTTGCACCAACCTAATAATAAAGTTTACCACATTTTTAGAGGGTGAAATTGTAAACTGGATCTCTAAGATTGAGGAACATGATAAACACTTGATGAAGGGAAGGAAACCAGAAAGTATACAAAGTCTAAGAAGATGCATCAAGCTAGCCTCAGTCTTGGATGAAAGTAAACTCATAATACCTAGGTGCAAGGTGAAAAAAAGTGTGCTATTGGTTCATAGTTCTGGCTGAGAAACATAGTGAAAGAATAATTCTCCTTGAAGAATGAGTGAACAACAAGTGAATAGCCAACATTCAGAAACTGTTCTAAAGTAGATATTAATATCAAATAAGGAAAACAAATGTACACAGTCCAAAATTAAATGCATAGGTCAGCCCTACACTGGCCACTTCAAAAGCTCCTGGCATGTAAATTTGATCCTCAAATGCTCTTCAATCTCTCCTTCTTAAGTAACTGACGTTGGGGCCATGATTAGTGGTTGGTGCTGGTGGCTAGGAAAAATAGATGGATATGAAACAGAGGAGAATACAGGCCAGCTGGAAGCCATCAAAACTCTGCATCTGCTGGTCTCTGCATCGGACCCTGACAACCTTCAGAGAATGACTATTGCTTTACTTATTCACAACACATCTCTTTTGGCCACCTCTGATCCAGAACCATCGAGGAAAACATAACCCAGTTAATAAAGTTTCAGCCTAACAAACAGGACAGTGTCCAAACCGTCATAGACAGGGACATATTTAGCAGATTTTTTAAATGAATTTTTCTTTCTCTTTACTATTTCTGCCTCCTTCCTAACCTAGAAGAAATTTTGTAAGACAATTTTACAGGAATTTAGAATGCACTGGTGACAGTTGTCATTCTATCATTAATAGGATCAGTATCTTTAGAAAGATGCTTAGCTTTTCTACAATGTAATAACCTTATTTGTACAATGAAGAGGTTGAGTAAATGATTTCTAAGATCCCATCTTGCTACTTGCTTCTAACAGAACATGTGAGGTGTTTTTTTCTTTTGAATGAGATTTTCACAGAGCTCTATTTTAAATTATAAATACCTTGATTTTTTTTCTAAATGTTATTCCATTTAGAAAGTCTCTCCCATAATAAACACCATATAACTCTACTTTCAAATGTAAAAATTCATGTTCAAATACAAAACTTTGTACTGTCTTTACATTAGATCTGCATAATAGAATAATTGGGAAAAAGATAGAAATATAGTACATTATCGAGCCTCAGTTAATTTTCAGAGCTGAAATATGTACACAAGGAAATAGTCAACCATAATTTAATACATTTCAAATTGCAGATGTCATTAGTATTGTACATTAACAAAGTACAAATGAACTATCTCATGACATTAGCTTTTAAAAACCACTTCAGATGCATTTGTATTCAAAATCCAAATACATCCATTATTTTAAATAAGAAATTGTCTTCTGATTTTTGGCTTATAATATGTGAGTCCGTATGAATATATTCTCTCATTCCATTTTGATGCTGCAAATGTGACTTGATGTATATAAAAACATTGAAAGAGTGTGACTAAATGCTTTAGATTGAACTATTAAAATAATAATTACATATAAATTACATTTCCTCTTGTAACAGAAAAGAAATTTAACAAATAAACAAGTGTTAACAATAGAGTTTACATCGGACTATCCTTGTTCGAACAATTTTTTTGTCATTTATTTTTTGTTTCATTTAGTCAAACATAAAATGGCTTAATTCTTAAGTTGAGATCTTTGTATCTTTACTTTTTTTACTCTAAATTATCTACATAACATGTTAAAAAAATTTGTGTTTCCTTGGCCCTCCCTTGGGTGTTCCACAAGCTATTCTGTTTGAACAAAAACTGGAACTCTGAAATGTGAACATGTTTCCCAGATGATCCTGACACACATCCAAAATTGGGAACCACTGCTCTCATATTTTCAAATGCAGCTGGATTTAACTGACCAATGGCAAAAGAAACTTTGAAATACCTGTCTCTTGAATTTTCAATACCTGTGTCCCTACAGTCTCTCACCTCATACTGCTTGATTGTCTTGGGATCTCAATATGTCTTTCCTAGACTATGATGGAAACATTTCCCTGATAATGACAAACTGTTGTCCTGTTTCTCTTCTTTCATCTCCAATTTTTCCTTTTTCATCATCCTTCACATTGCCACCAGTATATCTTTTTCACAAATGTAAGTTTCATCATGAGACAGCCTGTTTAATAGCCTGAATTGGTTCCATATAATTGAGACTGATTTTCTATTATCCAAGACTATTCAAACTCAAGCCATACCTCTATCTCCCTAGTCTTTTATTCTTACTAAACTTTAAGCAGTCTATACTCTATTCATATAAAAATTCTCAGTGCTAACTAAATACAACATATCATCACCACATTGTGCTTAGTGTTACCTTTGCCTACAATGTATTTTTTTCTCTTTCACTTTCAAAGTTTACTAATTACATTTCCTTTTAAATAACCTTGTTTTAGAACAGTTTAGATTAGCAATCTTAATTCTACCTGCAAATTAAATCCCCCTTTACCATCTAATATAACATATTCACGGGTTCTGGGAATCAGAGGTTGTACATATTAGGAGGGGTTATTATTCTACTCATCACATCTATTAATATAGCACATGCACATATTTATTAATATTTCTCTATGCAATCTTCTTTATCTATATTAAACTAATCATGAGTTCATACCTAGCCAAACCTAGGCAATTACCATGTGGATTCTTCTAGCTTTCTTCCCTTTCTTGCTCAGTGTAATCTCTCACTCCAACAGTGAGAAACCTGCCTCCCACTATTGACCATCCATTTACTTAATTTTTCAAGCTCTGCATATGTATACAGCATTTGCAGAATACTTGACCCGTACCACTGTAAGAAAGGATGAGAGTGCAGTGCTTACGTGTCATTTACTTTGGTTTGGTCTACTTTAGTTTAGTCTTAGGAATTCCACTCAATTCCAAACAACTTAGGTTAGCACCATTTTCTCCATGGCCAGTCAAGAGGCTTCGCACATTTGCTATACCATTACTTTGTCTCATATCATTTTGTATTCCATCTTGGCATCCCTAATCTCCTAAGCAATTTTATAAATTGGCTTATGTTAAGATTCACTCTTTGTGCTTTGAAGTTTTATGGGTTTTAGCAAATGCATAGTGTCATGTGCTCACCATTACGGTATTTGTAAAACTTAAACTTCACCTCTGTTCCGAAGCTTTATAGGATTTTCAGATTTTTGCTTTTTTTTTTTTAATGTGTTTTTGCTTGTTTGTTTTTGGCAGAAGGCGTCCTTCTTTTTTGTAGTCCCGTATCACACCACTCAAAGCTTTTGATGAATTTTCATTTATTTTTACAATTATCTCTTTTCATGTTTGAATTCTTAAACACTAGATTATATGATCTTTGAGAGCAAGGGATGTATTTTGTTTCCTGTGTATTCAGCACTTGACATGTGGATTTCTGAAATTAAACAGTCATGGTAAATAATAAACTACTTTAAATAAAAAGAAGATCTTAAAATTGTTAAAATTGATTTCAAATAAACTAAAGAAATGTATCTTGTTTCTTTTCCTGAAAATGGATGCATCAATATTTTTATTTATAAGGCACTAGGGACTCTTAGAAATCAGTACGAAAAAATATGTACCTTAGTAGAAAAATAGGCAGAAGATATGGCCAAGCAGCTCATTATTATGTGTAAAAAAAATTATGTTATAAATCCATAAACAAGATGTTTAACACCATTCATATTTAAAGAGATGTAAGTCAAAATAATAACTATAAGTTTGGCAAACATTTAGAAATTTGATAATATCCAGGGCTGATGTAAGGTGGGTAATATACTTCTTTTGTTTTATTTCAGCATATTACACAGGTATGAATGTTTAGGTTACGTATATTGCCTTTGCCCCACCCAAGTCAGAGCTTGAAGTATGTCCATCCCCCAGACAGTATGCACCACACACATTAGGTGTGAATATACCCATCTCCTCTCCCCACGCTCACCTGCCTGGCACCTGATGAATGTTACTACCATATGTACACAGAAGTGTTGATCAATTAGTACCAATTTGATGGTGAGTATATATAGTGCTTCTTTTTCCATTCTTGTGATACTTCACTTACTAGGATGGGCTCCAGCTCTATCCAGCATAATACAAGAGGTGCCAGATAACCATTGTTTTTTGTGGCTGAGTAGTACTCCATGGTGTACATATACCACATTTTATTAATCCACGTGTGTATTGATTGGCACTTGGGTTGTTTCCACATCTTTGCAATTGTGAATCGTGCTGCTATAAACATTGTAGTGTAAATATCTTTTTCATAGAATGTCTTTTTTTTTTCCCTTTGGGTAGATGCCTAGGAATGGGATTGCTGGATCAAATGGTAGTTCTACTTTTAACTCTTTGAGGTAACCCTATATTACTATCCATAGAGGTTGTACAGGTTTGAAGTCCCACCAGTAATGTATGAGTGTTCCTATTTCTCTACATGCTCGCCAACATTTGTTGTTTTGGGACTTTTTGATAAAGGCCATTTTCCCTGGAGTTAAATGATATCTCATTGTGGTTTTGATTTGCATTTCCCTGATGCTTACAGATGTTGAACATTTTTCTCATATGTTTGTTGGCTACAGTCTATCTTCTTTTGTAAAGTTTTGTTTGTGTATTTTGCCCACTTTTTTATGGGGCTGTTTGATTTTTTCTTGCTGATTTTCCTGAATTCTATATAGATTCTAGTTATCAGCCCTTTATTGGATATGTAGAATGCAAATATTTTCACCCATTCTGTAGATTGTCTATTTGCTCTCATGATAGTTTCCTTGGCTGTGCAGAAACTTTTTAATTTGATCAGGTTGAATTTATTTATTTAATCCTTATTCAATAAGTGGTGCTGGGAAAATTGGATAGCCACATGTAGAAGACTGAAACAGGATCCGCACCACTCACCTCTCACAAAAATCAACTCACAGTGGATAACAGACTTAAACATAAGGCATGAAACTATAATAATTATAAAAGAAAATATTGGAAAAACTCATAGACATTGGCCTAGGCAAAGAATTTATGAAGAAGACCCCCAAGGCAATCCCAGAATTGTTAATACTCAAATTGTCAGATTCAAGAAGCTCAACAAACCCTAAATATAAGAAACTCAAAGAAAACTATGCCCAGGTATATCATTAACATTAATAGTTTGGAAACACCCAGAAAAAATAAATGACACATTAATTATAGGAGAATGATGATTTTGAATAAATTGGACTAAGTTTAATATATATAAATTATAAACCCTATAGTAACCACCAAAAATAATATGAAAAGAAAGACAAAAAAGCTAATAAATAAATTTAAATGGGATGCTAAAATATTCAAATAATACAAAAGAAGGCAGAAAAAGAGGAACAGAATTTTTTTTAAAAAAGCGGAAGGCAGCATAAAATGAAAGATAGAACAATAATAACGCAAGTTTTAAACATTCCAATTCAATGAGATGGGATGTGATGTTTAATAATTGATTTCAAAGAGCAGTTGAATTAAGTTAACCACATATGACAGTGCAAGTTTGTTGATTCAATTATGCCTCCTTCCTGATGCAACAGAAGATAGACTAGGTTGAGTTCTGAAGAGCTAGATGTAGAAGGTTGAGATTAGCATCTCACTGGAGTTGCACAGTGTAGTTCTAATACAAATTTTATTTAGAAGCCAAAATTCAACCATAACATTTTCATGGTTTGAAACTTAGATTAGAGTCATTCTTATAGTTTTCCACTACTAAATATATTTGGGGGATAGCCTTCTGTATACTAATTTTATTTTGCCAATGGTTATCATGGCATGATTAGGCATGCAAAAAGAGAAATACTAATCTCTGCGAGCTTGCTTTTTGTTTTGTTTTGTTTTGTTTACATAAAAGAATGCACAGCAAAATATCCTAATAAATTTTATTTCCTTCTGGTTTTGATTCCAAGTAAATACATTTTTCCACCAAAATCTGAGCAAATCAGTCATTTCCATCTGCTTAAACTCATTTAAGTTATCTAAATGCCTTCTTCCTAAAAGATTGGAAATATAGGACATAAAAAATCTAGATACTCTGATATACTTCTTTGCAAATTATTGTTTCCTCCTATTTTTCAATGCTCATAGTTTTCAATGATAAAGGGCAACATATGCTTAATTGTTCTCTGTTATCTAAATTGTTTAGTTTATTAATAAGTACATTTTAATTAGAAAATCAATTTTAATTTTCTTATGAAATAGAAATTGGAAGAATAACATTTATTTCTTTCCTTCTTATACACAAGCTGCTACCCTGAATCAATACTTCCCATTTACATTTGAGAACTATATCATCATTCTCTTTGATGCATGACTTCGCTTCAGGGAGCTATTTTGAATGCTTCTTTCACCATGAATTTAGATTAATTTTTTTTAGAGGCTACATTTTTAAGACTAATCTTCACTGAAATTTTAACCTTCTGAATTCTATCTGTTTGCAGTGAGCATTATCTATTTTAATGATGTACTCTCCCATGTGCTCTCAAATATTAACCTTCATTTATGACTAGAAATGCAGAACTAGAAAAAAATGCCGTTTTTCCATTTTATATAGTACATTATTATTTTACCTGAGACAATTTCAAAAATTGAAAAACTAAGAGTAAAATATTTCTCTTTTAACACAATAA
This sequence comes from Cheirogaleus medius, assembly GCA_008086735.1. NCBI lineage: Eukaryota > Metazoa > Chordata > Mammalia > Primates > Cheirogaleidae > Cheirogaleus > Cheirogaleus medius. The sequence continues at coordinate 70,173,090 of VBSM01003176.1, read as the reverse complement.
TACATTGTGGGGAAAATATATATCTATTCAGAAATTGATTTGAACAAATAACTTTTGAAACATTATTCATAGCACATGTCTACTTTCACCTCAGATTCCCATTTTCAAAAGAAATCATCAGAGAAAAGGAGCAAAGTTTAAGATCCTGATTCTCTAGGTGTCAGTCTTTGAGCAGCCACTTATTAGTTGTGTGACCTTGGGCAAAGTATTTCATTTTTCATGCAACAGATTCATCATCTGTAAGATGGGGAATGTGATAAAATCTAATTCTGAATGTATTATAGTTATGATATTTAAAAGAATTAATGACTGTAAGCACTGAGCATGCTGCAGACATATAGAAAATGCTCTAATAATGTTTATTTAGTAAAACAGTACTGTCAGTTATTTCCAAATACCTGTCTTCAGACAGGCTGTGATCCATATTGAAGTGGACTCCACTTCATGGCCAAGTGAAGTACAAAAATGTGCACTTTTTACAAAACAAAATTTGTTCACTTGATGGAATTTTTCTTTATTATGAAATGGTATGTTTGTTTAGATCATTTTGGTGATTAAATAACCTTCCTTTTATTAATAGTAATGCTAGTAGATTATTATCATTGATATTTTCTCTATGGAAGTGTTTAATATTCAAGTAAATATAAACAGCTATCACCCACATGTTATTTCCTACAAAGTATTTGCAATTTTATTATCCCAAGAACTGAGAAGTTTATAAACCATTGAGTTAGAAAACCTATCCTAATCCATATTTCCCTAGTGGTATTCATTTCAAAAGCAGCTGTGATGTAGTAGCAATGCCCTGGATATAAAATCAGAACACCTGGGTTAAAATTCATTTCTGTTTATCACTTACTTTCTCACAATAAGCAAATATCTTAGCCTTTCTTAATTTAAATTTCTTTATCTTGAAAACAGGTAAAATGTGTCTCTATTTTGAATGATTAACATACTTCCTGCTAATAAGGAAAGACTAATGCAATTAACACTTAGATAATTTATATATTAGAATTAGCTCAAGAAAAATATAAACCCTAAATCTGCTATTATAAATATTTTCTAGGACTTAAACATATGGTGATAATGAATAAAGAGATGAAAATATGAAAAAGAAAAACATGAAAATGTCAGAAATTCAAAATGAAATTGCTGTATTAGTCCATTTGTGCTGGTATAACAAAATACCTGAGACTGGATAATTTATAAAGAATAGAAATTCATTTCTCACAGTTATGAAGGCTGAGAAGTGTAAGATCAAGGCATTGACAGAAATGACGTGATGGGGGCCTGTTTCTCACAGCTGCCCCCACCTAGGTGTCCTCACATGGCACCTGTGTACCCGTATGTGAACATTTAGTAATAACATTCATCGGGCGTCGGGCAGGTGAGAGGGGGGAGGAGGGGATGGGAATATTCACACCTAATGGGTGTAGTGCACACTGTCTGGGGGATGGACACACTTGAAGCTCTGACTCAGGTATGGCAAAGGCAATATATGTAACTTAAACATTTGTACCCCCATAATATGCTGAAATAGAAATAAATAAAAAATAAAAATAAAAAATGTTGAATATACAATAATATATAAAATAAAATAAAACATTGCCATTTTGGCTTCCCCTTTCTGTCTGTCTGTCTGTCTGTCTCTCAAATAAAAATAAAAAAATTACCATTTCATACATAGGTGAAGGGAATAACCACTTTTAATAAATTAGTATGTAAGTGATACTATCCTATACGTATTTCCTTAACAAATACCCACATACATCTTTTTTGTTTTTCTAGGCAGCTGTACATATGTCCACATGTGTAGGTTTTTCTGTCTTTTTTTTAATAAAATGAGGCCGTGCATATCCTGCTTTGGAACTGTTTTAAGAGACCAAATAATATACATACAAATGAATGTCTTTCTTATGTCTGTATTACATTTCGTTGTGTGAGAATGCTATAATGTATCTCACATCACCCTATAAAAGCTGTCTCATGTTGTCTTGATTATAAGCAATATAGCATTGAACTTAGGTTTTCGTACAGTTTTAAAGTATCTCTATATATTTAGATTACTATATGTAAGATTGTTGTCCCAAAGGAAGGTGCATTGTCCTAGTCAAGGTTCTTCATACCAATAACATGAACCAATTTAGCTATCTTGGAGAGAAAAATACTTTGGCACAAGAATACTGCATGGTTTGGAGCATCATCAGGAATTATAGAAAACCAATCTAGAAAAGTCAGAAAATAAGGAAAGAAAAAGCTAATATTCATCACATCACAGTCTTGTGCGTCTTTTGAGAATTAAATGATAAGAATTTAATTATCACTCTGAATATAAAGTGTACAAACATTATGGCTAAATGACAATGAATGACCTTCTCTATAGTACTAGACTTTTATTCTCATCACTGCCACCACAAATGACCTTTCACAGTAGGTATACATTGTGTCAATTCTCTCTGCGCTTAAATTCCTGGGCACAAGATTCAAATTGACTAAGGCTCAATTCTTCTGTTAAAGAATTTCAAGAAGGGACAGCTGCTTCACTGAGGTTTCTGCGCAGGAGTTGTAGCCCTGCATTCCTCACAGTCAAGAAGCTTATGCAAATATTAAGAAACCTGAAGCAAATTCATTAAAGCATACAAACATTTTTGATTTAAATAAATACCATCGAATTTTATTTCAAATAAATTGTACCAATTTTCACTCCAATTTATTGTAGAGTATATTTTTTCCAGTAAATACTAAAAATTATCAATTTTTAAACTATTGCCAATGTGACAAAAAATGAAAATTGCAGTGTTATAATTTGGATTTTCCTGATTAGTCATTGAGATTAACATCTGTATTACTCAGGCTTCTCCAGAGAGACAAAACCAATAGGATACACACACACACACACACACACACACACACGTAGACACCCTCCCCCCCACACACACACAGAAGGATAGACAGATAGGTTTGTTAGGCAGATCAGCTCACATGACTATGAAGGTCAAGAAGTCCCACGATAGGCTGTACACAAGCTGCAGAGCCCGGGACGTCAGCAGTGTGTCTCAGTCCATGCCTGAACTCTTCAGAGCCAGGAAAGCATATAGCATAACACTCAGTTTGAGGCCAAAGGACTAATAACCTGTGCGGCTGCTTGTGTGTATGAGTCCTGGAATCCAAAGACCAGGAGGCTTGGAGCTGTTTTTCAAGGACAGGAGAGAAAGAGTGTGCTCAGCTCCAGCAGATAGCGCGACATATTTGCCTTTTCTCAGTTTTTGTGATGGTGTCCACCCACATGGAGGAATGATGTTCCCCACCTAGTCTTTTGGTTGTAGGCATTTAAGGCTATGAATTTTCCCTTTAGGACTGCTTTTGTTGAATCCCACAGATTTTAATAACTTGTGTCCCCTTTGCCACTCAGTTTGAGGAACCTTTGGATTTCTATCTTAATTTTGTCATTGATCCAATAATCAGGAAGTTGTTTAATTTTCTTGACTTTGTGTAAAATTGGATTTTCTCCTGGTGTTGCTTTCTAATTTTTTCCACTGTGATCTGAAATACATTCTATGATTTTTATTTTTTTGAGTTTGTTGAGTCATGATTTGTGGCCTAAAATATGATCAATCTTGGAGAACATTCCATATGCTGATGAGAAGAATGTACATTTCGTAGATTTGGTGTAAAATGTTCTGTAAATGTATGTTAAGCCATTTGTTTTAGAGTCCTGTTTAAGTCTAGTGTTTCTTAATT